>JAQMCX010000048.1:11587668-11634185 GCA_029814765.1 Acanthurus leucopareius | reverse complement strand
TAAAAATGACTAAATGACTTTTTAACAAGTTGTAATTTGACACAGCTATTCAAACATGCTGACACTCACACACAACCAAACATACACACACACACACACACAAACACACACACACACACACACACACACACACACACACACATAGAGCTCCAGTGGTGAGTGGAGGCAGCAGTGGATACAGGGTGTGGTGTGAGCTTTACGGTTAGCACTAGCATCATAGTTCCGGTGAATGGCTGCTTTGTTCACATGACAGCCGTGAGGAATGAGGCCTGGCAGGCCATTAAGCCTGCAGGGTTGTTAATGTTTGTGAGTGTGTGTGTGTGTGTGTGTCTCCCTAATAATTGTGACTAATAACTTGCCCCACCTCTGACACAAGGTCAAACCTTCAGCTCCACAGTGTAGCAACCCTACTATTTGCTTAATGTGTGTGTGTGTTTCTAACAGCCTGTGCATGGCTAGATGTATGCATGGGTGTGTATGTGTTTTAATAATTAAAGCTATCGACTAAGCTAGAGAGGGAAGATCATCGGGGGAAACATCAACATAGCATCTTTAACACCACAAAGATCACCTTGTATGGCTCGTCATCCATTTGGTGGTCTCTGTGTGTGTGCGTTCGTGCGTGTGTGTGCGTGTGTGTGTGTGTGTGTGTGTGTTTGTAAATGTGAGTGTGCATGTGCATACGACTTTTTTGTCATTAAGGGATAAGGACTTTATACACACATAGTGCTTTAAGCTGAGTGCATGGAGTGCCACTTATGAGGCACACAGACACACACAAATACTTGCAAACACACACATAAGTAAACAGTGGGTTCTTTCACACGTCTCATTGCATGTAAGTAGAGGTCAGGCTATATGCAGCCATTAACTGAGTTAGGTTTCCAACACTGTTTCAGTCACAAGAGATAAGTCACAACATTAGCCTGTTTGCCTCACACTTGTGACTCAGAGCGAGAAAGAGAGAGAAAAGTAGAGCAGGGAGAGCAAGGGTGTTTTCCAGGCCTACATTGATAAGATTTCCTACTCTGAGGCACAGAAAAGCAATTTAGAGGTCATTACAGAAAATGTTTCCCTTTAAAACTCACACATGCACGGCGAAATAAACTTACTTACGCCATCTGCTCTCACTTAGGGAACTCTTTTAACCTTGATAACAGCAAAAGCCAATTTTTCTCTGCTCCCCCCTTAATAACAGTTCTCTGCTCACCTTATTGGTTGCTGTGGCACTGGAGCCAGGTACCACAGGAACATTGGTAACCTGTACCGACAGATAGTCATTATCAATGAGAGGCCACGCCCCCTCCACTTTACAGGTCTGGAAGCTGTCCTTAAATGTTCTCAGGTGTGGGTCTCCGAACAGCCCACAGAACAGGTAGGTGGTTCGGGGATGGCCAAGGCCATGAGTGTGAGAATGTGTGTGTGCGTGCACGTGGGAGTGTATATGGGCGTGCTGGGTGCGGCTGTGGTAGTTGCAGGGCTCGTGTTGGACCTCGGGGTGCGTGGAGGAAGTGGGCCCATCTCTGGAACAATTCCTCTGACTCATGAGGTCAGAGATGCCCAGCACAGCTGAGTGGAAGACCAGGTTCCCCCGGCAGGACTTGGCCGTCCTCTGGGTGCAGGCTGAGTACGCACGTAAAGCTTTGCAAAATTCGACATGAAAGCCATCCACAGCTGGTGTCAGGTGGGAGGTCAGGGAGACAAAGTCAGTGGTACACTTCTGGATACGACACTGCGGGGTAGCAACCTGGCACTGACCTGTACAGAGAAAGCGAAAGAGACACAGAAACACTGTTAACAAAGTGATATTATTACAGGATCAGCAGGAAAAGCAGCTAATATGTCTGATAATGTGGGTGTGTACTACAATGAGAGCTTGATTTAACAAGAAATTGAAAGTTCATGTGCATACAGAAGACAATTAAGGTGTGTAGACAGCCCTTAACTTTAACATACATTGCTACTGGCCTGTTACAATCCAACCTAATAAACCTAGAAAAAGAACCTGCCGCTGGTGGAACATCTTGATCAGTCAGGATTTGCCGCTCTATGAGTGTAATAAACCTAAAGTGTAATAAACCAAAGAGCAGCCAGAGAGGAAAGATAACAAATCTTTTCCCATAGAGAGAGAGATAATACTGCTTATATAGCCAAGGTGCACAGAACACATGGGATATTATAAACAGAGCAAGAAAATACAAGTTGGGTGTTCCTGTAGTTTTAGCAGAGATGATAAACAATAAAAAATTATGCATTTATCATTGCAAGTAAAAAAAAAAATGCTTTTGTAACTTTAAGGTTTTTACCTGTTTTCTTCAGAGCACAGAAGGAAATGTGTTCAAAAGACTGATTTTTCTGTCCTCGTATACCCATTTGGAGCAAATGCCTTGGTCTGAAATCGTCCCTGATGTTTTATCTGCTGCTACATTTCTGAACGTAACAAGGGTCAAACCAGCCTTTTATATCATAGATCATCAGAGAGAGAGGGAGCGAGAGTGAGAGTGAGAGATTAGAGACAAGACCTAATGCATCAGTCACAGCATGCTCCTATTAGATTAGGCCAGAGAGAAGCTCTGCAGTGCATGGGCAGCTGCATACAGACACACACAAATAGCTGTCTTGGAAAGAATGCTGGTTGTGCCTCTGTTAAACATACATAGCCAGTGATCTTCAGATGGTGGTATGATCTCCTAATTGCCAGAAAGTACATGGTTTACTGAATTCAACAGATTCCCTTAACGTCACACCATCACCTAACAACCATGAGTTGCCCCCCAACACAATAACAAACATGCAAACAGCCAATTTCAGTTCGTCTTTGAACATTTATTTGAATTTTTTGGGCATGAAGAAGTCGGGCGCAACCATTTGGGGGCAGTAGTGCTCTGAGTTTTTAAAATCAGGGTGCAGGTACAGACCCCCGCTCTCACCGCACTTCAGAATCTCTCTCCTGCCTGTTAAATACTGACACCAACCCACAGACACACACACACACACAGGCTGCCTTCCATGCCAAGCACCACTGTACAGACGGTCTCAGACGGAGTACTGAGGACACATTGTGTCTTTGACTGGTGCACCAACAGCCTCCTTCTCTCCCTCCTATCTGCCCTGCAGTACCTAAATACCACTCCCAATCTAATCAGAGTGGGTTTCTTCTCCTTCAAAGGGTATCAGAATCATGAGCTGCTCTAAAAACGCACAAAAGCACTCATTCACTAACATTTTCCCAGCAGGGTGACACAGCGAGAAGGGAGTCAACCCTGTAACTGAAGGACTGGGGTTCAAACCAGTGAAAGGTCAAAACCTCTCTGACGACGAGCATCTGCTGAAGTTTCATTCCAGCTCCCATTGTGATGCTCCGTGGCTGACCTCGCACTCTTGTTATTGCATCATTTTCATAAAAATAACATAAATATTAATGATATTGTGAAACAATTTTAAAGCACAATCTTGACACTTTTGTTCTTCAAGGTTTCACATGATCTCCCTTTATTGAAGCCATCCTCTTGAATCCTTATCTAAACATGCATGATGTTTAAAAGAAAATCCAATCCATGCATGGAAATAAGCAGTTTGTGGTAAGACTAGTTAAAGTGATTGACACATCAGTGATTGAGGTGACTTGAAAATGTTGCTAAGAAGAAAATAAAGAACTCCTCATATGAGAGACTGATGCACGAGGGCCATTTAACACATCCAGAGCCTGGTTTGTTTGATCCCCTGGGGTAGGTATCTAATATAGACACAATAAAACAGCCAGCAGTGCCCACACCACTCCCTCCATGTCCACCACAATATTAACCTCTCTTTTTTCACTTCATCCCCCTCACCATCGCTCGGCTGCCTTTACAATCTCCAAGGTCTCATCGTGTTTTTTTTCTCTCAAGCCTCATCTGTTGTCAGATTTTTCCCCCCATCAGCACTATTTCTGATAAAGCACTGTTCTATAATGTTCTCAGTCTGATTCCCTGGACGAGTCTACACACCTCCTGGTCATCTCTCTTCCCCATATCCTGAGGCAACCTCTCTACCATCAGACAAAGGTCAAAAGATCCACCGGCTCAATCTCTCAGGCTTGGTTTAGTGATTCTTTGTCTTTCTCTCCAACAGCCTCCAACTTCTCTGATCTCCAGAGATCAGAAAAAAAACAAACGGGATCATCTCTCAACCGTGGGAATGGCCTGTGAAGTGCTTATTGATCACCTTGTTGTGTGCACTCTCTCACACATGGAGCTCAAATCACACAAACAGCCCTCCAAGCTTAGAGATACGAAGCTTTGCAGGAGCTCACTACACTACAGCACACGCACTCGTTCTCTCCTGAGTAGGGACCCGGGAGTGTGAACAATAGTCAACAATTCAGACATTCCTGCCTCCCTGGCTGAATAAACAGACACATGGTGCTGACAGCTGGAGCAACAATAAAATATGTACAAGTTATAACAAAAAAAAAAACCTCTTGTGTTTGCTAAACAGACTAAATAATGCACATTCTTTCCAGGTGACGCACGAGTAGCAGAAGGTGCCAGGAGGGTCTTTAATGTGAAGTGGGTCTCCCTGTTCCCACCAGGCTCTGTGCAGAGGCGGTTTTGTGCCGCTGCCTGAGCCGTGTTAAACTAATTACTGGAGGTGTGACTGCTCAACACACAGCCGCCACAACAGCCGACCCCCTGCACACACAGCAGCACACACATTTTTGGCCCAAAAAAGAGCTAGTTTCTGGAAAGAGGATGTTGTTGCTTTTAGCGTTAAATGTAAAATGCATGTGTCTTTACCAGATTTAACCAAATAAATTTAAAACCAACATGCAGTGTGGTAGATGAGAGGTTTGTGAATCACGACTTCTGTATAGTTACAGACTACAAGTCTTATCATGTGTTTGCATCAATCATCCTTGCACCTTATTAACCTTTCAGGGAGCATAGTTTTTCTTTGCGTAATTCTTATATTTTTCTTTCCCGTCCAGCATTTGGCTCAGGCATGTGTGAGTCTCCGCTTTTGGTGCTGATTAGAAGACAACCAGCTGTTCAGAAAAGCACCACCATGCTTTTTCAGTCTAAGAGTCTTCCTTGTGTCACTGTAATCACTTTTATACCGTTTCTCATGATGCATTTTATTAATTTTCATCAGGCAAATCAACTTGAACTGTATGTCACATTGGATTTTTTTAGATTTACTGCAAAGACATGCCCTAATCCTAACTTTTTAAGAGCAGATTTGCACTTAGATAGATTCTGATTTTTTTTCCCGATACTGCTCCAAGGGAAAGTATAGCTCGTATCTATTATACATATATACACACACGAGGAGAGGTAGTCACCCTCTCTTCCCTTCCTCCATGAGCCATTAAGGGGCAGACAGGAGAATGACGGCCCAGGAGAGAGCAGGAGAAACTCGATCCGTGCTCAGACTGCTGCACTGCCGCTGGAGAGAGAGCCATTGTCAGGCAGCAGTGGGCCCAACACAAGGATCGGAAACACAATTATAACAACCGCTTAATAACTAATAAAGTATCTCTGATCGCTGTTAAACACAACAGACTTTCAAGAAATGTTGTTACTGTGGTTGTAATTGTTTCAGTGCACAGCAATTAGCGCGGAACTGGATAACAAAGTGCGTAAAATTAGAGATTTGCTGCGATTATGACCGAGAGACACAGCAGTTGTTGCAGTGTTTGAGTGTAGTTGGTTACCTATGTGAGCACCGCAGCAGAGAGCGATGATCAGCAGCAGCAGTGGACGGAAGCGGCGCACCAGAGACGGGGAGGCGAGGCGCTCAGCCCCGTGGCAACAGCATCCGGCTCTCCCCATCCCCGTCCATGCAGGGCCAGGAGGGGAGAGTGGACAGACCTCCAAAGGGCGAGGAGAGGTGGTGTCCAGGCCTCCTCACTTCTCCTTCTTCTTCTTTTTCTTCTTCTTCTGCCTCTTCTTCCTCACTCTTCTCTCCTTCCTCTCCTCCTCGGGTGCGCAGGGGCATTAAAACACAGCTGCTCCACGGAATGCAGGGCGGAGGGAGTGAAAAGGCAATGAGAGGAGGAAAACAAAGTGCAAGCGCAACTCACTCCGACGACACTTTTACTTTTCTCCTGTACAAATCCACACCCCACGTGATTTAAGTGCGCTCGCTCCGCGGTCGGACTTTTGCCTTGATTACGATCACTCTGTGCTCTCCTCTCTCGTCCCAAACACGCACAATCACATCTCTCTCTTCCTCGACAGGCCGGGGTTTCGCCTCCACTCCTCCCCTTTCACTTTCTCCTCCTCCTCCACTGCCCCTCCAACAAATCAATAGAGAATCAAACACACACTGTTTGCTGAAAACCCGCCTACCATGACACCCACACACACACACACACACACACACACACACACACACACACACGGAGTCGACAAAATAATGAAGAGGCCGGAGGTAAAAGTTGTAAAACGTTGGTAAGATGCTAATAACTTACTTCATATGCCGAAGAGAATAATGTTTTTCCGATATAAAGATGCCAAGGAGAGTAAAAAAGGATCAAATCTATAATAATAATAATAATAATAATAATAATAATAATAATAATAATAATAATAATAATAATAATAATAATGACAACAACAACAACAATAATAATAATAATCGTCTTCTTAGTTTAATAGCAACATATTTTTAATAGCAAATAACAGCAAAATAGTTTTAAATTTCTCTGAATTTTTGATAGAGGGCTATCTTATGCGGTCTAGCATTGTAAATATATAATTTAATTAAACTTTGTTTGTTTGTTTGTTTCATTTTTTGGGTTTGAATTATTAAAACAACAAAATATATTAAAGCAAATAAATCCATATTCTGAAGAGCTTATTTCAAAAAATCCCCTATTGTCTGATTGCTTCTATTAATTATTCTGCTGCATAAAGCTTTCTAATTTTAATTTTAATTTTAATTTTTAATTTTCTGACCAAATGAGCCAGGAAAAAATGTAATAATTGAAGCTTATTCATTTTCAATTGGCCCAATTTCCTTTTAAATTATTTTTTGATCAAACTCGGTGTTGTGCACTAAATTTTGCATCAGTCTCCCTCTGTGGTTCTCTCATGATAAGTTTTGTTTCTCTTCTTACTTTTTTATGCATATAAAGCACAGAATAGAGGACAGACATTAAGCAGAGTACAATGTGAAGGCCTCACCTTTGTGACATAAACCAGTCCAGACATAACAACACACAGACACCAAACTGTTCGCAGTGTACTAGTCATAAATCTGTACAGTCAAAAGAACAAATCTGCAGAAGGTATGCTGAGGTGAGCACATGTAAACACCCTCCAGCCCTAATGACACTGAGCACTGAAAGCTATAAAACAGCCTTTTGCTTTGCTGTCACCATTGTTCTCTCCACCTACAGTTATGATTCACAAATGAATAACTTCACACTCACTTTCCCATACACTTTGAAACTTTTTATTGCAAAGCGGCTGAACCCTTTTTTTTCAACTGAAGGCTTTGAAGTGGGACAGGTTTCAAGCAAAGCACTGAAACATTAACAGTTCTGGGTATTTTTTTTCATTTAGTGTTCATTTATACACTGTGTTTGTTCTTTTAATGCTCTGTTTGTATTGTGTCAAGAGAATAAGTGTGAGGAAGCCGTGCATGTGTGTGTGTGTGTGTGTGTGCGGGGCTGTTTGCGCATATGCTGTGACTGTAATCCTCTGCTGCCTATTGCATTCTGCCAATCTGTGCCACCCTGGCTTAACTTGTTTGCATGTGTATGTGCATATGAGCGAATATATGTGAGTGAGGGACTTAGAGAGAGAGCATCCCCATAAGCTTAACTGCTGTGCAGCAAACAGAGCTTCTCTGTGGCTGATGTTTTATGTGCTGTGTGTCATAGCTGGGTAGTTTCACTCTAAAATGAGTCAACTGCAGTTCGTACACTCACATCACTGCCGGCCATAAGTCTGGTCATGGTCACTCATTCCCTGCTGATTTCGTCAGTAAAATAAACACACTCAGTCACTAAAAAGCTCATGAGAATTTGACAGTAAGTGTGGCCAGAGGAGATGATGTGTGCAACTCGAACAGGCCCTGATATCAGATATTAACTTCCTGTTTGTTCCAGAAACCTCTGATGTCACCAGTGAGGAAGTCTGCATGTGTGTGAGTGTGTGTATGTGTGTGTGAGTGAATGAGTCAGGAGATCTTGTCAGATGTTGTTCTGTTGTGTATACGTATGTGTGTGTGTTTGTGCTTCGTACCTCTTAAGGCGTGTTGGAGAGAAACAGTACAAATGATCTCCACCTCAGTGCATACATGAAACAGTAATGCTACATCAATACTTAATATACATAATATGATTGCAATACAAAATATACATAAACATACATATATGTAAGCCTCTGGAAAATGAATCATTCTGCAAAATCAGTAGTATTACTGTTCATATCAAGGATTTTTGCTTTATACAGTTTTTTGCTGTTCTTCTGCTTTTGCTTAAGAAAAGTTTTGTTGTTTTTTTTTGTGGTGGCCTTGACCAACACAGTGGTTCACATCTGGTTCTTAGTTGCATTTTCTTTCCCTTCTCTCTACTTTTTCCAATTTTGCTTTTATTTTTTGACTGTTGACGATCAGTTAAAAGACAAAAAAATTAGAATAAATTTATAATGCTTCTATTTTTCGCCGCTGTAATTAAGTGAATCATATGATTAAGGTTTCACAGTTACCAGATCACAGCCAATGAAACACCAATGAGAGAGTTTGAATCATGTGTTTCCACCAGCCTCATCAAAACACCAAGTGATGGACTGTCTTTTTGAAGAATGCTGCTCTTTCTCTCAGTCCTTCCAGTAGAGTTCCAGTCATTTTATATTTGTTTTTCCCTTAATTTGCCACCCAACTGTGCATTCTGGATACCAAATATTGAGACATAAATTAAGCCAGCAGCATTGTGACAGTGAAAACAGCCTCTCTGACCAACCTGCCACACCTCTGCAGGATGAAGCACACAAGGTGAGCATTTCATTCATGCTAATAGTCCAAACACAGAGTGGTTAATTCAATTACATGTGTGCATATGGTTCTATTCATCACGACTAATATTATATTTCATACTAATCACACATCCGCCTACATAGACACGAGCACATGCAACCCCAGATAACATGTGACCCTATTCATGGACTTTAATTCTATCTTTCATACTAATTCATTTAATCAATTAAACCACAGCTGAGGCCTTAGAACAGAGGATGCTGAAAGTAACTCAGCCCCCTCGGCACAGAGACTCACACACATACACACACACACACACACACACACACACACACACACACACACACACACACTGCACAGAGCTGCTTTGCCCAGTTACACATGCATTCACTCACTGAGCCCCAGGCACAAAGACAGTCTGTTTCTGAACGTCCAGCTTGTCTTCACCTCCACACCTCTGCCTCCCTTCTCCACTTCCACCTCTCTCCACCTCCCCACTCCCCTCCCCTCCCCCCTCACCCCACCACAACTCCAAACAGCCCGTCATTCAACACATGGCTTTTGCAACTCCATGCACACCTGTGTATGCATGTGTGAGTGTGTGTGCCAGAGCGTGTAAGTGTTGAAAGTTTGCATTGTAGCAAACATGTCACAGGCTGTGCATAGGAGAGATGTTGCAATGAATCTCTAATAATCTGTCTCACTCACACACACACACACACACACACACACACAAAAACACACTCACACATGTGAAGTGGGAGGGGGGAGACATAGAATATCTGTTCATAAGTGAAAATAATAACCAGTTTAAAACTCTGACGTATAGCAGACCTGTAATTTAAACTCTTACTTATGTCAAAGTAAAGAGGTGTTTTAGCAAAGAATTACCTCACAGTAAATAATCAAAATTCAAAACACTGTATGGGAATTGTAATGAATTTATAAATATATATAGATTATATAGAATATATAGAAAAATCTGTATGCAGCTGAATCTTAAAAGCTTATTTTCTGTAGTGCAGTCACAGTACTTTCTGTGTTTTTAATTTTTAACAACTTCTCAAAAGAAACAAATACGGCACATTACAACACTACAATTATGAGAAATCTATCTTAATATTAGAGAACAAGTGGAACAAGCTGATTTGCATATTGCTGATTGATGGAAGGATCCATCAACTGATCTCAGGTGAGTAGGTTGATTCAAAGGTCTTGAACCAGGCAAAGTGATTTCTAAAGTAACTAGCAACTACAGCTATTTGAAAGGGAGTAATTGTAGTAGAGTAGGAATATTAAGTCGCACAAAATAGCAAATTCATTCCACCTCTACACATAAACTAAATGCAGTTAATCTCTCCCATTTGTTCTCAGTGCCAGCCACCACACACACACACACACACACACACACACACAAATCCCACACACCCAATAACTGACTCACAGGTGGTAAAGGTAAGTGGAGACTGCAGGTGTGTGTGTGTGTGTGTGTGTTTATATTCCTGATGTGAGACGATAACATAAAAGATAAAATCCAGGTATCAAAGCCTCTTGTAATGCGAGGGGAAACCTAATCCTATAATAGCCTGTTTGATAGCTGTTTCTCTCCTCAGCCAAACTCATGTTGTGTTTTACTTGAGTTGGCCTTATCAGACCTCCTGTGTCTGCACATTCACTTCACCGTTACAAGAGAGAAGCTGAGGCCGCTTTCAGGTGCATTTTGGGAAAAAAAAAGTGTCAGAGTGGGAAAGCAGAGTGAGCTCATCTTGGAGTCAGTTTATCTTTCAAAATGCTGGAGAGAAACACAGTGTCATCAGAGAGCTCAGATAAGTGGGAGAGGATTCCTTTAACGCAGGCCAGAGAGGGAGAGATTATCACATTGATCCTTCTCTTCTTACACTCTCAACCTCAGTGTCTTTTTCCCAGAGCGGCCCGTTGATGTGCATTGATTGACTAGTACTGACCCAAAATACTATCATGACATTACAGTTAAAAATAGCAACAGAGGAGTGAAAATATAGCCCTTTAATAGCGTAATAGCTGTGTTTCCTGGTTCTTAAAACACATTTCTGCCTCTTTCCTCTTTCTAATTGTTCTCTTCTTTCTGCTCTTATTACTGAATACTTCTTCCACCGTTTTATTTATATATAAACAATATTTTTCTATTCAGATTGGATGGTTTTGGTAAAGATCAAACTATATCTATAAGAACAATATTAAGAATGTCTATAGAAAGAAGACAGAAGATGTCTCTGGTGACTCTTTCTTTTTTTAGTTAAACAGGGTATCATTGCTTTGAGGGTAAAAATACATACTGGCCTTGAAAGTGAAGTTTTTGCCACAAAGAGTTCAACAAGTCATGTGTGAATAAATCTGAAGTAAACAAAATTACACATCTGACAAACTCATACATGAATTTTTCTACTATCTCGTCTTTGCATTCACCCCCGGCCTCCATTTCCTTCAACTATCCATTTCATCCTTTGTGTAAAAACATCTGAAGCACACACAGCTGCATCAGACAGCACAGTGACAACGAAGCCTCTGTTTTCTCCGGGCAAATACACACAGATACTTGCACACACATACAGAGCAATAAGAAGGAAACAGCTGAAGGATGTAATAGGGCAGATGAGGATCATGGGGTTGCAGTTTGGTTTGGGTCAGGGTGAATGTTTGGCAGCTGTGAGACAAAGACACGCTATTAAAGCTGCTCCCTTCTCGCCTCCAGCTTTCTCTGCTGTGAAACCTGTTTTGTCAGTCAGTTTGCCAGCTAACATCCACATAAATGGGCAGAAGCCATGTGATTCTACCAATGTTAATTTTGGGATAAGAGGCATCTTTTTGTGCAAACATGAGTGCATAACTTCCAAAATCGGGACATATTCAGTTCCTTACATCTGATCATGAAGGCAGCACTGGGGATAATTGTTCATCCAGTTTGATGCTGCTTTCTGTGCATTGACTTTGATCATACTGAACACACAAACATCTCTCTGTCTCTCTCTCTTAAACACATGCAGGTTACTTTGTTGATACGTTGTGTTTTCCACACATGTACACACACTGAAGCTTCACAGATATTTTGAGTCTTGCGGCCACAGATGGTCAGCTTCCATCTCCTGCTGGGCCATCCAAATCCTCCAAGTGGTAAACAAAAACTCCTCAACACACACCCACACTCACTTACACACACATGCACATGCACACACATGCAAGCACACACACAAACACAGAGCAGAGAGTGAGAAAAAAAAAGGTATGGCATCTATAAATCACTCATACTCCAGAGCCATATGCTCGTACCTGTCTGTGAGGAAGAAGCCCGTACACAGGTGAGCCCCTTTGCATTCCTGCAACCTGACAGATATACAGATGGAGAAGGAGAAGGGGGGAGTGAGAAAGACGAAGGAGGAGAAAAAGCTCACTCCTCTCTTTCCGACATCCAGCTGTGAGTGCCTCCCTCTCTCCCCCTTCCCCTCCCCTCCCCTCTCTTCCCCTTGGGATAGAGTGCTCACAGAGTGGCAGATGGGTGGAATGCATAATACATAGACTATTTGGGGGGCTGGGTGTGTGTGCGTGTATGTGTGTGTGTGTGTAGTCAGTCCAAGGGGAGTAGGCTGTGGAGTCATTATAGATCTAATGGTTGTGTTTTAGACACTGTGCCGTGCCAATCTCATTTGAAGTGCAAAAGCCAAATGAGTGTGAAGCGTTTCATTACTCATGCTCTGTGTGTGCACGCTGCCCCCCCCAGTTCACGCGAGGCAACAGATCAGTGAAGCAGTCACAACTTTCTAACTGACATATGAGATAGATGTGTGCTTGTGTGTGTTAGTGTATGCAGACGTTCACACGTGTGTATTTTGAAGGACGTTTAAGGTGGATGCAAGAGTCTTTTGTTCTCCACACTCTTGGTTCTTCTGCCTCCCTGCTCATGAAGACCGACTTTATTTCACTAATTACTGTGATTACAGCAAGATGAGGCCTATGTATCATAATGTTGGGTAATTAGCACTCAGTTGTGAACTAACAAGGCCTCCTCAGGCATAGGTAATGGATTTTGGATAGACAAGCTGAGCTGAGGCATGACTAATACAGCACGGGTAAGTATAATTAAAGCCTCCTCTCTGGAAGGAGGTTCCCTCTCCAACACAACAGAAGTTTGAGTAACAAGCATCAATTGGCTTTGTGTTTAAAGAAGTTTATCTCATCCACATCATAAACAGCAAGGTCCTCCTCAGGCCGTTTATTTCCTCGGGGGTTAATGGGGATGTGTAATATGTGTTCCCAGTACAGATAAGGAACGCTTGTTAGCTGATGGAGGCAAAACCCCACCACAATGAGAGAGGCAGCGTCAGTTTAGGCAGACAACAGCGAGGAGGGGTGGCGGGTGGATAGAAAACAAGACGGAGAAAACAGAGTGAGAGAACAATGAAGACAAGACAGAACAAGAGAGAGCTGGCAGGTAGCGGCTCTCTGGAGATTCATTAAGCTTGTCAGAAATGCTGGCTGTGAATATGCTTGCACAGCAAGCTCCTTGGTGGGCACCCACAAGCGAACACAAACATACACACACCAACGCAGGCTGCCGCAGGTGTATGAGGCTCTCATCTGCTGACAGGTAAGAATGAAGGCGCGATAGGGACGGTGGGATTTGGAGTCACACTGTGAAGACAGCAGGCTGCAAGTCTCCAAATGGCTGCAGCGGGAGTTAACATATCCTGACTGGCACTAAGTCCTGTTCTTTGTGGCATGTTGCATCTCAAGTGATGAGTGAAACATTTATTTTGTGTAAATGTGACTGAGACTAAGTTTCGAGTTTTTTGGGACCCTGAAAAGAGCAGCTAGCTCTCTGCTACTGTACAACACACAACAAGCAAATGGAGCTTAAGTGCTAAAATCACCTCTTTGTGCTCTGACAGGCTTCTTAAGATGATGCACACTGGTTTGACTGGACATCTCCCAGTGTGAAGGTGCACAGTACCCGTGTTTTACACCTTTTAAAGGAATCAGGATGTGTTTGTCAATTTGTCTGGTTTAATAGTGCTTCAAATGCTGCTGATTGAGTGTGTAATGAACTGGAGCAGTCGGTAGCATATTGTATCAAAAGTAAGCTGCTTGAACAGGAACCAATTTGTACGCAAGAGATTCTCTTTCCCTTTCTCTCTTTCTCTTTGGGAATAAATCAATGAGTACATTATGGCTGTTTGTTTAAGGTGAAGAGCTTAAAAAGAAAAATGACTAACAGATGATGAAATGACCCGAAATGTATGATGCAATCTGTGCAAGAGGAAGAGTCCTTTGTGTATGTGCGCATGATTGCATGCATATGCATGTTCGTCTTGGCACAGGAGCGCTGTGTGTTTGGGCTTTGGGCAGCGTGTAAATCCCAGCGTTTAGGTGGAAGAGAAAATCACCGTCTGATTCCACAGCTGTTCTCACAGCCGTTTCTCCGCCTCGACAGCCTGACCGCTTACAAAGAAATTTTTACTGTACACACAAAGCGAGCCAAACATACATGAAGACTTTCAGGCATGCAGACAAGTGCATATGGAGAGCTTACTGAAAATGAATAGGAGTTTTTCTTTGCAGACAAGTGTCCAGTGAGTGAAGTGCCAGCCCCCAGATGCAGCCTCTCATCACAGAGAGGACCTCAGTGGGAGATGGAGAGAAACTCCACACCAGCAGCTGGAAGCTAGATGGCTGTTCCATGTGTTCATGTCTCACTGGAGATCCATAAAGCCTGACCGACACAGCCTGGGACCCATCCTGTGTGTGTGTGTGTGAGTGTGTGTTTGAAAAAGAGAGAAAGACAGAGCCAGAGAGCCGCCTGTATGTATTCATCAGTTCCAGGCAAGTATTGTATTTCATCTACACCCTACTGGCAGTATACACTATGTAACATTTTATATCATTTTTGTGGCCCTGTATAACATCTCACTGCTAGTGGTCTCATAAAATTGGCCCCTCACTCTCTAGGAAGATGTGTTTTTCTTTTCTCACACACATTTTCACTTGGAGTGACTGTGAATACTCTCACCTCATTTTCTGTGGAAATGATCAGGCTTGTGCGCCGCATCTCTTTTGCTCTTTTTTCTTCCGGGGACTCAGCTGTGGGCTCAGGATCATGGGACTATGTTTCCGTGACAACCAGACATCAGCACTGAATGCTGACACTAAAATAACAGACTGAATAATTTAGACAGATCCATATTTAAACAGCATGTCAATTCACATCACTGGCCACAGACACCCTGCTTGGCACCCTGCAGACAGGCCCACCCAGGCCGGGTGAGGGGTGGGGCGCAGCGTCCAAAACTCATTTAACAACAATCTGGCTGTTAGAGCTGGAAATATCCTGAAACAAACCGTTGAAATGAAATCTAGGTCAGCGTTCCCTCTTGGGTTAAATAATAAACACTGAACTTCTTAAAATTAATATTTGCATAATAAAAAATGCATTGTGATACAGTGAAAACTGGCTAAGCAGCTGAAAACA
The DNA here is from genome assembly GCA_029814765.1 of Acanthurus leucopareius. NCBI lineage: Eukaryota > Metazoa > Chordata > Actinopteri > Acanthuriformes > Acanthuridae > Acanthurus > Acanthurus leucopareius. Next base: position 11,618,719 of record JAQMCX010000048.1, on the reverse strand, counting down.
GAAAGACTGGAATGAAATCTACACAAATAACTAGTCAGCGGGGACAGTGAGGGACTCCAAGTCATAAAATCTGATTTTAAGGTTTTGTTTATCTACCACAGTGCTGAAGTGAAAGTGTTTCTTTGGTGTTTATGTCAAGAAGGATGAAAGCAGCCCAATGTAATCAAAGTAACACATGGCTCTACAGTCAAAGTTCAAAAGAAGTCATCCATCAGGGTGATTTGCATGCCTGGATTCCTCATTTAGCTTTGTTTAAAAGGCAGAATTTAGCCATGATGGCTGATCATTTATCAGCATGAAGCATTGGGCACAATATGATAATTAGAAGGTCTAATTAATTGAGACCAATTTGTAATGCATGTTATATGAAAAGGAGTTTAACAGCTGGGGGCAACAGCACATTTAGCGAGGAAACTGCAGCTTTCTTTCATGTATTTTAATAAATCATGCATCATTTTCATATTTTTTCCACTATGTCACATCATTGATTATGAGTTACAATTTATTCCAGCTGAAATGACAAGCTAACTGTTCACTTGTGTCTCCCACAGGTTCCTTAGAAGCTGCCCAAACTTTAAGAGGATCTCTTCTGTTTTATGATAAGTTCATGGAAAAACATAAGCTTTGGGCTGCAGTTCATGAATCTGCACCAATAAAAAGGCACAAAGCAAAAACAGATACATGTTCACACCTCACACAGTTCCAACTGATGGCTTATTCAGATGGAACCTCAGGCTGAGAACCAAATATTTGCACACATGATTTATCCTGCTTTCCTGCAGGACTGAGTGTTGAGAAATATTCAGACACCATTGTGTCGGCATGTGTTTGTGTGGGTGTGTCTGTGGAGCTGCTCTTTTCTTTTTTTTTTTTTACTTTACAAGCTTGAATTCACACCCACACACACGTCCAATCACCAGAAGGCTAACGGAACAACAGAGCAAGGGAGGTGAAGGGCCTCGCAGGTGTCTCTCTGCTGTGTGTCTCTTTGTCTCTGTCTCTCTCATTTGGCTCATCTAAATGGTGTCTCATTATCCTCTCCATCCTTCTCTTTAGTCCTGGTTTCATGCAAATGTTGATTAAGTATAAAGCAAATGTTTTAAAACCATAACAAACAAACAAAAAATAGTATCAGTAAAACCAGAGATGGGGTTCTATAGCCGTATTCCAAGCCAGCATAAAAACTCATTTCATTCTATTGTTAATTGTATTTTTTTTATATGGAAACTGAGATACTGTGATCTTATTATGAACTAACTTGTGTATCCTCTGTTTATTTAAAAATACTTTCTTTTATCCTTGTTATTTTAAAGAATAACTGCTGTACACTGTGTGATTTCAGGCACATTTACACAGAGTCTTATATGTGATATATTAGCAAGTGTGTTGCTGATTACAGTGCGTCTGAGCCCAAGAAAAAATCCCTGAGGGACAAAAACGTTTTACCGCACATTAACATTTTTTTACACGGCATCTGTTAAAAAAAAAACAAAAAAACATTAAGTGACATGTAATACTTCTTCTGACGCCATTCAAAGCTTGAGAGCCTCTCTTGATTCTTGAAAACAAAACAAAAGTTGAGTCAAGAATGTTTGAAATAAGTATTTTTCCTGAGGACATAGCTGAAAAAATCTACACATTATACACAGGGTCTTTACGCAACATCGTTATCAGTGTGTGCCCATCACATCAACAAAACCTCAAGTCAGAACGGTTTGTGCAGTTGAGAGACCGTAACTGAAATTTCCACTTTCAATTCCTCATTTCTAATTCAGTGGAAGATCATAATTTACATAAAAATACCTTCCAGCCTTTTCCCTCCCTGTTTTTTTCCTCTGACATGATATTTTGAATTTGACCTTATTTCGTGCTGTGGGATTTTGGGAAAAGAATCCTCCTGACACACCCTGTCATCCCCTCACTAACACACACACACACACACACACACACACAAATACACCCTCCTATCAGCCCACCAACCTTCAGGCAGTGCACCTGGGTACAATTCTTACACACTTACACATATATACACACATACACAAATGCATGTGCTGACACATTCCCTTACATGTGCACAAGGCCAAAAACACACAAATGCACACTAACAGACACGCAAATTGTGTGTGTGTGTCCAGCAGCCAATCATATTGTGGGTCAAACTCCATGTTTGGGCAGAATTTAGCTCCTAACAGCTGGCTGCAGGAGGTCTCCCATTAGATACAATACCACGACCACCAGGGAAATGACACACACACAGAAATACATACACACAATGTGAAAACCTGAGGGACACACAGCGGGATTGATCTCCCTCAATGGTATTGATTAGCCTACCCCCAACTCAGATCAGACAGTACCAGCTGTGTCAAGCCATTTGCCTCCTGAAGCACTGCGTCTCCTGCATGGAAGATGAAAATAATGACGCTGCGAGCGTCTTCTCTCAGAGAAATTCTGCTGCCTGCAAAAGGGCAGAAAGTCCACAGGGAAACAGTTACCTCAAATGAAGGTCGCTCCAAGCCGTTAATTCTAACCTCTGCCCCAGTACTACTGAATGTGTGCATGTGCATGTGTGTGTGTGTGTGTAAGTGTGTGGGATATACTATGTGTAACTACTTCTCGGGCTAATATCTCATGTGGATGGTGTATGTGTGTATAATGTATGTGTTTTGTGATCAGCCAGTCTGTCAGTGAGAACTCATCAACTCTGTTAGATTTCTCTAACTCTGCATTTGGCTTGTGCACACTCATTCACACACACATACACACACACAAAGATACACAATGACACACTCAAACACATAGCTGGGAGAAACATCACTTGATTCTTTTCAAATTTCAATTTCATTGTATTTTATTCTCCTCCAGGACAATTATTCTAGATTTTTAATAAAAGCATGACCAAGTTTCTTTTGCAAAGCTGAAAAAGATGCTCTATTTAAGTTATTTCCAGATTTTTTTTACTCTTATTCAAATTCTGTCTGTGCTGTGATGGAAAAATCTTACACTATGTATATGACACTTTTTGTTCTTTTTAAAACTTATTCAGTCTTTTTGTTGCAGCAATATAAAGATAACGTGAAAACAGATTGAGACTGTAAAGTAATACATGTACTTACTTTGTCAATAAGCAATATATACCAAGTAACTGATTACATTTTTCAAGTACTTACCTAATACACTCCTATTTTGCAAGTTTTTGTTTTTTTTGGAAAAAGTCTCACTTAACCTCCAGCAGCTCAATTCACTTTTCTCTGTTGCCAGATTCCAGTATAGGTCTGATAAATATTCTGTAGGACAGCAAGAACCTCTGAAGGTCTGGTTCCTGTGAGCCAGCTTCATTTTTTAGCACACACATAAATTTCAGAAGGGAGCATGTACAGTAAAACACACATAGTCACCTGTGGCCTTGCAAGAATTTGTGTGTACTGTAAGTGAGCAAACATGTCAATCTGAAAAAACTATTTCTTATGTTATTCACTTAAATCTCAGCACCTGAGGACACAAGAGTATGAGGAAGAAAGAAATATGAAAAACTAACAGAAGCCACATCGATGTGATTCTCCAAGTGTCTTTTAATGGTCTGATGTTTTATTGTTGTATAATGCTTGAAGCACTATTTGTGCATTTTTAACATGTGAAATTCATGTGTTTTTTTTTCTGAACAGGTAAGGCTTCCTGCCTGCTCCTCAGCCCTTCAAACAACCCCCTTCTGACTTACCTCTCTCTCTTCTCCACCTCAAAATCTCTCTCCCCTTCTCTCAGTGTCTCCACCACTCACCATCCCTTTTTTCCCCTCTTTGCCCTCTCTGTATTTTTGACAAGCTGGCACGGTCAAAGGGCATTGTCAAAACGTCAAACTTTATAAAATATAGATATAGAAAGAGATGAGGAAAAGGAGGAAAGAAGATGAACGAGAGGAATATGATGGAAGTGTAAAAAACAGGGGAGACAGAGTAAGAAAAGAGATATGAGCTCTCTGTGGTAAAAGACAATAAAGTGTGAAAGGTTTTTCCTTTGTTTGATGTCCTCCCCTCAGGGGCTCTGTGACAGAAACCGCTGCAGAGCCCCAGTTAAAAGAGGAAAAATGACAGGAGCCATTTCTCTCTTTTTCTCTCTATGGTCCTTCAGGATGAGGGTTGTCTGTGTAGCCTATGTGTGAGTGTGTGTGTCAGACAGTGAAAGAGAGAATGAGGGAGAGTATGAGGCAGACAGTGAAAGCTAGAGAGAGAGGGAGCCCTTGGGGTCTAATAAATCAGGCCTGCATTGAACGAGAGGGTCCTGGAGGATCTTGCGTGGGAAGACAGGTGTCCATAGTATTCTGGGGCAGAGGTTACGGTCAGAAACATCAGTCATCACACACTACACACACACATACACACACACACACACACACATGCAGAGTTGAAATTACCCAGAGACAAAACCCATTTCCTCCTCTTGTACCTCATTACCATGTCACAGCCCCCTGCTTCATATTTGGTTTCATTTTAAATGTGAAATACTGCTGTGATCAAATAATAAGAGCGAAAAGCAACGCAAGTCGCTTTTGTAAACAGTTTACAATTGATTGTTCTGCCGCTTATTGTATTTCACTGTGTTTTCCTTTCAGTTTATAAAAAAACGAGGCTGGCACCTTAGTGTGCAGTAACTGTGGCTCCCCGACAACATTAGCATAGTAATAATTCACAGGCAGGAGTTATGGAAATGAAATAAAATATTGTTCTTTTTATTCTGCAGCATGCAATGGTATTCCACAAAGGTATTCAGTTATTATACATGACAAATTTAAATGAAAGACGCGAGTGAGAGCTGGAATGAATCACACCTATCCCACTGCCTGTCTGCTGCTTGTGTGCTCATGAAAGTGTGTATGCAAAAGGGTGTGTCTGTGTTTGTGTATGCATATGTGAGAAATGTGTGATTTTGTAACTTAGGTGACCCTGGATCAATAGTTTAGTCGCTGTAACACACACAGAAGGTTCTCAGAAATTGGAAACTGTGTATTTGTTTCTGGCATAAAACCAAAGCATTCAACTGTCCGTCATCTGTTGGAGGCATTTCCATGTGTGTGTCAGTGAATGTAAGTGTGTGTGTGTGTGTGAGTGTGTGTGCATGCCTCAGGGTTAAGAATAGGGGAAAGTTGCGTGCCTCTCTCCTCTGTCCTCCTTTTCACCCTTACAGATGCAGAAAATGAAACTCCTGCTTGCCGCAAATACACTTAAACTGTGCACACACAATCACAGAAACACACACACACACACATGTACACACGTGCAGACAGTCAAAGAGTGAAGGGTCCTGCAGAGTTCATAAGCTAGTGAATAATAAAAGCCCCACACTGGTCGGGGCTGCCTGTCTGCTGTAAAAATGGCCTTTCTGTGACATGAATATGATTTTTGCTGTGGTCGTGTGTGTGCATGTGTTGGTGCACATGCAGATGTGTGTGAGAGAGAGTGTTCTCTCTATGGTAACTAGATGAATTATTCACTGTTTACTGATGAGGAAGCATTTAGGCTCCCAGGAGTGGTGCTCAGAAGCAGACCTCACCTCTCTCCTCTTGCCCTCTCTGTCTATATCAATCTCTCCTCCTACTTCCCTCTTTCCCACTCGCCCCCATCACACTTTCATCATCTCTCTCCATTACTGCAGCTGTTGGTTCCAACATCACGCCTTTGTGGGATAACACCGCTGTCGCAAGAAACACTCTAGTTATGGTCTCTCTTCACTTTCAGCTCCAAATCTCTGGCCGTCTGACACTGACCTAGTTGAGAAACAATGTTATGATAGTAAAATCTCTGTTATGATGAACCCTGTAGGAATCTATTTGCATGTATTAAGTAGTAGGATTGGGAATCGCCTTAGCTGAATTAGCATCACTTCACTGACTGGGCTCAGACACATAGATATACCGACAGAAGTGAGCACAAATCACTGGAAGCCAAGTTTAATCTTTCTATAATACACACTCAAATGGTAACACACAAATGCAAACACACGCACACACACACACATGGACGGACACATAGACTAGAACACAGCTAATACATCCACTAATCAAGCTCCTATTACCAGGCAGGGGCTTTCACACATGGGGACCAAACTCCCTTCATCTAATTGGTCTGCTGAGAAAATCGCTAAGCTGTTCACATCTGCGGGGATACACACACACACACACACAAATAGACATAGACATACACATGCGGTCACTCAGAGCCAATCAGTACAGAGCTCCTTGGGCAATGTGCACAATTCCATCCTTCCCTTTATCCATCTTTTATCCCCTGGTTCATCCCTCGCTTTCAGCTTCATCGCTCCCATTACCACAGCCATGGACCCCAATCCCTGGAACAGAACCTCAACACACACACACACAAACACACAGAAACGCACACAAATACTTAACCACAGCCGTGGTAAAAAAACTACCGTAAAAAAACTATGGGTCCGAGCTTTTTTAGCCTATTGGTATCTTTCCTGTGTGTTTTTTAGTGTTTTTGTATATGTGTGAGCAAGTGTGTGTGTGTGTGTGTGAGAGTGTGCATGATTGTGTTTGCAGTTGGGTGGTTTCCCATCCGGAGCAGCCGTTGTGCTGCTTATTAAACAAAGCCTGTCTAAAGCTGTCCTAATCCTTTCCCATAGCTATCCCTGACTTCACATATAGACACACACACATTTCTGCACAGTTGCTGAAGTCCGGTGCTCAGCAACACATTCTATCCTCTGTCAACCCCGACAGATCGAGGGAGCGAGAGAGATAGATGGAGGGAAAGGAAGACGATACACACACACACACACACACACACACACACAAACAAACACACATACACACACAAACAGAGTACATACTTTCTTTAGGGTCCAACAACTAGTGGTCCATCTGGGATTGAAGATAACCCTCACTACCAACTAGTGTATGCAGCAATGTGCAGGGTGTGCATGTGTTTAGGAAATCTTGTGTACTTTAGAGCCCCCTGAACATTTGCAAACTCTGCATAACTGAAAACAGTTTTTTTTCTGGGGCATATACATTCATTTCAGAAGGTAAAAGAAACTTGTCAAGTTCTCTTGCCCAAAGAAAATAGTGATCGACAGGAGTGGATGAAGAGCTGCTCGAAAAACTGCTTGACTTCAGCTTATTAAGCTGTGTATAACAGTTTTAGGGGAATGGCCTCCTAGAAATCTTTTTTTTTTCTTTTTTTTTTCTGGAAATCTTGGCTGGTAAGCCAAACATCAAAGCGCCTTTATTAATCCGTTTGAATTGTGTCTACTGAAGTCTGACAGTCTTGTAGAGTGAATTTCATACAATATAGGATAAAATAATAGTGTACTACTCAGTAATCTAGCTTTCTGTCCTGTTAAGCCACAGGAGGTGTATATATTGAGTGAGTTTACTATTCTATCATTTACCAACAATAAGTCCAAGTCATTATTAACACCAATCTGCACAGCAGTGACACCCAGTTTGACACATCTGTGGATCTGAACCTGTTTCCTGGGCTCAGTTCAAGCCATTGAGTTCAGCAGAAAAGATATGATTGAATAAAAAGATATGATTTCAGTGTAATACAGGTTCCTTATATCTCAGCTGTGCCCCATATGTCACTTCAGCAGCTGCTCTATAGAACCATCCAGGCCTGACTTATCAGTACATGAGTAGTGTCTGACTCACGAAGCCGCCTACAGTGTTTTCCTGTTTAAAGGCTGCTGAAAGGAGACAGTAAAAGTCTCAGTGCAGGAAATGAATACACAGTTCAATATGTGCTCATATTATGGGTTTTAAATGACCTATATGTAATTACCAAGTAATTTTGCAGGTCATATAGCGTAATGAAGCCATTTGTATCTATGAGATAACCTTATTGCTTCCTAAAACGGTGTGTAGTGCTGCCAACTATCCAAAAACTGAGTGGTCAGGTCTGGTATTAGATGAACATGACTGTATTTTAGTTACTTCAAAAAGCAATTTTACAAACCCTGAGGCAAAAGAACTTCATTATAAAGTATGATTGAGGATTGATTGGTATGCAAGACTGTGTTTATTACAGGGATTAGGTTATATATTTTACAGGCATTTAAAATATATATATATTTACATTCTCTCTACATGCCAATAACAATCAATAAATAAATAAAATGCTGTGACTAAACAGAAAAAAAGGAAGCCATCTATTGTTGTTGCAGACTTGTTATAGGCACATCCCATCATTTTATCAAGCCTGAAAGAGAAGAGCGACTCGCCTCTCTGCCCACCTACAGGCACTTTGCCCAGCACTCTCGTTCATCATTGGAGTCTTCTTTAGGGCAATTGTGGCATTTACCAGGGTTGTTTTTTCATTAAAAGAAGTTGAGCTTGAGTGGTCAGGCAGAGGCTGTCCATGTGTGTTTTGAGGTATTGGAGGGATGTCTGAAGACCTACTTTTGCTGGTTGCTCCAACATTACCAACCCCAGCTTCAACTCTGGCTAACTGAGTTACTTAAATGGATTAATTGACGAAGTAATGGGCGACACTTGTAAGAATTCTTTCTGTTTGACCATTTTTACAAAAATTGGAAGAAAAAAACTGAAACAAATTGCAAGATCAAACATGAAGTACAGGGACTGGATGAGTTTGTGGGTAATTTAATAACAAATTCCTGGTATTGACTAATAGACATTTACTTAACATGGATCACATGTGTAAGCACCCACATGATTTTAGTCCCTGATGCTTTTAACAAGAAGCCCCTTCACCAAAACCCTGACTTATCCATTTTACAAACTAATATTAATATTTAAAGAAATACTGCGATGCCTGCCCACGCTCAGCTGTTTGAATCTTTATTTTTATTTCATTCATTATGTTTCACCTTGACAGAGTGGAGAGTCTGTGGACTGCCTGACGCCTGATAAGCAACTCATATCTGGTGTTACATATAGCTTTATTTACTTGACTGTCAGCTGGTGTGTGTGAGTGTGTATGCATAAGTCTTCAAATGCATGTTTGTAATGAGGTTTGTGTGTTTGTGGCTGTTAACTCACTAAATGTGTGAATGAGACTGGAAGTGTGTCCACATTTCTGTTTGTCCACAACTGTTTGCTGTGATATTTCCAGCTCTGGTTTGTGTTAGCACGGTACACTGTGACTGTGGTGATAATTGAAGCACATATACCCACCCCAGTGTGTGTGTGTGTGTGTGTGTGTGTGTGTGTGTGGATCTCTCTGTGTGTGCATGTGTATATGAAGACAGCATTGACCGATTGAGATAATTACCTTAAAATGCATCTGCATTCTCAAGTCATCACTTATGGAGATTACATCCCTGGACTAGTTTCATGCATTAATACAGACACACTCACTTTCACACACACACACACACACTACAGCAGGGGTTATTGAGCAGGGCTGGGGCCGTATGAAGAGCTGCTTCAGAAACACGCATCCCAAATAATTTTAATGCATTTCAATGAAGAGTCCTCCACATGGACGCAGCTGTCAGAAACACAGACTCACACACTACACACTCTCACAATCAAAGCTGTGTCTCCAGTACATGTGTGTTACGTGTGTGACAGAGAAGAGCGTAGCCACAAGCACCTCTTTGTTTCAAGACAAAGAGCAGGTCAACAACATCATTAGTCTGCGGCTGCAGGACACACACCCACCCTTTCTCTTTCTCTCTATCATCCACACACACACACACATATGCACACACTGTTTTCCAGATGCTAAAACCACTGCCAGCAGGGGTTCTGGGCCACAGTGAGACTCAGAGGCAATCACTGAACACACAGTGGGAAGAGCATCACCTCTCTCTCACACAGCAGCAGCAGCAGCTTTACCCTAAAAAAAAAGGATTTTGAATTTTTCTAACAGAGGAAAAATAAAAATCAGAGACCAGGCGAAGGAAAAAGGAAAAGAGAGAGAAAACCTGTGTACACATCTTTTGTCCAGCTTGTACAAAGCCACAAAAGGGAGCCCTCTCTGTAACCTTGTCCTCATGAGTCAAGGCATAAATCACTGTAAATTGTGTTTGTTCACACTAATCCAACCCTGGTGTGGTGTGGAACAGTGAAGTCAGCACCTATGTTCACATAACCTCTCAAACACACACACACACACACACACACACACAGCGTAACCTGACCTGTGTCCTCTCTAAACTCCTCTGAACTGACATCAGCTTCACGTAAAGGTCTGACATCAGCTTTTAGAGTCCAGGACATCTAATAAAACCACTTCTGTGTCTGGTTAGAAACCTTTCATAGTACGAATATTTGCCCCTTTTTGCCCCAGCTGTTACAGATGTGATGCTCTGCTCTTGCAGCATCACCGTATTGCAGCTTGTAATAACACACTTTTATATTCACACCCACTGATTAAACTCTCCTCCCTCATTGTTATCTTTATTCTGTCTTTCTCTCTCTCTGCATGACTGCATGGACTAATCCTGGTCAGGTCAGAGGAATGTTCCATTGTTGTTCTGGTGTCTGAGCCTGTATACACACACACACACACACACACACACTGCACATGGAGGACAGCAGCTCCTACACATGTACACAAAGCGAGGTTGTGCCACTATAAGCACAGCAGAGCAGAGCACCAGGGCCGAGCAGGAAGCCACAAGAGAGGGGTGATGACAAAGAGATGTTACACCTCTCTAATCCTCCTCCTCCTCCTCCTCCTCCTCCTCCTCCCTCCACTCTCCTCCCCTCCCCCATCGTTCATTCCCAGGCATCAAGGTCGGACCGTGTTACAAATGAAGCACTGCTCTACCCCTCTTCCATCCTCTCTACAAACACACACACACACAGACACAGACACAGACACAGACACAAACACACACAGGCAGATGAAGAGCCGCCGCAGTAACTCACTTCTTGCTGTGACATCATTAATACGACATACTGTCCACAGTGACATCATTAATAAGAGCTGGGGTGCTGACTCTTCCTTAATGGCTCCCTTAATATGACAGGTGTGACATATCATCCATGTGGTGGTTCTGCGCTCGTGTGTGTGTGTGTGTGTGTGTGTGTACAGAGAGGCCTGTGCATACACTGTTGACTGATTTACACTGCAGGCTGCTATTTGCGGGGTGCAAGTAAATGTCAGGCTCCCTGTCTTTTTTAAGCAATTAGGGAAACAGTTTCTGTCCCACCCTGCAACACATCCTCACACACCTTGACACAAACACACACACACACATACACACTCCTAGTTTCCTGGTTGATGGCCTACACTGAGCGGAAGATGGATTCTGAATAATTAGGGAGATAATTGCCTAGGCAGGGGAGAAAGAGAAGATCAATGGCTGATCTTTAAACGAGTTTGTGTGTGTTCTTTGTGTGTGTGTGTGTGGGGAAGGGCGGAAGTGTGAGGACAAATATATGTATCAAATCTCTGTATGTTTACTAGGTGTTGCTGTTTTAGACAGAGGAAATGTCAAGTTGAAACCAAAATGTCATCACAGCTGTGCTGACAATCCAGCTCAGTTATACTATAAAACAGAGCACATACACTCCAACAGTGCCCTACATATGAACATATATAAATAGAATAAATATATATGGCAGTGCAAATGTTGCCACGGAAGCAAAAATGAAACGTGTTTTGAAGTATTGTGCACATAAAAGGTAATGTTACCACAGAAAAAAAGTGTTTTATCCTGTGTCTTTGTTCTGCCTGACATCAGTAGAAAGAGACTTCCTTGCCTTTGTTTGGCAGAGAGGAGAGATGTGGAACAGAAAAGAGAGATGCAGGTGGGGGGAAAGTGTGGCAGGTCAGACTGCACCTGCTAAGCAACGGATAAATTGTCATAGCAGGGCTTCTTCCCCTTGTTCTTTCTTACACACACACACACACACACACACACACACACACACACACACACACACACACAAATATGAGACAAAAGCTTAATCAGAGCCTCCTGCAACCTGCTTAAACTTCTTCCAAATCTTTGTCTCCCCAACGCTCTCCTCCTGCACGCCTCCTTCCTCCCGTCTCTTCACTCAGACAAAGGTGAGCACGCGTCAGACTGACAATCAGACTGGAGCTCAGAGCATGCATAAAATTAGCACGCACACACACAAACGACACAGACTGACATACATGATGAGTCGCCTACACCTCCCATGGCAGCCAAACAATGAGCCTCGCTGACATTCATCTCCATTATATTTATCTTCTGGCAGACTAGAAAATGTGGTCGCCCCTGCTAGCTCCAAGCTCTTTTCTTTTCATTTTTCCCCGATCATGCATTTACATTTCAGTCCTTTCGCACACGGCCCTATTCACAACCCCTGAATTTAGAATCATTCATTTATTATCTAGGCTACCAACAAAGGCAAACAACTAGGGCAGCATCACTGTCATCACTAATAATAGAAGTTCTTCTGCACAGCATATTGTTAAGATTTATTATAATATGTGAAGCAGACGCAGGGTGGAAGAGCCTGACGGGGGGAGAAGGAGAGGAGGGATAAAAGAAATATAAAGGACAGAGGGGGCAGCTGTGGATGTAATGCTGTACCCGATAGGCTGTGGCAGGTCAAAGCCTGGACTCTTCAGACGCATCTCCATATGAAAGGAGCTCTGTGCCACTCTAAACACTACATATGCATTTGTAATGCAACTCAAACATAGGACTGGGAATTCATCCACTGCTGCATGCATGTGTGTGTGTGCGTGCGCGCACTTAAGCAGGTGCTCAGAGGACAAATAGTAATCAATCTGAATTCAACTAGTCCTGTCTCCACCTGGCACACAACATATCCACCAAACACATATCCCTGAGTACGACAGGTCATTTTTTGAGCATCCATCGAGCCATGTCATGCAAATAACAAAGGAACCGGAGCTGTGATAACGAGGTGTCCACCCCTCTAATCAGGTCTAAAGTGATGTTAAGCATAGACGTTATGATGTCTAAATGAGTATTTCACAGCATGCCACCTTCCATGTTTGAATTATAAAAGAGAAAATCTCCAGCAGCGCAGGCCTGTCTGTCTTTGTGTCTCCCTGCCTGACGGTTGATCCATGATCTCAGACTGGAACGGTGCAGCTTACAGTAAAGCTGGCAGCTGACTGACAGCTGAAGTCAAAAACATGAAATATGTTATGTTTCAGCACCTCCCAACAGACGACACCCTGGGGAAGGATAGTTAACTTTAATGGTTTGTTTAGTTTGGAGACATGTATGTGTGTGTATGTGTGTGCTAGAGCCTGTGTGTGTTTATTTTGAAGCGTGGGGGCATTAAAATTGCATTGGGGCTGTGTGGGCTGGTGACTTCACGCTCAGTTAATTGGCCAACTTGGTTATTTCCGTGCAACACTCACTTCCACAGAGAGACCTGGATCTACCACACGCACATATATGGAAACACACACCTGCTGAGAGTTAAATCTAAACATAAGAGTAAAGCCTGCCCTTACCATATATTACTTTCTCCTTCCAAGTTAAATTGACAGGTAGCTTCCATGAATATGTGAGGGAGAAAAAGTGTTCTCGTGCTGTGAGTAATGTAATTGTCAGCTGCTTTAATAACAAGAAAACTCACTTTCTAGCCTAAAAAACACTACAAAAATGATAAAAGAGGGTATAACACCACAGCCTCGCAACTTCCCTCTAGCTTCAAAAAGTGTTTTATGGATCCGAGCATCCCTCTGGGGGAGCTCATTCAGAGACTTTTCATAAACTGAAAGATATTCAGCAAAAATCACATACATATCTGAGTTTTAAACAGATTGCAGTTTCAGTGTAGATCAGAGTTGATGGTAAAATATCTTTTTCAGCAGAGTAATAACTGTGTGCACGTAGTGCAAGAAAAAACGAAAAACCACACACAGTGACAGAAATGAGAAATAACACCATTATGTCTTCTCGGCAAAAAACAGAGGGACATAATGGAAAAATCTGCAAAACACATCAACCTAACATTACACTGTCACAAGGTGGTTGATATGCTATTAACAATTATGACTGTTGCTTAACTGTGGGGGCAATGTGAGCATCAGTAGGGGGTTCTGCTGCGGCAGACGTGAAAGTCCTTAAGGATTTATACACACACACACACACACACACACACACACAGACACCGTACAGTTTATTAGCTGCTTGTGTTTTTGCCTTTTTCTGTCCATAAACAGATCAGTCAGAGCAACAGAACACAACAGACTGGCAAATCCAGTTATCCTCCATCCACAGAGGAAATGACCTGGACCAGGCCATCTGTGAGTGGAGTGTGTGTAAGTGTGTGTGTGTGTGTGAGTAAGAGAGAGCAGATTGGGGTGGGTATAATGCAAAATGGAGAGAGTTTGCCGTTGTTGCTCATGTGTTATTCATGAGAGCGCAGAGAATTTGTGGAATAAAAGCTCTTTCAAACATTAAGCTAAAGAGAGGACAGCAAAGTAAAGGAAGAGTGAGTAAAAAAAAAACAGTGAGGCTGAGAGTATGACTTCACTTGGCTTTTTGCTGTTTTATCTCTCTTCCTCCATCTTCTACCCTCTCTTTTGTTTCCATTCTGAGGCTGTCAGACGGAAGACAGCGATACAAGGGACTGAAAGAGTTCCAGACAACCAGAGGAAGAGGAGAGAGGCAGGGGATTAAAGAGAGGCAGACTGAGGGGAATATAAGCAGAGGAGAGGAAAGGAAAGGAAAAGAAAGGCAAGGAAAGGAAAGGAAAGGAAGAAAGAGAAGAGGTAAAGTAGGGTTGGATTTAACGCTAAAGTGATAGAAGAGGACTGAAGGAGTAAAGAGGAGGCTCAGGGACGCAGATTGGCTTACCAAGGGCAGTGTTATGTTCCAGGTGCCAGATTTCAAGATGAAAGCAAAGAAGGAGAAATGTGTCATTGATGTCTCTCTGATCCACTGAGAGAAAGGCTGAGCGAATGACATTTACAAAGGAAACTGACAGAAAATTGGCTCTTGCCTTTGGGAAGACTTACAAATACAGATAAACAAACAATTATTAAATGTATTACAAACACAACACTCTTCATTATGCTAATGAAATGAAAAACAAGCCTGTGTCTAACTGACTACAAATGGTGATTGTGTTCATTTTGCCAAACATTGATTGAGTAGAAGGGACCGATTGATCTGTTTCTATCTATGCATCAATAAGAAAACTACTGGACCCATTCTGTTATGAAACGTGGTGGCATGATACAGCATATTTGAAAAACCATCCTTATTTCAAAGTTTATCTTGTCCCCTTTTGAACTGCTGTAATGAAAATGTGGAATAAATTAGATTCTCAGTAGATTACAGCAATTAATTTTTTTCTCCCCCATAATGGAATTTTTAATTGCAATGATTGGTCCCAAGTGGTTGCTGCAGGGCATATGTTCACGACCAGAGTTCTCATTTCAGTTATTTTCACATATGAAAACACTGATGAATGCAATCAAATGTGCAATTACTGTCAAACACCAATAAGGTCAAATATCATCCTAATGCAACTTTCATTACAAGGGAACAGTTCACAGGTTTGGAAGAGTAAAAGCATTTACAGGTGTAAAAAACTTGTGACAAGCTTGTTATACTGTAGCTGCGGGGAGATCTGATCATTTTAGAAGTCTGATTATTTGTAACACAGAGTAATTGAGGTTGAGGTTGAGGTTGGTCAACTGCATCTGAAGATTACAAGTTTGAAAATGAAAAAATCTGGGTGTGTGGAACGAGAAGGTGGCTCTCTGACTGAACCAGCAGCTGAAGGTTGCATTAGCATAACCCACCTGAATCTTCATGTGAACTATCAGTGACGGAGTTGGGTGACTGATTTTGATGAAGAATTCATGGAATAAGATGATTATATCTGTGGATCTGGTTCATCAGTTTTTTGCCTTTTCTTCAAAACACCCATTGAATCCATTCTGGCATTGTTAGAGAAGTGCAAAAACCATACAGGAATATCTCAAAAGCACCTTTTCAATCCACCAAAGAGAGCAGCTAATAGTGAATAAGAGAACCTGTTTGCACAGTGGTGGCATATAAAAAAAACTGTTCTGCCTCAGGAAGTGTGGACCATTTTTCCATCTCACTACCGCCGACACTCTGAGTGCACTAAACCTGCGTCTGGGGCGCAGCGAGAGTGTGTCTGTGAGGTCAATCCCATAAAAGTGCACCAGCAGGTGCCTGCTACAGTTCATCACACAGAAATACGCATTCAATCATACACAGAGACACACACATAAATACACACAACACACATGCATGGGTGAGCTGATACACCCAGACATCTGACTCCAGATCTTGTAGCCTCTAAGTGCTGATGGTTTCCTTAAATCACCTCTGAGGGAGAAAGAAAGACAGAGACAGTGAGATTTCTCTCTTGAGAGTGTGCTAATTTAGAGCAAATAAGGTGTTGTGTTAGACAAAAGGGGCAACCATAACAGACATTTACACCATTCATAAAACCACAGAGGCAGGAACGATGAATGTAGGAGCTCCAGACTCTCTCCAGATGTCTGTCTGATTAAGATGATACACTGTTATGCCGCTTGGTTCTGCCAGGGGGGTCTGGTGAGGACTTTACTAGAAGCCCTCTGATTGGCTGGCCTCTGAGTGACCCGGAGCTGCTGGGTCTTGAGATGTCAGACATGATTCTGAGGAGAGCTGCACGTGTATTACCATGATGCTCTGAGGTAACAGGGACAGTGTCTGGATTAGTGGTGGTAGGAGAGACTTTTGCACCCTCGTACAAATGCACAAAAAAGTAGGTCAAATGCCTTCCTGTCATTGTTGGGGTAAAGTGTGTCACCGTAATTGTAGCTGCTCTGGGCAAATGTGCATGTGCAGCTTTTATCTCATCTCAGTGCTTCCAGGTGGATCAGCAATGATTCGTACACCTCCTTCTTTTCCTTCGTCTACCACCTAAACTAGCTACAGGAGCTGCTCACAGCATGAACTCACTGACATTTAATAGTTGTAAACATGGCAAGCCAACAAATAAAAGCATTTATGAGACATCTCAACCAAAATAAAACAAGATCATTTTATTTTTAACTTGTTCGTAGGAGGCAGTCACAGCCTCAACATTGTCTCTGACATGTTTGCTTCAAATGCTGACAGGAAGCCTTTAAGTGCCTCGGCTGAACCAGAGGCCATCAGTAAATCAGAGGAGATAGATACCGTATATCAGAGAATATCTGACAGCACAGACACAAATAAGAGCAGGTGGCAGTAAATAGCCTCAGGAAACAACATCACTATTAGTGCTGATACAATAGGTTTGGTCAGTTTTATAACTGTATGAAGGAAAGCGATGTGATGTGTGTGTTTGTGCGTGAATGAAAGTCAAAACAGGTTGTGTTGCTGTCTGGCCCTTCATGCTCATTCACATAATCAGATCAGTCGAGAGACCAGTTGCATTGATGCCACTGATCTAAAATAAACAAGTTATAAAGTATAGATGTGATATGGGGACATTCAATATTTAATCCTCTTCTCCAAAGACCTAAAAGGATTCATAAGATGGACAGCCTCTCTCAACTCAAATCTAAAACCATAATAAATTTTTCTTTTAGGTCTGTTCGTCAGTTATTGAATCACTCTTTCGACCTGAGTTGAACTTTGCAACATGCTGTTTGTACCTGTTGTTCCTAGACAGGCGGAGGTTGTTTTTTTTTTTAAAAAAAAGGATATTTAGTAAGCAGGCTAATAATGGCAGCAGCAATGGAAGCAGTTTTGTGCAATAAATTAAAGGAGTTTGGTATTTACTGATGCATGACTTGAATGCCAAAGGAAACCCCTGATGTGATAAACAAAAGATGAGTCTGAAGATGTAGAGATGTAGACTGTTTATGCTGCATTTTTGGAAAGCACAGCTTGATGAGACTGATTTCTAATAAAGCGCAATGCAAAAACACCCCAGCATGGACCGTCATACCACTGGGTCTTGTGGCTGTGCTGCTACACTAAACATTATTCCTTTGTCCTGAAATTGCAGCACTGTAAACGACACGCACTCTGACGGGGTTGAAAAATAATTCTGAAAATGTCTGATTGCAGAGAAATCACCACACTGACACCTTTTTGAAGCATGTTATTGAGGTAAACAGTCTGGTTCTCCATCTTCTACCAATAGACATCTCTATCTCCACATCAGTCTTCTCATCTGACAATCCATCCTAGGATCTGACTAACTTTCATCCATCCATACATCCACGAACACATTCTCAGAATCCATCCATCTATTCAGGCAGTGAGCTCCTCTCCCCTGGGGAAGCATCAGCTGCCTCCTGCAGCCCTCAGACATGTTTTAATGGTGTGAACTAGGGCTCCTATAGGCTAGACTTACTATAGGCTCCTCTGGTTCTCCTGAGATGCAAACATACATACACACACACACACACACACACACACACACACACACACACACACATCAAACACAGACACACACACACACCAAACATCAAACACTGCATAAAATTGCATGTTTATCAGCAGCGGTGACCTCATCAAAGCCTCTGCCATATTTCTATTCTCCTAATTTCCTCCTTTTTCTTGAGCCCTGTGCGCCATTTCCTTTCTCAAATACTTATTTTTACTTCCACATAACACCTGTTTTTGTTCCTTTTCATCTAGGTTCCTCTAAACACTGTCTATTTTTCCGTCAAATCCTTTTTTGTCCTCTTCTTTCTTATGTGTTTTTATCTCTCCGGCCTCCCAGCCTGTCCTTTCTTTTGGTTTTCAAATTTTTTTTACCTTTTTTGACAACTCCCCTGCTCTTTCTTCTCTATCTCCATTTTTCCTTTTTGCTTTTACTCTTTTTTTTGTACTTTTAGTTGCTAATGTCCCTGTGTAAATGCATCAGTACAGGATGTGTGTGACAGAAGGAGACAGGCTCAGAGAGGAAAAAGTTAGCTGTGATCTGCACAGATGGAAGGACACCTGCTCTGTAATGGTGTTTTCAGATGCTCCCTTTCTCTTTTTCATGCCCTCATGGAAGCGCTCAAATACACACATGCACACAGTTACTTCAGAGAGACAAACCTGGGCACAACATGAAGGACCGTCCTCCTCCTCCCGTGGCGCAATGGAGGCAGAGTGACGGATGGGATGGGGAGAAATGGGAGAGAGATAAAACGACAATATGGAGTCATGAAGGCAGGTCCAAAAGCGGGGAAGAGGAGGGACAGACAGGGAGTGGTTCACACATTTGGCGAGGAGAACTGGCTGTGATAAACCCAGCAGAGTGGCCTTATCTGTGCTCAGTTGTGTGTTCGCATGTGGTGAGTGTGGCCCTGTGAGGCTGAGAGGGAGCAGGTCTGTGCAGCTACAGGGCAGACAGAGAGGTTTGCATTTAGGCCAAGAGGCACTCGTAGCCGACCTCAGGGGCTGCAGCTGGACCTGAATCTGAGTTGTGATGAGATTCTCATGATGATGCATTTGAGGTCCCAGCCTGTTTTTCAAAAAGAGTCACAGAGAAGACTCCACATTGCTCAGTGAGGAAAGATGAAAGGTGTCAAACATGTTTTCTTGAATGTGATGCAGTGGAGAGCAGTTTATTAAAATTTTGGCTGATAAGGGACAAAATACAAAAGCCAGCTGACAGACTTTGCAGCTGGACTCGCTGCAGACTGGTGGTGTGGCTGTTTTGTGGAGATAAAACCCAGAGCATAGTGAGGCCTTGGACTGTATTTACCTGAATTCAATTATTAGTAAGGCCAATGCAAGCAGATTATTGATATCAGCATTAAAGAGTTGAGATTGAAAAAAAAAAGTATTTGCTTTCTTTCTGAAAATTCGATGAGAAAATCGATAGCACTCTCATCTGTCTATTCAATATGAAGCTGGAGCCAGGAGGCAGTAAGCTTAGCATAACAACTACATACAGGTAGACTTGTATCTGAGAACAAAATCCAAAAACCAGCATCTCCAAAGCTTATGAACAAGTTTATGAACAAGTATATATCACATTTTTGTCAGCATGTTAAGTGCAAAACTAATGTAAAAACAACAAGTTGCAGATTGTATAGATGAAACAATTTAAACTATTGTCAGAATTTTACTTTGTTGGGTTGCATTATTGTTCTTATTCAAATGTTCAGTGTGTAGGAGGGATCTATTGATCAACCAGGCAGAAATGGAGCACAATATTCATAAATATGTTGCTATTGGTGTCTAATCCTCTGAAGTTAAAAACAGACCCTTAATCCTTCACACTAAACCTTGAACTCTTGGCAACGAAGCGAAAGTATACTTCCAAAATGTCAAATTTTTGCCTAAGAGATTTATTCTGAAACCATGTAAATCATGTTAGTAAGCAGACTTCATAGACTAAATCACTGTTGGCTGTTGCAGTTCCACTGCAATTTACAGTTTGAACATAAAATTTTGGCAGTTTTTTAGCTAAAGAGAGAGAGTGGGCTGTCTACTTTTCGCTGTTCGCATGTGAATATACTGTATGTAAATGGGTTAATACTGACTTGTGTTGTAAAATGCTTTAGGTAGTCAAAAGACTAGAGGAGCAGTATGTCAATGCAGTCCATTTACCAAGAATATTGCTCACTGTTTGCTAAAGCATAAACTCGGTATTAACATTTTAATTAGGTTTGGATTTACTCAGAGAAAATATGGAGGAATCAATCTTCAATTAAAATAAGGAAGACTCAGGGAAGGAGGCATGCTGAATTTTTTTAAACAATATGTTAGTTCTCAGAAGAGACGGGGCAGTACAGCCCAGCAGGCAAACACACGGCAGAGCCCGTTACCGGCAGTTCAAATGAGGTTCTTGACACCATGCATATCAATGAGGAGAGGTTGAAGCCCAAGTGTGTGAAACTCACACAGAGACGTGCGCTGCACACACATGCTGGAAGTCTGGTAACTCGCAGAAATATCCACAATTACATGCAAACATTATTATCTCATTGTATTCACTTATGAGCAGATTCACTATAACATAGCCTACAGGTGTCATTAACATTTCAAACATGGAAAATTATGCAAACACACTGCCAGGCTGTGGGGGGGCAAGCAGTTCTACTCATTTAACACACTCCTCAAGCCACTCATACGGAACCGTTTTCTCACCCGTCGGTGTTCAAGGGCTGTACCAAAACAAACACCTTGTCAAAATCATGCGCTCTCACACTTACATTAACACACACCCAGACATGTGGGATGGGGATTGTGGGGGCTGAGATGGGGAAAAAATAGCACAGTTAATGCAGGAAAGAAAAAACAATTTTAGAAAAAACACACACACACATGCTCATCGACATCTCACACATGAAAGATGGCATCAATGAACACTTTCTGCTCTCATCATCTTTTCAGGCCCTCTTGGATAGCTGTCCAGCCCTGCACACGGCAAAACCAATCTGCTCTTATTTCATTTTATCCCAATCTATTCTTTTGCTTGGGTGAACTGACCATAGTGTGTGTATGTGAGTGCCTTTATTTGTGTGTGTGTGTGTGTCCATCACGCCCAGTGGAGGTCTATGTGCAGGACCTCAGAATATGAGGTAATCAATCACATCATACTGCCTTAGATTAGAGCTACATCGATCTGGTCTCAGCTCTGACAAACGACCTGACCTAGAATACATCCACCTGGACAGGGCACACACACGCACACACACACATGCAAACGCACACACACACACACAGCATCTCTTCTTTTGCTGCATTTCCACCACTCCACATAGCACCCTCTCCTGGGAGCGTACACCACCACATACACACATACCAGGAATATTTACTGACAACCGCAGGCTCACACAGAGCGGTCCCTGTGCAGTAAACATTCAAGGTGGGATGATTTTCCCCGTGGGTGGCTGTTCATTTGTATGTTCCGTTTACTGTCCATCACCTTTGCTACCCCTGGTCCATGAAAGCCAACAATTGCAGCCACGAAATTTGTGGTCAAGTGAAAAGACTAGAGAATGTCATGCTTATTGCTACCTCTGTGAGTCTTCTCTCTACTGACTGCATGTACTCATTTCATTTATTAATGCTGTGTATCATCCCAATCAATGGTCGGCGGTGTGATGAAGGTCCTAGCCTGAGGGGAGAAAGTGCAAATGAAAAAGGCTCTGAGATGTGCAGCGTTCACAGAATCGTAAAATCTGAGCTTAGGCCAGCGTGCATGTGTGTGTGTGTTAGTGCATGTGTGTGAGTGTGCATGGTTCCTAATAAGTATCAATAGTGCTGGATATGCAGTGAAGATGCTATAGAGTGTTATCCAGCTGCTGTTCAAAGATCTTTATCTGTCTAGTGTCTATCTGTAGTTAAGACTAAAGAAAATCAAAGCCCTGAACATCTAACGTGTGTGTTTTTATAAATAGACATATATATATGTCTGTGTGTGTTAATGTGAAAGTGAGTGGGTTTTTGTGTGTGTCACAACCTGCTTTTTATGGATTATACAAATGCGATATAACATTTTAATTAGTGAGCTTTAGAATGGCTTTGCTATCTTCAAACACTAATTTTAGTAATTTAAGGCTGCAGCTGCAGTCTGAAGCCTGATATTGAACAGACAGGTGTGAGCTTGGTATCGATCTTCTCATCCATCTCTGGACAACAGAGTGAATGAGCACATTTTTCAAAATGTTCAACCATGCCTTCAGATCTTTAAACAACCCTGACTCGCTGTCAGTCTAATTGCTTTCTTGTTAACTACATGTATGACTGTTATCAACCTCCTCATCTAATTTTCAGCAAAAAAGTGGATGCATTTATTCCAAACATGTTTAATTATTTCTTTCAGGAAACACTGCTTTGTCCCTGTGGCTAAATAAGATCAAATCAAGTTATTTCTGTTGTTGTTACATAAGTTACTGGAGCTTGAATTAAGTCTCGTACCTGATGTGTCCCAGTAAGCAACAGCTGTGCAGCCTGAGATCTGCAAAGACAGCCTGGAGGACAAGTGACCAATGAAGTTCTTCTGGAGGTGAGAGTATCGTCCAATGAGAGTGCAGGACTGATTGGAGGTGATTTACGTTCCTGACATCTTTAACCAAATTACCCAGCATCCCTTGCGGTGTGATTACTGTGATGCACAGTCTTGATGCTTGTGTGTAAACAGAGTTTGTGTGTGTGTGTGTTTGTGTTATTTCACTTCTCCCAAGGCAACAGCTCAAGCAGAACTGAGAGAAGGATTTGAGCACAACAAGTGAGAGTCAAAACAGGAGAAAAAAAAACCATCTGTTGTTAAAATTTTGTGCACTAGTCTGTTATCTTTGGCAGTTATCACAGCTACCATGCCCACTGACCTGCAGGCGAGGCTTACATGACATGTTCTGGGTTTTGTGAAGTAATCTCATTGATTACATGCCAAGACTGCTGTCAAGACATCCAGAAGATTTTCTGAGCATTTGTTTGTATTTCTGAGAATTGAACCAGCTTGTGGAAATTTTCATCCAGCGCAAAACATTTTTATTCAAAATGCCCTCCTTTCAGCATTCTGGAGTCTAATACATATTGATCTCCACTACCTGTTATAGGAAAACATAATAAAACTGTATGTGCTGACATGCATTTGATTAGATGACTCCCTGATGACTGTGTGTGTTGTTTTATTAAAGACCAAATCAGTCATCCAGATATTTTGAAATTACCTTGGAAAAGCCCCACGCAGCCTTTAGAAATAGGACATCTGAAGCATTCTCTTTGAAAATAATATGCAACCAAATTATATCAAGGTATCACCCAGCCAACTCAACTCAAGTCAGAATCTTTGATCAATGTTTTGTGGTTTACTGTGTGATGCCTCACCATTGAGATCAGCACAGTTTCTGTTGGAGTTAAGTGGCTCATCTGACTGGAAGTCTGCATGATCCATCAGTTCATGTCGGCCACTCTGCTCTCTCAGCTCTGCTCTTAAAGACAGATAGGAGGACACTGTCTCATTTCACGCTTGCGGGAGTTAATGCTATTAAACAAGACACACACATACATTTAAATGTGCACACATTAAACACACACAAAGTTTGACACGTGCACACACACAAAGACAAGATGTAGCTGCTATCTGATGGCCTGAACCGCAGCAACCTCTGAGATAAAGAGCAGTTTTCTCGTTCTAATGATACACAGCCGGGTTCAGCCTCTGGATGATGAGTGTGTGTGTGTCTGTGTGTGTGTGCATGAGTGTGTGAGTGTGTGGGCGGTCAGCTGTATCTTTGTGTGTGAGTATACATTTTTACGTGTGCTATGACTGATGCAGGACCGATCCTTCGGTGATCCCATTACAAGGATCTGAAAAGTGAGCACTGTGTATGTGTTTGTCAGTGTGTGTGTATGTGTGTGTGTATGTGTTTGTGTGTGTGTGTGTGTTTGATGGAGAGGATCATCTAAAGACTGCTGTTAGTTAGCAGCATTCTCTATCACTCTGGCATGTTATTATCTGGCTGGGGCATATGTTACATCACTCATACTCACACATACACACACTCACATACACGGGAACACACATACATAGATGTGCCTCCACAGGAAGTGAGGACCGGCGAATATGGTGCCACTTCACAAAATCTTTACTATGAAGCTCAAAGATTTATGGGAAGTGCAAGAGGAACAAATCCAAAAGCAAACTCCTCCTTGACTTAATGACATTATGACCTCAGTTAAAGAGGAAAACATATGTATTAATTAATAACACTTAAAGGGGTTGGATACACAGAGTTCTAACAGACATCACATAGTGGGGCTTGGTGTACGCAAACCACACAATGCATTTATAAATAACATGTGCACACAATTGTAAAATATTTTAGAATAGCATCAGAGGATCATATATCATACTGGATGTGACTGGATACACATTGTACTAACAACTAGCCTTTATATTTAAAAATACATACTTGTAGTCCCGGCACCTTATCATTCCTGTACAGTACCAACCTGCCTGACTGACTGACTGACTGTGGAGCACAACTCAGCAAGTCAAGTCAGCTAATTATAAATGATACATCACTGACTGTATACATACACACACAGATACAAACACAAGCTTCCACATTAATTTCTTCTGCAAACACATGCTATCGGTTGAGGCTATATGTAATATGCGATTTGATAACAATGTATATGTTTGCTTATTTAAGTGGAAAAAAGTATAAGTAAAATTAAAGCCCTGTGATGAACTGTCCAGGTTATCCTACCCCTTACCCAGTATCAGCTGGGATTGACTACAGCTCCCCACAATCCTGCAAAGAAGAACCAGTTATAGATAAAATATGGATGGATAGATGGCAGTTAGAGATAATGGATGGATGGATAGACTTGTGTTTGATTATATGGTTGTGATGACCTGCTTTCTTCATATCCACACTGTGACCTACACAGTATTAGGTCTAAATCTTCAGAAAGCAATTTGGCTTATTGGGGAAAATAGGCTTTTGTGTGTGTGTGTGTGTGTGTGTGTGTGTGTATCTGCATCAGCTGAGCTTGGAACAGGTCTCGCCTCTCCTCCTCATATTTCTCCTCAGGCCCCTCGTTCGCTCGCTGCTTGTACCAGCACCTGAGAGCAGATTATTGTTCAGGAGACTTGCAGCAGAGCAGGCAGAGTAAGTAGATCTCCTCTCCTCTGCTCTAATCTAATCAAATTTGATGTTTCCAAACACACAGCAGCTGGCTAAAGGCACAGCGATGATACCCTAAGAACAAAGCCCACGCTTGTTGTTTGAGACTTACTTAAGCTTCTCCAATTCCTGCCTCAATTTAGCATTCTCTCCCTGAAGCTTAACGCTGGAAAACAACGAGAAAGCAATTTAACGGCCTGACACTGTGAGAGTGTGCTTCGGTGTGAATGTCTATTACCCTCAAAATTGTCTGTTTGTGGAGCAGACATCCTCTGAGGGCTGATCGGGGCAAGTCTCCCATGGTCCCCACGTTTACTCTGCAACAACACAGAGAAGGAAATTCAAACACTGGGAGACATAACTGACACAAACAACCCTTTTAAAAATATCTTGGCCCTCTGAAAATATTACTCCATCTCTTTACAAACATGCATCAGATTTCCAAATATGTACAGAAGCAAACAACATTGTAACAGCATCACCTTGTCGTTTGCTGTTCGGAGGTTACTTGAGTTTTCTCTGACGCCTTATTTGTATAATCATCCGGTAAAATACATTTTATAAATATGTTACATGTTTCTAAAATAGCTATATAGATATTAGGAGTCTAGTGTATACTAGATTGAATGGTGGTAGATATACAACCACTTTTAAGCCCTCAATCATTAATAAAACATCATATGTAATTTCCTTTTAATGTGAGTGAAATAATAGGGGGAAGGGCTGATTGCTTTGATACACATGTGTATATGAAATGTAGAGATCACTCCACTTCAGTCAGTACTGCAAAGGTCCTTTCATCACTTTGACCTACCCAGCTCTCCCTTTCATCTCACACTAACGAGAGGCTCATTAATTTCTAATCAAAGGATCCTGATTTGCTGCATGTCTGTCGAGGATATTCAGCCCCTCTTTACACACAAAGTTGAAGGGGTCATCACATTTAAAACAAAATGAATAACCTCAGAAACACACAAGGTGAAGGGGAATCTGTCTCTGAGCATTTTGGCTACTTGTTAATCAGATGTATTCAGTTCTCTAAAGCCGAGTCCTGTGGTGAGGGAAAAGAAAGATGAGGGAGAAGAAGATGGAATGGTATGAAGACTGAAAAGAGAGCTGCTTTTGTGTTGAAGCATGGCAAAAAGGTTCCTCATACACACACACACACACATCTGGACAGAAGACACTATCTCACTGTGTGAGTGTGTGTGTCCTCATGTGCACACACACACACATGCAGGAATGGCCGTTCCGCTGCGTTCCAGATAATTCCACACACAGGCGGGTCCACACTCTCCTTCTACACTCCCGGCCGAGCTCCACTAACACACCATCAGTCACTCTGGTTTGTGCTTGTGTGTAACTGTCCAGACGCACTGAAACAGACGACTGCGCCTGTCTGTCATAGGCTGTTTAACAAGGAATTCTGCCTTGAGACCCTCAATCTGCAGCTGCTGAGAGTCAGTGGAGCAAACCACAAGTTTTATCAGTAAAAAACACATTCAGCCTATCAGCCGGATCAATCACGTCTCTGCAGATTTCTACCTGGACTTCAAACCATAAAAACGTCATATTAAAGTATTCATGGCGTTATAGCAACAGAATATGAAAATAATCCTGATGAGAAACTGAGACCCGATGATATAATAATCCAATCAAAACCCTTGCTGGTCTGTTTTTTCTACTATCCAATTAAGGTTGAGTGTTATCATGAGCTCATATTTGCTTTCAACACTGGGATATGAAAATAAAGATGAGTTGAGCAGGAAATTATGACACACTTAAATTTGCATCCTCACAGAAGCCAGGATAATAACTTCAATGACACATCATCAGCATTTACAGTGAGAGCAGCAAATAAATATGAATCAATTTCATCCATGTCAGAGAATCCACAGGCTTCAAAACAAAACTCACGCATGTGATGACTGACCTCAACCTTTGTCTGGAGCCAACTGTTCCCCAAATCTACTCTATATAATGTTCATTATGTATGATTTTGTTTTTATATTTGATTTACTCTTTATAAATGTGCCTGACTATAAAACTTTTAATTGTTCATAATGTAGTGTTTGTATTGTACTATATTGTTTTTAAATACCTTCCTGCCTAGAGACTGCAGATGTAAATGAGCTAACTCTGACTTAATTGTTGTCTTGCACAAAGTCCCTGTTTATTGAACTAATAAAACCAAACTAAACTAAGAAGCTTTTTAGGAATCAAAATAACTGCAATAATATCCGTAGAATAATAAAGTAGCAAACAGTAAACTCACTGATCATTCATCCTATACATTTCAATGCTTTTAAAAGCATTAGTGTTCAGAGATGGTCCACTGGATTGATTGCATTCAGCCTATTTAAGAGATCAATTAAATGATATGATGAACATTCATTAGAGTCAGTAGGAGAATTTCCAGCCATGTTTTGTTGTCATGTTGCTGTCAAGACTTTCATTTAAATAACATAAATGGTATTTTTTATAATGCGGGACAAAGCAGCGTTGTCAAACAGTGATGAAAAGACAAATCCTGGGGTTCAGTAAAAACTGTAGAGCAAACAATTTCACCACTCTCGTACACTCAACAAGAGCCTGCTAGAAACACTGTGTGTGCCTAAAATCACAAAGACACTTCAGTTCAAACAAAAGACCAGGTGCACATGCGGGAGGAAAATTATCCAATTTTAATACTTGACTTAAATCAGAGACAACAAAGGTCTACGTGAGACAAAAGACAGCATTTTTTTCTCTATGGCACAGACCTGTGTCACAGTGCCATCTAGCTTTAAAATTAAAAATTACAAAGATATTTTCTCCATTTCAGTAGTTAATAAAACTGTTTATTGTTTTGTTTCTAAACTGCAAATTTAATTAATAAAAATGTTTTAATTAATGCTATTGAGTAGGATAACACTTTTTGCATTTTAAAGGGAGAGGAGCAGAATCATTTGAAGGGCTATGCTGCTCCCTACAATATTATACTTTTTAAATACTTTTCATGCTAGTGCAAAAGCCCAATATACATTTAAGCTTATTCTGATGTTAAACATTTTAATAATCTATGTAAGAAATATTTTCCTCCAACTCAGTGGTTGTATATGAGGGTAGCTTGTGGTGGTATAGATGCAATAAACTGCATTATTTCGTAATGTGTCACTGTTATTTTGTTCAACACTTGTGTATACAGAGGGCTACGGATGTACATTTTACTACACACCTGCTGAATCTGTTCATTCACACCACATACTGTAGTACATAAGTGAACAGACAGGAGCACTGAGAGGTCACAGACACAGAAAACAACTATGACGCAGAGCCGAGAGTGTGAATAACTGAGACAAACATTCACAAGACCTACAGAGCACAAACAGACACAGACTCACACAGAGCTGCATGTTTTCACTCTTACTCTCTGCACACATGTCTGCTCCACTTCTTGAATAAACTTACAATGTTTTGGAATAAATTAATTACTAATAAATGAGCCTGTAAGAGCCATTTGTTTGTGTTTTTTGTTTGAGTGAACCTCCCAGCACCAGGGGCAGTAGAGGGCTGTTACTGGAGCAGAGGTAAATTGGAGGTAATAAAAAGCGCCAGTGCTGGAGACACTTTGAGTTGAAGCCAGAAAAAAGAGATACGGCTTAATTTTATCTATATTTGTACCAGAAAATAGAATTTGTTCTTTGGAGATGTTATTGATAAATTTCTTTATTTAAATTTAGAAGCTAGTGCCCATTTTAACTACGCTTACTTTCAACTGCACTGGTGACCTTTTTTGAGTGGCAAAGGGGTCATTACAGAGCCCATTCAGTGTAAGGCTCTATAGTATGACCACACAAATGTCAGTAAAACACCTCTGTCTAATTTGTGCACATGTACGTTTAGTTCTACACACACACAAACACAGCATGCCTGGCCTCTCTTTGGACAGAGGCACTTGCTGAACCGCAGAATGTTAAATAAACCAATGGAAGAATTCCACTGACTCAACACAGGCTGTGGAAGTGGAGCGCTCGCTCTATATGTGTGTGTGTGCGCGTGTGTGTGTGTGTGTGTGTGCGTGCGTGCGTGCGTGCGTGTGTGTGTGTGTGTGTGTGTGTGTGTGTGTGTGTGTGTGAACTGGGAGCAGAACAGAGTGGTGTCTGTCACAGGGCAGTGCTGAGTAAACACACACATACACACACATGCACATGCAGACACACACATACACAGACACACACTCTGTTTAGAACCTACCTGCCCATGGAATGCACAGAATCCAGCTGCTATGGCAACAGAAACCTGCCAGTAAATCTCTAACACCTCTCTCTCTCTCTCTCTGTCTGTCTGTCTCTCTCTCTCTCTGTCTCTGTCTGTCTCTCTCTCTCTGTCTGTCTCTCTCTGTCTCTTTCACTCACACACACAACACACACAGTCACACAGACACACACCTGACCTCCAGATTTCAGTTTCAATTGGATGATGTAGTGTTTTTGCTGGCATCACTTTATCACTTCTCACTTTTTTTTTCATTTTGTGATGTGACATGGTGGACTATACTGTCCCTGAGGGAAACTCATTTTGGACTCACAGCAATGCCGATCTGTAATGATTAACAATAAAAAACTGCACACAAATCAATAGATCAACCAACCATCATAAATAATGTCCTACAGATTCACAATAAATAACAGTTTAGAGCATGTTCAAACAACCAGACATCACCCTCAAAACATGTGAATCCCATGATCACAACTTGTTTACATCCATAAGCCTTTTTTAAGCACCATGACCCTGAAACTCAAGATGCTGGCTGTCATTAAGCCATTGCTCATTTTTTATTTACCTCTGTGCTTTTCCTACTGTGTCAGTGTGTCTTCTGTGAAAAAAGGCCTTTTTAACAGTGACAGTAAAGAAATGCTGCAAACATTTGCAGCTAACATTTAATGTTCATTGTGTTGTAATGTAATGAACTCATAAAATAGAGAAGCTACTCAAAAATCACAGTAAACATTTATAAAAACAACTGATGTTAAAGCGGCCACAGACATATGTTAGAGAATAAAAAGAAAAAAATAAATACCATAAGCTGCAATAAATGTTTTGTCAGTGTTCTGAAAGCACAGTTTTTTAGCATTCGTCAGTGCACATGTTGTATTATGGTCCTGTTTGACCACATATTAAAATAAGTAAAATACATCTTTTTTTGCATCTTTTATATTGTAGGCTACAGGCAATTAGTTTGTAAAGTGAAATTGGGACACAGTTAGATATTTACTTTTTTTTCAGCAGACATATTGCTTTGTTATAGCAGTGGTTCTCAAACTTTTTCTCTCAATCCCCACTTTGGACAAGGTGGTATTGTCAAGTCCCACCTGGCCTTTATTGGCCCAACAGAATGGTGGGCCAAGCTTTTTTTCTCTTTCAAATGTATTGAACTGTACAGAACATCAAAACAGAAAACACCACCAGTTCAAAAGTATAGAAAAAAAATGTAATGGTGTCAAACCTCACCTCAAATAACACAAATTCCAAAAGTAAATAGACCTACA
>JAQMCX010000048.1:11499503-11587568 GCA_029814765.1 Acanthurus leucopareius | reverse complement strand
CTTTCTAATGCTGTTTTTAGCCACATTGAAGGCTACAATGGTTACTTCGTTTGAGTGTGGTTGTTTTGTGAGAGTGGGAGTTGGAATTAATTGTCAGTAAACACACAGTGACCGATCGGGGAATGTTAAAAAGAAAAAAAAGAAAAAAGAAAAGAAAAAAAATCGTCCCGTTCGTCGCGCTCCACCTGTCACGCCTCTGCCCCCCACTGGTGGGACGCGCCCCATAGTTTGAGAAACACTGTGTTATAGCAAGAAAAGAACAGAGGAACTTATAATACTAATAATGAACGAATAAACAAATGCAAAACAGCATTTTATCACCTGTATATGGTAAGGTAAAAAGTCAGTAGAAAATGTTTAGCTCTCATTTAATTGTGTTGGAACCTTTACCATCTTTACCACGAGGTGGTAGTATTGGTTCCAATAATGTATACATAATATTAATGTTAATTTTAACACTCCATTTTAATAATGCTTTTTGCTCAAAACTTGCTAAAAGATATCGTGTAAATCTTTTGTTGTAATTTTTTTATTGATCAAGTATAACTGTTAATAATCCAGATGACGTCAAACGTAAACTTGAAGTGACGTTGTCTCCGTCCTCGTACTTCCGCCTTGCACGTGTGTTTACTGAAAATGTGGGCAACTGAGCTTTAACTGGTGGTTATAATATTTTGAACGCATCGACAGTTTGTGCACCGGCTGAACCATGGGGAAGCTGAATGTCGTGGTGTTGAGATATTTGTCCCGAGATGACTTCCGAGTCCTCACAGCAGTAAGTTAAGAGCTAGCTAACTGCTCTGTCCCAGCTGAGTTAGCTTTGCTAGGCTAGCTTTAGCCGGAGCTAACGTCTCAGTATTCAGGTTTACCAGTAATGTCAGCAGCTCCGTGATGATATGTCCCCGTTACAGTGGGTAAAATAACGTTAGTCTTGGTATAGTTTGGTGTTATTTAACAAAGCAGTTAACCTTACAAGTTACCTAACTTGTGTCAACAATCTACAACAGCTAACTGCAGCAAACTAAACTGCATTTTTCCAATGGGGACATGGTCGTGACTTTTCCATAATGGAGCCAACAGCATCTCTTCTTATGACAAAGTCTTTTTTTCCTTTTTTTGTTTCTCCTCGCTTCGAAGGATAGGTTCACATTTCACATCTTACGCACATGAAAGCATTTACAGAAGCAGGTTTCTGTAACCTTTCCCATTAATGATAAAAAATTATAGTAATGACAAGAGTTATGAACATTTTATGTGTAGCACTTTTATTGACAATGTTACAAAGTAGCTTAGAAAAGAAAAGAAAGTCAGACGTGGCAGATAAATATAGAGAAAGGCTGAGGCTTATGTCCATTAAAGAAGAAAAGACAATAACATTAATAGACTTTAAAAGTGGTTAAAAACAGGAAAAACTGAAATATCAAAGTCCTGGCCCTGAGGAGATCGTTTGCTCCCAGCCATTTCATCATGATAGGGGACAAAATCCACTGTGCTTATTCTGAGGGTGTTGTAGACTTTTTTATTGCCAAATTGGCTGTTTGTGTTTATCAGTTACTGTTTCCTTGCTGAGCTTTAAAAATGAAAAATTGACAGCAAGGACTCTTGAGTAATGTCATCACATTCCTGAAAGCAAAATCTTAGGGAGCAGTCTGTTCAAGCATTGCTCTTTTCAGGTATAATAATTTTCAGCTGCAGCAAATAGTAACCCTATTTCTGTAAGCAGGTTTGCATTTCAGCACTCTAATGATCAGAATGTTTCTTCCTGTGAACCTTCCTTCATGCAGGTTGAAATGGGGATGAAGAACCATGAGATTGTTCCTGTGAGTCTCCTTTCCTCCATTGCTAGCCTCAAACACGGCGGCTGCAACAAGATCCTCAGAGAGCTTGTGAAACACAAACTTGTGGTCTATGAACGCACCAAGAGTAAGAAAACACACAGGAATGCAAGCTGAACCTCATTATTCTTGGTAAATATGGTACATGTGTGTTATTTTTCTAATTATGCATGTGTATGTTAACTTCAGCTGTGCAGGGTTACAGGTTGAACTACGGGGGGTATGACTACTTGGCTCTGAAGACCTTGTGCTCCAGGGAAGTAATCCTTTCAGTTGGCAACCAGATGGGTGTTGGAAAAGAGTCAGGTAAAAAAGGAAAATCATAGTAAATGTGTTTATACTGTTTATCTGCATATGTTCCTATAGCTTCTTCTCATTTTGCCTGCTTGATTTGGTTAGAAATTTTAGTCAAGGTTAGAAACTCTCACATTCATACAAATACTTTTTTTGTGTTTACCTCCTACAGACATCTATATTGTTGCCAGTCCAAATGGGGAGCAGTATGCTCTGAAGCTTCACAGATTAGGTCGTACCTCCTTCAGGAATCTGAAGAACAAGAGAGATTACCACAAACACAGGAAGAACATGTCCTGGCTTTATCTCTCTCGCCTCTCTGCAATGAAGGAGTTTGCTTACATGAAGGTAATGGATCAAATCAAAGAAAATATGGAAATTATGCTTAGTAGGAGAGAAAATTTCATCACCAATTCACAAGATGTGCAATAGGAATCCAATTTCATGTGCTGCATCTCATGAGTCATCTCGTAATTTTTTAGGCATTGTATGATCGGGGTTTCCCTGTTCCCAAACCTGTGGACTATAACAGACATGCTGTGGTGATGGAGCTCATCAATGGATATCCACTGTGTGTAATCCAGCCTTCTTTCTTTTATTGTATATTACACTCATAATAATGATAGTACACTTTTCCTAATCTTTGTTTTATATGTAACTCGTGTGTATTATCGCTTTCCTCCAGGTGTCAGGTGCATGAGCTACAGGATCCATCAGCCCTGTACAGTGAGTTCATGGAGCTCATTGTCAAACTGGCCAATCATGGCTTGATTCATGGTGACTTCAACGAATTCAACCTTATGTTAGATGACCAGGACCACATTACTATGATTGACTTCCCCCAGATGGTGTCCACCTCACATCCCAATGCTGAATGGTTGGTGTCTCATTTATTAAATAAAAAATCAATTAAGACCTGAAATTGATGAATCAAACAATCAATCGTGACGTTGTTTCATTTTTGTTTTTAGGTATTTTGACAGAGATGTCAAATGTATCAGAGATTTCTTTGCAAAAAGATTCAACTACGAGAGCGAGCTCTTTCCAACCTTTAAAGACATCAGGTAACTGTTCAATTATGTTTTGGTTGCAATAAAAGTCTTGAAATACAAAAAAAAAAAAAAAAAAAAAGTTGCGTTCATTTTATATATATATAAGACAATAGTAAACTTTTTTTAATACCCAAGGAAAGTCCTTTCTTGTTGTCTAGTCTTTTTTTCTTGTGTCCAAAAATTAGATAAATTTCATATTGCTTTGTTAATTTAGTTGCTTTTCAATGTAAAATAAAAAATGTGATTTGAAGTTGAAAAGAAATTCTTAATTGATCTATTAATGTTGCTGTTTGCTCCTACAGACGATCGTATTCTCTAGATGTTGAAGTCTCAGCTAGCGGCTTCACCAAAGATCTAGAGGAAGATGGTGAATTGCTTCACCCAGCTGGACCTGATGGGGAGGAAGATGATGACGAAGAGGATGGTGATGAGGAAGAGGCAACAAATGAGGAATTAGATAAAGAGGAGAGTTTGGACATGGAGGAATATAGGCATGCAATGCTGGAACTGGAAGGTCTGAAGGTCAGTGACACAGATGGAGTTGTACAAGAAGAAAACAACAAGAGTGAACAAGGGAAAGAACAAGAGACTGAGATATCACACACTGCTGAAGATGATGAAGATTCGGAGAAGGACTTAGAGGAAGAGTTGCATGAGGCAGAGGATGAATGTCCAGAGCTGGCAGATCTTTCTAAATCCAACAAAGAGTTCATACCCTTCAGGTAAACACAATGGCATGAAGGTTTTATTTGAGATCTAACAAAAAATATTTCAGAACAGTGTATTTCTGTGCATTGTTTCAAAATGAGGTATAGTAGAAACTAATTTTTTTCCATATCTTTTCTGCTACAGAGACTCAGACAGTCTTTTACACATGGCAGAACACAGGAGGACGAGGACAGACAGTGAGGCCACGATGGGCAGCATAGGGAGCTGCTCCACTATACCACCAGTAAGTAAAACACAGACACATCTAGCTTTAAGCCTTGTATATAAGCAAGGGCTGTTAATGCAGTACAATTACAAAAACTCTCTGACTGAGGTAAATATTAGAAAAAAGTGACAAACTTTATATATTACAAGGCACTGTAGCAGTTGTAGTACAAAGAATTAGAAAGAAGTAGCCTGTAGGTGTTGCTAAAGACTTTTCAAAGAATGAGAGTGGGGACTTGTAGTACAAACAACATGTCAACATACTGTTTTGTCTGCCCTGCAGAGACAGACAGCACATACGCTCATCTGTAGTAACCTGCTGTCATTGTTTTTGTGCGTTCTGCAGGAGGTTGTCCGTCAGAAGGTGCGGAGGCAGCTCACCAAACAGCAGAAGGCAGCTCAGAGAAGACGTCTGCAGAAGGGAGAGGCCAACTTAGTGACCAAATCCAGGAGAGAGAACCAAAATAACATTAAGTCTAGTATGGAGAGTGCCTCCTTCTGGGGATGAATGGGACTGCAGTAATGGACAGACTGAATTCATGTCGGCATGCCTTTTGTTTGTTTAACATACATGCTGGAAATGCTGAAAATGATGGAAAAATGCATCTGAGCAAGAGTTCAACTGTTTTACACCAACATGCGAAATACCTGAGAGGAGAGCAATGAAACCTCTTTCCCCCTTTATTGAACTGCAATAAAGTATTGTTCAGCATACAGTGTAATGTAAATATCCACTGGTTTATCACAACAAATATGTATGATTTATAATTAAACCATTTGAACAAAAAAAAAAATTAGGTATGTTTTCTCCTTTTATTTTAAAGAATGGTTTAACAGCTAATTTTGTTTTTGTCAGGCCATTTAAGCACCTGTTCAAAACATGTTTATAAATCAAGTTGACACATTCTTTGCCATTATTGTAGTTTCAAGTTCATTCTCTGTGTGGTTTTACTTCTGACAGTGACAAATGTGGGAGCAGATCCAAACAGAGTGCAAGTTCATAAAGAGCTTGTGTTGAAGCTAAACTCCCATTGTTCAAAGGGCTTCAACTGTTATGGTAATTTGAAAAGCTTGCTACCTCCACACTCCCAGCAACCAATCAAAAAAAGCAGAGACTGACACAAGTGTGTGGGAACATACATGATCAATAATACACCGATGCACTCAGCCTGAAAAGGCAGACACGTATACGCCTTCTCTCTGTCACACTGACTTGAATCCACACAGACTAAAGCATGACGTGTAAAAGATGAGAGAGCAGAGGACTTGGGAGCTAAGAAACCATTTCTTTTTCAGAATTTGGTTCATTTATGTGTAAGAGGCTTTCAGGGAGCGGGTGAATTCAGACCTCAACAATGGCCATTCATATTGAAGTGGGTGAATGGAGCTGGGACCCCGGGCTCCCTGGCCTCAAATTAGTGTGTGAAGTCAAAAGTATCCCGCCCCCACTCATCTCAGGCACTTTGTGCTGGCTAGGGCTTTTCTGAACACTGAGGCCTCTTTTTTTTTATTTATTTAAAATCTTTCACCTATATACTAAAATTTTCACAGAGCAGTTCATATTTTTCCTGTTACTTGATGATGCTGAATTTTGCTGTCTGTGGTTCAACTCGCCAACTTAATACAGGTCTTTAACTGTCAGACTCTGTTCAGGGATTAGCCAGCTGCACAGTCTGAGGGGAGGGGCTCAGCATTCCAGCTCTGCTCCACCTCTGTGTGTGTGTGTGTGTCTGTGTGTGTGCATGTGTAGAAAGAGTGAGGGGCCCTCTGAGCTAATTGGCAGAGAGGGTGACAAAGGTGGTCTGCTTCAAAGGAGAAACCCTGGTGAGATGTTCACACAGGAGATGAGGAGGAGGGGAGAGAGGGAGTTGAGGAGTAGCTTTCAGATTTTGAGTTTATTCGACATGATTTTCCCATCCTGAGCTGGCATGACGGTGGTGGCTGCTCATTTCTAGGGTCATGAGTGCTGTTTTGATGGACCATTTTAATGAGAAAAGTGGACTGAACTTGTTTGAGGCAGCTGTGGAGGTAAACGCCAGATGAGGATGAGTAAAGTGAAAGTGGAGGAGAGCATCATGTCATACCTATCACAGAGTGAGGCAGACACCAGCCCGAACGACTGTGAGTAACTGAGAACTTAGTTTAATTAGGAAAGAGACACAACTTTGCTTTAGGTATTTAAATCAAACAGTTGCAATGGTTACAGCTGACCTCTGTGTTAACCACTGACTTGACGTGTTAAAATGAAACAGACAAGCCATTTGTTGTTTTTATATGTGTGATGTTGTTATATTTCCTGAAAAGAATGTCTCCATCAAGTGTTAGTCAAGTTTTTCACTGCTGACACACACTGAGCTGTGGTGAATTGTTTGGCACAAAGTGAAGGAGAGAATAAAATTTAAACCTGTTGTAGGTGCAGAAAAGACTCAACGAGTTGAAAAACACTGATTAGTGCAAGTTACGGGGGGGGGACCCGTGGCCCCTTAATTTAAAAATAGCCTGGAAATGATTATTTACAGATGTCTGTTTGGCAAATATAAATTTAAGTTACTCAAATTCTTACATGTTTACACAGTAGAACTAAAAGAAACTTTATAAATTCTGATAAAGCAGGAAAAATATTTTGTACAATAAAAATCCTTGAAGAAATGCATTAACTTACACTCCAACTTATCTGTTGTGCCCATGCATACTCTCAGAGGTCATCATTTTTGACACGTGTCCTCATTGTATGTGCAGTAAATGTGGTGGCCATGCTTCATAACTTCTGGGAGCAGAGGCAGATGAGTCAGTCAAACAGTTCCTCTGGTGAATCTGATGGTTCTGTTGGAGATGCGGCCATCCAGACGGAGAGTCTGCTGCTGTACGAGTCTGCACCTTCCCCTGGTCCCCCATACGTCTGCTATGTCACCCTGCCCGGAGGAAGCTGCTTTGGCAACTATAAGGTGTGTTTAGCATCATCTATCATCAATTTGTACATCTCGGTTAATCTAAGATGCCCACACTGTGTCAAAGAGACAATGATCTTTTATATAAAGATGGATATGAGTTCACATTTTAACCAAACAGAAGCTAAAAGTAAGTGTTTTTAAGATACGTGATGCGGGTGATGTTCATGTCCTCATGGTGGAAACTGGGACATCTTTTGCAGATGTAATAAATGTAATAATATATTTCATCAACTCACAGTTTGTTATACTATCTATATGGCCAGTATGACTGTTTTTTCAAGTTAACTATGAATTCCTACACACATAGTTATTTTTCATTTGCAGTAGCTTTTCTTAATTTTGCTGCACAAAATAGATCTTAACTAAATCATAAAGCAAACATCCCATGAATCAAGCTTTTCCACATTTATTTATAAGTAAAAACGCTTACAAGCAACACTTGAAGGCCATTCAGTGAGGATAAACACACAGTCACACACACTTTTGAGTTTTGGGGTTTTTTTAAAATTCATTTTGTTCCGTTAAATCTCATAATGCCTTTAAATGGGCTCATTGTGACCCAAACTGCAGCCCCTGGCTCAGAGAAGGCATGTGATTGGTTATCTGTGAATGCCTCTAATGTTTTAATCTCATTGGTAATTTCAGTTCTGATCCCATGATTAGCTGTAATGAAGTGTAAAATCACCCAGATGGAACTAAGAGTGGGCACCCTTTTGCAGACAGGACTCATAGACTCAAGTCACACTGAAATTTCTTTTTAAATTGACAAAGTTTCACAAATTTTCCCTCTCACTTTGTCTTTGATATTTAACCCTACATGTTCATCAACACCTCATCCTCAGGTGTGTGACACCCAGGCAGAGGCTCGGAGGGATGCAGCTCGTGTGGCTCTCATGAACTCACTTGTGAACGAGCTGCCGTGTCGACGCATCAACCCTCAGTTCATCACTCAGAGTTTGCAGCAGGCAGCGACAGACAGCGCTGTGAGTGTGAGCCACTGCAAATGCACTTTATTACACCGTCTTACAAGAAAGTCTGGAGGAATGAGTGTTTAGTCGCAGCATGAATGTTCACCTGTGCTCTTGTCTCTCTAAAGGTCTCTATTGAAGATGCCTCTGATTCAAGCACCAGCATAGGAACCTACAGTTTGCTGCTCCACTCTTACATCGGAAAGACCATGCTGGAGTTTCAGGTAAAAAAAAGCCAAGGCCTGTAGTTCAAAATGTTATTTGTCTTGTAACTATCCCTATAAAATCATGTGGGGTCATGTGGTGTGAAAGATCTATTTACTTCCAACAATTCAGACTTTGTGAAATGCAACTTCGTGTTAAGAGACTTTAATTGGACCCCATATTAAAAAAGCATTATCATTTTACATAATTAGGAATTGTTGAGCCAAACATAACAAGAATCTCAACCAGTGGGTGGTAATTCCACCTTTCATTGCTATTATTACACCACCACACTGTTTTTGCCTTTTTTAATTCCCACTCCATCTAACTCTCTGTTACTCCCAGGCAGGGACTCATGGTATGAAACACCTAATATTTCTACCTTTGTGTAAATAAGCATATGTCTGCAGACAGAGGGCTATTAGCAAGGGGAAATAGGCTCATTATCGTTCCTACTAAAGCACAGCTCATAGTGATGAAGTGCTTCCAAGTAATACACATGCCTCCATATGTGTGCACTTGTACATACACAGACATTAAAATGAATTCATATTTTTGCACACACAGCATTAAGCATATGGTATGCAGCTGTCAGGCCTTTGAAATATGTATACATGGAGTCAATGCCGGAGGTGTCTAATGGTTTGGTAGTCAGCCAATCATAAACAAGTAGGTCAGATGCTCATTTGGACACACAGTAAACAGACCAGCAGGTACAACATGGACTTTAACCCCAGACATCTTATGTGTCATATTTTCCATTTGTGGCTCATCGGTCAAATCCTTTATGTTTAGATAATCTATAGACTCGCTCTGTTTAATAATAATGTCACTAGCTCTTAACACATGGCAGCTGTTTAGCGAGACAGTGTGTTATAAATCAGAATGAACCCCAACAGGTGTACAAAGATTTACAATATCTTTTCAAAACCAATCGTTCACAGTTTAGGTGTTAGTTCCACAAATATCCACATCATATGTTATCTTTGTCAGATATAGATACACAGAGCTGGATGTTTGGGTTTGTTATTCATGTCATTACCTATGGGGTCGCACAGGACTTTCTCTCTGCGTGTTTCTCATTCTCACCCACTTTCTCACCTTCTCTTGTCCTCTGTAGGAGATGATGACAATTTTTCAGTTGTTGCACTGGAATGGGACACTGAAGGCTCTGAGGGAAAGACAGTGCTCTCGACAGGTACAGGAGTTACCAAGAATATTTAATCCCTGGTTTTTCTAACTTTGACAATGCATTAGCATCTCTGCTGCTGCATAACAATGTTTGCTTATTTTCTTTTCTCCCCATCAGAGTGTGATTACCTATTACTCTCAGCGGGGACTTGATGAATACATGCGCAGCAGCTTGGCTCTGGATTGGCTCGGACGGGAGCAGAGATCACCAGGACGACTCGGGGAGGAGTTGCAGGTGGCGCAGAGGGAGCTGGTGTTGGCCAGGCGTCGAGGCATGGAGCTGCGCTTCTACAAGGAAAAGACAGAGATCCTAAGCTTGGCCTTGAGTCAAGCATATATTCATCACACACCTGAGGCCTTTAACCAGACACAGAGTCACACCTACAAGCAAGAACAGCTTCCTTTACACACATTATACAGCCAGGATACAGCCCAGATAACCCCACCCTGCAGTCCCTCACCAACCCTCCATAAAAACACAAAGCAAACAGTCTGTCAAACGACTGGCAGACACACACCTCTCAACGGTGCCTCACCATGCTCACAACAGACTTTTGTCCTTTTAAACAACTTTAAATAGACTGAGGCTAAAAGTGGAGGATGGATCGTAAGGTCTGCCATTTGAGATTTGACATCTTTACAAGAGAACAGAACATCGCAAGCATGCTCATTGTCTTTAGGATTTGTGTAAACATAATTGTTCTGTAATTATTGGTGTGACAAATATTGTGTTGGTTTTTGTTAAAATAATGCTCTAACTGTATTAACACCTGAAGAACTAATCCTTAAAGACATGTGTAGTGTCAATGCAACTATAGCTGTGAGAAACAGAGCTTTCAGATGAGTTAAATCAATAAGCAGGAAATTTAGGTAAAATGTAACTGTGACCATCCATCTATTTTTCTATTAGGAGATTTCTACCACTTTAGCATTTATGTTATAGCACTTATGTTAACTTTTTCAGAGGCATATTATTATACACAGTATCAACTAAACGTTATTAAATGTTACAGTAACTGAAAACTACTAATTTTATAGCCAATGAACTAATTCACATACCAGCAAACAAACAGTTTTTCATGCCTTAGTCTTGTTGCACTTCTTCTCTGTCTAGCATGTTGTCTGATGTTTCAATGTCCTAAGTGAAAATCACTTGCCCGGCAGTTCAGGATACCTACTGTAACAGGTTGGATGATGTGTTAGCTTGATGCTATGAGACAGAAAGCCTGTTATGAGTGTTGTGTATATTAACTTGATAATGTCTGAGAGTAAGATAGATATGTAGTTCAATCTGGTTTGTACTGTTGTACTGTATGTGTCAAGGAAATCAGTTTATCACCAATCATATTTGGTCAGGGCACCTGCAGCTATATGAGCCAGCACTTAGTATGTTCTTAATTATAAATACATGCAGGAAAAAAAATGATTGTCTTTGGTGTGGGGGGTGAATGGATTTTAAGGGAAAATGTAAAAAAAAAAAATAATAATAATTTTTTTTTTAAATAATG
This sequence comes from Acanthurus leucopareius, assembly GCA_029814765.1. Classification (NCBI taxonomy): domain Eukaryota; kingdom Metazoa; phylum Chordata; class Actinopteri; order Acanthuriformes; family Acanthuridae; genus Acanthurus; species Acanthurus leucopareius. Next base: position 11,576,632 of record JAQMCX010000048.1, on the reverse strand, counting down.
TTGTGTTATTATTTTCTGTATAAACTTTGCAATGTACATTTGAAAATAAATATTTTTCTGTTATTCGAGACCAGCCTGTATATTTACGTGAACACAGCAGGGATGCTAAAAGGTAACGTATTACTGCACAAAATTATTTGCTTGAGACCAATGATTAATTTACAGGGTAAATCTTAGGTGAAACATAATATTGTACTTTTGTTAGCTGACCCTTTGTTTTCTTTTTTGTTTTGTTTTGTTTTTACATAAAATCATAATCTGAAACGTAACTGATAACTTTAAATATCAAATAAATATGGTGGAGAAAAAACACAGTTATTTCTCTCTATAATGTTACTTAGTGTAACAGAGGTGTAAAGGGAACTCTAGTAAAGTTCAACTACAAGTACCTTAAATTAGTTTTAAGTATTGGCACACTGTAACGCATTACTTTCCAGCATCTGTGTTCGCGTGCTTGCGCAATCCAAACTATGTAACCGATACAGTTTGGGCTCTCTGGCTTTCCGTAGAGAGGTGGAGTAGTCACATGGTCAGAGATTGTGATCGCTGAGTTCCTGGAACAAACAAAACAAATGACAGCTGACCAGCGAACGGTGCTAATACCCCATGTCACGGGCTTCGACATGTTGCAATGTCATTATGATGATTTCAACAGCGACAAAGAAAACCTTTTCCACCGCTTGTGATTAAATTACAAGTACTGAAAGCCAGCGTAACTAGATAACAGCTATGCGTTAGCTTAGCTTAGCAGTGGTTTAGCGTCTTCAGTCATGTAGCTAGCTAGGTGGAGTTTCATCAGCAGAGAATTGTTTCATTTTCCAAAATATGAATTCCCTGGACATTGTGTTGACGCTACGAGGAATGCTAGTTGTTGCCTTGTTATCCTCCGCCATTGACTTTTCCCAGCCGACCATACAGCGTGTTTTGTTTACAGCCAGTGGCAAGTGTTTATCTTGACAACACAACCAGCCACTAGCTGTTTATCACAGCACAGACCTCGCTAGCATTCGCAGCTAATGGTGTTTGTTTGTGCTCATCAACTTTACGTATGAGGGCTGTTTGTCTTCAGCATAACAGCTTAGTTTCCACCAGGAGACACCTCAGTCAGCTGTTTGTCAATGTGAGCCGAGTTGTGGAAAAAACTGGTTTGAGCAGACTCTAATAATGGAGGCTGTAAGACCAAAGAAGACCAAGGCTAAAACCAGCGGAAAATCACAGGTGATTAAATTAAGTTCTTTACTGGATGGTCCATTTTAACAAGCACTGGTCTTGACTAAAGACAGATGTTGTCAGTCCATATTAGAGCAATATAGTCACAAACACACTCGTCACAGCTATGGATAATTTAGAGTATCCAATCCGACGTATTTTTATGTCTTTTAGAGACTAAAAGGAAACGGGAAATTATCCAAAACACTCACACAAAACATAAAGGCCAAGGGTTAAAAAAAATCTATAACTGTATTTTTGAATATTTTTATTTTAAAGATAGATCTAACCATAAGGACACTCCGCTGAGACATCTTTTTTCACCGTGTTCATTACAATGCTGCTTTTTAGTCACCCACACTTTGTCACATGTAGCAAAATTATGACACACTGAGTTGTTAACAAAGGATCATTATATCTCTGGTTGTTGTTCAACATTTTCAGCTGGTTAGGAAGCAGAAGCAGTCAGAGGATGACAAAAAAGCCACAGCTCCCTCAGTTGTCTGCGATGAGCCCTCCACCTCTGACTTTACTGACATCCCCCTCAGTCTGCCGTATCAGGAGCCAGTGAGCGAGCAGCAGGACCCTGTTCAGCCCCCTGAGACCGAAGAACAACCATCAGATCTGCCCTCTGAGAAACAGCAGACTGTCTCATCACATACTTTATCCACATCAGTGTCGGCAAAGACTTCACAGTCAAGTCAACCATCAGAGGGCACAGTGCATCTGACAGAGACAAAAGAGGAGGATGTTGGAGTAGCAGCTCAGGGGGCCGAGCTAAAGACTGAGTTAGAAAAAGACACACAGTCATGGACTCCGATTTGTGTTTCAAATCAGTTTCAGGTTCCAAATGCACCTAGTGCCCCTGCACTCTATCCCTCCCTCCCAACTCTGGAGGAGGGCCCTGTGATGCAACTCTGTGAGGAAACTGTGAAAACTAGGGAAAAGGGACCTGCAGTGTTGGCGCTTCCTGAACAGGAATCTTCCCCTCCAAGTTTGCACCCTCTGGAGTCGATAGCTGAACTTTCAAGGAGCAAACTCTACCCAGAATTACCCAAGACAGCTCCAGAAATTCAGGTAATCTCATAACTAAGCAGTACCATTAAGTGAGATTATGAGTACAGTTTTCAGGTTTTTTCAGATGCAGAAAGACCAAAGACTAAAATTATATCAGTATGTACAAATCAAAGTAGGAAATTAGCACCAGCCACCAGCCAAAAGTTGGTAAAATATGATAAATATAAGAGGATTTAATACATTATAGACACAAATAATGATATACAGTTCAGTAGCTGGGGACTTTAAACATTTATCTTATGATGGCTGGTACATATTCACATTTTAAAAGGTTAATGTCCCATTGTGATATACAAAATAATTTATTTGTTAAAAATATTGTAAATTTAACATCCTCAATATTATAGATATAGTCAAGTTAATATGTAAATTAACGTGTGAGATAACCTCCCTACAAATATGTTTTTCTTTTGTAGCCATTCTCACTGGAGCAGCTGAGTGTGTGGGAGCCAGGCGGAGGTTTGCGAGCTTGGTTAGAAGGTGTTGAAGTGTGTGCAGCTCAGTTCTGTGCTTTAGCTCGGCAGGAGAACCACGAACTGACCGAATTGCTGCAGAACTACTGGCGCTGTCGAAGACAGCTGACCCAGTCACACACACAGCTACATACACAGTCATCGGATTGCAAAAGCACTCAGAATCGTCTGTGGAGCTTCAGAGATGAACAGCTTACACTTCAGGTGTGGTTCTTGGAAAAAAATGCAGAAACACGTGTGCAATAAATAATAATAAGAATAAATGATTGTTTGCTGCAATGACACTTTCAATATGATTTACAGGGTGTGTGTGCGGACCAGTCCAAGGTGTGTGGGTTCCACCGCTTCCAGCAGGCAGAGTTCAGTCAGAGTGTGCTGGCTGAGCTGAGGAGACTGTTTGAAGCTCGTAGTGAGCTGCTTCATCAGAAGGTGGCGCTTCATGCATACACGGCTCTGCTGTCACGACTCCAGGTGGAATCATACTTATATCATCTGCTAAAAGGTAAGAGACTCAAAAATTCCACTTGCCCACAAGTGATCGTAACATGCCTGTTACAAACATGCCTCTCATACAATGCTCTCATATTATATTAAACTAATATTAAATACAAAGTCTACATCAGTTTTGTTTTTGTTTTTTGTTTTTTAGATTGTTCTGGCAGCCAAACGCAGCCTTGTTCTCTCCAACCCTTGAAAGAAGCCATCAGCGTCCTGTTTAGCTTCACACGCAGAGTCCTGGATGACACACAGTTTCAAACAGACATCCATCACTGGCTGGACAGATTGGTATGCACACTGGAACACTGCACCATTTTCTTACCCCTTGTGCCTTTGATGGAAGTATGTTGTTGTTTTTGATTCCTCACGTGGCTCTGGTCCGCTCTCCAGGTGGCAGTCCTGCTGCATGTTGGCGGGTCCGGAGAGCACCTGTACCTGCTGTGCCATCTCCTGTGCTGTCCTGCCGGGGTCGGCAAGTGGGCTGCACCTTTTCTGCAGGTTAGTCAGGGAAACAGTCTTTCATTCATTGTTGTCATGTCAGTTGTTGTACATACTGAGTTTATTTTTTTAAATATCTACTTTAGATCCAAGTTACAGGGAACACTTGTGGAGTCCAGCACTTTATGCAAGCTCTGGCCATCCTTATGTCACCTGCCAGGTATTTGCAGCAGCCCCTTTAACAGTTACTCTTTCTTACTCACTGACTGAGACCTACACGATCTAGCTTAATGTAATGTTTTCCATGAGAATCCATGTAATTCTTTCAGGGTCTAAAAGTCTCACATCTCTAACTGGTGGCTTCTGTGTTTGTGTGACTCAGACACCGTGCAGAGTTCCTGGGACATCTGAAGCCATGTGAGAGCCAGAGCTCAGCAGCTTCTGGACCTGAATCTGGCAACTGGACACTAGTGGATGAAGGGGGAGAGGAGGTATGTGTGTGGAGGCAATAACTGCATGCTAAAGAAAGAATCAAAGCTCCACATCACAGTTTGAAAACAAAGTATCAAAAAACATAAGAATAAGTTGATTTGTTGGACAATTTTAGATTTTTCAGATAAAAATTAAAGCTGTTGGTAAAAATAATAAGTCAAAAACTACCAAATTCATCTTTTTTCATGGAAAATAAGTGAAATCTTGAATTATAAGAGTAAACTGTATTTTCCTTGTAAAGACAGTTTCTGTTTTTGTTTTTCTTTACTGACTCTGATGTGGTTATGTGATGTTTCACTGAGGCTTGTGCACGCTGATTTTATAAATCAGAACGTTCTGGTCTTTGTTCTGACCTGCTGAGTCACATTGGAAGCTGTTATGAAAAAGGTGCCAAATGAACACCTATGACCATTTAAATATCATGTCTGCTGGCATAAAACCACGACTGCTGCCACTGTTGATGTGTTGCCTAGGAACCACTTTGTTGTGAAAACCTTGGACAAACATATTTTGTAAAACAGTAACATTTTAAGATACTGCAATTCAAGTAGTGTATTACGTTTTGTTAAACCTTCACATATTAACATATTAACATATTTCAATACTATGGTCCGTTAAACCTAAAAAGTGCTCTCCACTTTGCATCTGCCTTAAAAATGTAAATAAGTGAAAAATAAAACCTGTCTTTATTTATTTTTTCTTTTCCCTGTCATCAGGATGAGGACCCAGACAGCAGCTGGTTGTTGCTCTGTGAGGAGGATCTGATCTCCTTGCTCACTCAGTTTCCTTTCCAGCAGCTCTATTCACACATGCTGGGGATGAGCAAGCAGGGTGAGTGAGTCTGTCTGTCTGTCTTCCTGTCTGCTGGTTTTTATCACTAACACTTTGAACTGACACGCCACTTTATCTGCAGGTGTGTACGAGCCCCCGGCCTGTTCCAGTCAGAAGATGATGCGTGTTTTTGGTTTTGCCTCCTCGCTCATTGAAATTCTCGCTCTTGGACTACAAACCTACAACAGGGCACGATACAGACAGCTGGTTAAACGTATAGGACACATCATACGGTCGGTGCACCAATAAGAGGACAGAAAAACTTTACACATTCACAGCTTGGAACGTTAGATATTCATCATGTTGTCTTCTCTCTTTATCCACAGAATGACGGTGTGTTATGTCAGTGATCACTGGGCCCAGTATGTGAGTTTAACCGGTGCTGATGGAACCAGCTCGCACTCTCTGTCTCTGGACAAACTACAGCTGGAATATGACCATCTCTTCCTAAGAGCTGTTTTACATGTACTCAGAAATAAAAGGTGAGAATTAGGCTCAAGTTTATATTTCGGCTGGAAATGATTACATTTTAGGGCTTCACATTAATGTTCTGTGCTCCTCTCTCTTAGGTTGGGCATTTGGCTGTTTATGTCTGAGATGCCATATGGGACTCTGTCCAGCTCTATGCTGTGGAAGGTCCTTTATGTTATGCAGTGTGCGGAGACAGCTGGACTGGAAACCCTCAGCGCTGCTAGTGACACACACTCCTGCATTCAGGCTCTCAGAGGTAACAGTATGGGCTTTAACCTGCATTAAATATCTTTCAAAAGCCTAAAAATGTTACTAGTACCTATGTTGCAGTAATTCTTAAATGTGACATCTAAGTTTACTCATCATATTAAATACTGAACAATAACCAGTTGCAAAAAAAATGAAGTCTAATGTTGACATTTGCCAACCTCATATCCTTTTTTATGTGTGTGCCACAGACCAAGAGCACCAGGAGAAGTTTGAGCACTGGCTGTGTGAAGTGAACAGCTCTGATGGCATCTCCCTCCTCACTGCTTTAGCGCACATGGCCACACAGACTCAGCACTCTGATCCTGCATTTATCACAACCATAACTCTGCTGATTTACCAGGTATGTTAATGAAAGGCAGAGAGGAGACTATTGAATGTAAATGCTCAATTCTGTACCATATTGTTGCCTGCCTGTAGCTTTCCTGTTATATTACTATGATGCCTCTGTAGGTGTTCATAACTATGTAACTCTGTAGCAAAAAAATTTATTGAAGACACAACTACAGATACAGTTTATGCAGTGGGGTCAGTGTCATTCAACCTGTTACCAGTTAATGTAGAAAAAAGGAATCCTAAAGTTTTACGTATTAATATCCCTGTGTAAAGATTCACCATCCTGGTCCTGTAGGTAGAAAACATACAGTACTTATCTCATTATTTGACATCTTTTTCCTATATCTGCTCCAGGTGTCTTATGTGAGTGTGTCTACCAGAGAAACTTACTCCAAAGTTGGGAGAGAGTTGCTCGCCGCAATAGCAACAGTCCATCCCTACATTATCTCTGTGCTCCTGGAGAGACTAAGGGAGACCATTCAGACCGTAGGAATGGTTTGTATTGCTTTTTAATTAAAGGTGTATTATGTAACCTTACTGCATGAAGAATCAATTAGACACCAGTTAGAGAGTGAGGAAAGAATGTCAACCAACATGAATAAAGTTAAATTAAATACATAATATCTACCATGAACATATCTGTCTGAGACAGTCAGATTACATTTCATTGACAATGATGATTGTTTAACAATTAAGTTAACAAATCTCATAATCTAATGTTGCTTTAGAATATCATTCGACTACATCCTTTGTTTTTGTTATTCTGATTGACAGACCTCTAGTAGCAAAATAACACACAATGACCTCGACACGAAAAGGTTTCAAGTGCATAGAGTTGTCTACATTAAAAGGGAAATATCTCAATTAGACCTCATGAGTTTTCGTTTGTTTTGGTTTGTGTGTGTTTTTGTGTGTGTATGTGTGTTTTTAGGTGGCTCTGTACTTGTGCAAAGAGTTGCCTCTGAGTCTGTGGAGGCCACGGCCAGAAGAGATATGTGTCATTGGAGCCTGGTTGCTCCAGCATCCCCTGTCTGCTGTGGAGAACCGGCTGGCTTGTGTCATTCTGGAGGGTCTGAACTGGGGCTACACACAGGTAGTCACTGAAAAATAATGTTCTTGTAAAATAATGTGCACAGATTTCTTGAGTGCCATTGCGAGTTTGTCCTTACGCCTGCTTCCTCTTGCAGGATGGCTCCCTGGCCCTGTCTTCATCTCTCCATAGTGAGGTGGCGCTGTTGGTGGCTGAGGCCTATCAGAAGTACCTGACTGACAAACCGTACAGTGGCCTCATATCAGAGGGAATCAAACAGGTGATGCATCCACACTTTGCTCAGATTTAATATGAAATCAAACATCAGGTTAAATGTTTTCTGATCCGTCTCTTTCTTTCTACCCCACTCCAGGTGTCTTACCTCGCCAGTGTCCTTCGTTTGGGTGTCTCTCCTGAAGCATCCTTTAGTCAGTGGGCCTGGCAACTGTTGCTAAGGCTAAAGCTCCACGGCAACGCCCAGAACCCTAAAGGAGCGTGGTCAGTCCCTGCTTTGACGTCCAACCCACCTCCAGAGCTTACACACACTCCCAGCATGCACTCTGTTATCAGGGCTGTGAAAGCAGGCATTCCTATTGGATGCTACTTGTCTATTGCCATGACAACAGTGGGACATAGGTTCGTACTCCCTCACTCACACTTATACTTATGGTTGAAGTCTACATAGAATATGAATGAAGGTAATCTCCTTTGGATTATCTTTGTGTGTTTTTCTAGTCTGGAACACTTTTGTACCGACGGAGTCGGTTTGTTGAAGAGTCTGATTCAGTCTCGCCACCTGAGAGCTGCTGTGCATCTGCTGGACAACATCTTACCCCCAACCTACCCTCTCAGCTTCTACCTGCTCAACAACTCTCAGTAAGAAAGAATCAGTCTTCACACACACCCTTTAAAAGACCAGAAAGACAGAAATTTTCTAATTACAGCTACTTTTTATAACGTCTGTTGTCCCTCGATTTATTCCAGGTTTGTAAGCTGTATCCAGCTGTTCTTGCAATACGACAGCGTGTGTCCTCAAGGTGTGACACAGCAGGTCACCCACCGGGTCGCACCACTACTCACAGGGACCACCTATGGAGATAATGTCCGACTGCTGAACAGTGTCATTCAGGTTTGTTACAGAACATTTTTAACATTCTTCACATTTTGAACACTGAAAATGTTTATTAACAAGATGCAAAATTACCAAAAAAATTAGTAGACATAATAAAATGTATTCCTTACTTTGTGCACAAATGTAGGTAGTGAAAAGGAAAATCACTGAATTGTTGTTTTTTTTTTTGAAAATTGCTGATACCTGGTGTGAAAATAAACTGTATGGGGTTTATTTACACTTTAAACCAGTGAATAGGAGGTCCAAAGATTATTAAAATTTTTTGGGGCTTTACGCAACTCAGAATTATGTCAGTCAAATGGTATTTGGTGTTTTCATAAGAATATTAAACTTTTCTCTTTTCAGTTCAGCCAGCCAGTTCAGTTCAGTTCAGACTGAAACACAGTCAGAGAAAACACGTCCTACTTATTGTTCAGTTATAAAATCCCTGCGCATCACAGAGCATCTCTCCTGCCTGGGTCTGACAGCACTGTCAGCCAAAAAGGACAGCAATAGAGAGAGAGATTGGTACCACAATTTAGTTCAAAAGTGGTTGAGCTGACTTCACTGATGACAGTCGTCACTGGAGCAGAGAGCGTCAGAGCAGCTTAGCAAACTGGTGTCGTGCTTCCCTGTCTGATGCTGTCTGGCGTCACTCTGCTGTCATTTTCAGTCATCCCTCTCTATTTCCATCCCAGTTATTTTTGGGGTTTGTGGTAATTTTGAGACTCAGTTTGTAAAGTCGCAGCCAGCCACATGTTTGCTCCTGCATTCATCTACGTACCATAACCCAGTATAAAAAACATAAGTGCAGAGATTCAGCAGAATTAATTAAAATCCACTCAAGGTCTTTTAGACTAATGGCATGAATAATCAGTTTCTCAGGGAAGTCCTAAAAATGTTTTGGAATGAAAAGATGGCTTAAATTTTTGAGCAAAAACATCTGGAGAAATAAGTTTAAGTTGTTTTCACCCATACATATTTGAACCAAAGACAACAAATATAAATGTGAGTGTTTTATCTTTTAGAGTCATATTGTGGAGAGTTCACGGCCCAGTCGTGTCGGTGCTGCAGCAGTGCTGGAGTTTTGGGTGGGGATTTTGACCCAGCAGAACCTCTGGTACCGGGACAAAACAGTCCTGTTCCTCATGGATCAGATCTGCTGTGCTGCATTCAAACACCATCAAGAGGAATGTGTGCAGAAACTGCTGTACCAACAGCACAAGGTACGACACTTTACTGAGTCTTATTAGAGGTTTAAATTATTTAGGGACTCGTAAAAGTCTCAACGGTGTAGTTGCTGAATTTAAGGCTACAATATGCCCTCAGTAACATGTAAACATAAATATCACACTTACACTTGGGTGTAAGTGTGATATTTATTTGGGCATCAGCTTGTTGGTGAGAGATATTAAACGGTCACCATTAATCCAGTGCTGCTCTTTATTGGGGTAAAACTGTTCTGGTATATTTAATGATATAATTAGTGAATCTCCTCTGAATATAAATATAAGCATGCCAAATTTTGAGTCAACTGGGAAATGTTTTTGTCAGGAAAACATCAAGCGGCAGAAAAAGACACAGTGGCATGAATTTTTTCATTTTCATACCTCATGCAGAATGCCTTGGGTTACCACGGAGATCGGGGTCTGCTCTCCTCTCTGGTTGGCTGGATTGCTGGAAATGCCACACCCTCATTCATAGAGGGCCAATCCCTGGGTGTGGAGGTAAGGGTCTCCCAGAAGCACCAACAGTATACCAAGTTCTCTTGATCACATTAGTAAAGTTCTCGGTGCTGACAGACTTGTTTTCGTCTGCGTGTAGGTTTGGTTCGCTTGGCTGGTGCTGAATATGGAGGGTGTGTTTGAGGACGATTCTCAGCTGAGACGCTGTGTTGAAAATGAGCTCCTGTCAGAGCCCAACATTTCCCCAGAACAAGCCCTAAAGGTATACAGACACAAACAGAAAAAGTTACACATTTGCTGAGGTGGCAAACATTCAGTGTCACTTGGTTACTGACTATTTAAAAAGTATTTCACAGTACAGTCCATGGTAAGTGGACAAAATGTTGCACAATTTAAAAAGATCTTACACTGTATGACACTTAATTAAACAACTTTAACTAAAGAGACACGCACACAGCAGCTAAGTCAAAGAGCCATGGCATGGAAGTGAGTGTGAAGTAGTTTGGTTCATTATCTTAAGTGATGTATGTAGATGATGTCAACAGTGTGTCTGTGTCTGAGCCAGAAAGCGCAGCAGAGGCTGAGGTTGCCGGTAGCACCATCTCTGCAACGGCTGCAGGTGTACCGCTGGGCAAGTCAGGCTTTAGCCACGCCTCCTGACCACCCCCTCCTTCCCCTGGTCTGGCAGAAGTTCTTACAGCTCTACCTCAGACAGCCAGGACCTGAGTATGGGTATGATGCGCATACTCGTTACTTTCCTCAACAGAGAAACTAGAAAATAAATAGAATACATGTGAAGTTACCACGTCTCCTTTTGTGTGCTCTGTTCACCAGGCTGGCTGCAGGTGGATGTATCGGTCGAAGGTTCTTCCAGGCCTCCTCTCAGACCGCCTTACTGAGAGACCTGAGACAGCGGATACAGGAGGTGTCTGACTTCCACCATGTTGCCAGCCAGGCCCTCAGGGTGCCTCCGCCACTCACACCTTCATCAGACAGCCAGGGTGATGAAAACCTGGACAATCTCCGCCCCCCATACCTCACTTCTCCTCAGCTACACACAGAGCTGGTCAGGTAGGTCATTAATGCATAATACACTTCTTTCTGTTGTTTTGCAGGTATTACCATCCTCTAGTTTGATAACAGGCTCTCAGATCTCAGCTGCTTGGTTGCCTACAGGTTGTTTGGTGTATTTGCTGTGTGGTTGGATGATGAGACTCTGCAGAAGCAGGAAGTATACCTACCTTCTCTTCCTCCTGAGTATGAACCACACAGACTGGCACAGGTTATGCAGCGACAGCAGGTGGGTGTTTTTATTTAAGAATGAAAAATCAGATTACCCAGTGCTTGTTTGTAAGATGTTGTTGCATCAAGTAATACATACATTCAATTTCTGTCACTATGTTTTGGTTAAGGAACTGTGGCTCGAGCTTGTGGACCAAGAGCGCCTGCAGTATGATGAGAAGGAGGTTCTGTCGCTGTGGGAAAAGGTGCAGAGTGAGCCGCCCTTCTTGCAGGCCCAGAACCCCGGCTTCACTGATTACACCAGCCTAAGAAATGGTACAGACCCTAACCCTAACCCTACAGAGCACAAACTGATGATGTAGATCCAAAAGATTATGTTACATTTAACGAAAGCTGTCATGTAGAGCTAAGTATCTGATAATGATGATAACTTCAACATAAACACCAGCTGATCAAAGCATGAAAATGTTTATTTTTTCTTTAGTTTTTCACCAGTTTAATGATCTGCTTTGTGTGTCTCTGTGTGCAGCAAGGGAGCGTATCCTGTCCAACCTGCAGAAGCATCCAGTTCCCCGTGCAGCACCTGAGGTGCAGCAGCAGAAGGCTCCTGTTGCTGATGTCCCCACCGTCTGCCTCACTGACTCTAAAGCTGCTGCTGAACTGGTGCAGCGGGACCTTAGCATCCTGAGGGACCAGGCCAGGTATCCAGAGAACATACAGAGATTAAAATACTTCCACATTATTAACAGCACACAGTGCGAACAAGCATTCATAGACCTGAATACATGTACTTGTTTGTACTCACAATAACACAATTAAAGAAAGCTTAACACTGATTAGAGAATATTTGTTTATGTTGGTGTCAGGATTGCAGTGGCACGTGAAGCCCAGCAGGTGGCGATGGAGCAGGAGTTGCTGGAGAGCCTTCCTCAGCTGTACAAGAACCAACCAGAGCAAGTCACCATGGCCCTGGAGTGTAAAGGGAAGGGAGGGCAGCCGTGCCAAGGACCAGCAAACATCACCGTCACAGTACGACCACTAAAACCACATACTGACCTTTTTCTACATGTGAGAATGTCTTTGCTGTGATCTGTTAATGTGTCTGTGTGTTGTCTCTGCAGTGTGAGCGTGTCCAGAGACAGGAAGCAGTGCAGACTCAAATATCATCACTGCGGAGGGATATCAAAATGCTTCAGACTGACTCCATGGCTCCTCCACCTCAAAGCCTGGCGCAGGCTGCTGTCCACACTGAGAACTTTATCACGTTAGTATGAACAGACTGTGCCACTGAGAGAAAAAAAAAATCACACTAAATTTAAATTTTTGAAGTAAGAAAAATTATAAAAAAATGGATTTCTCACTTATACCTTGACTTTTTATATGCTCAGGGCTCTGGTGAACACATACAAGGCACAGAAGTCACCGGCAGTGCAGCATGTTGGCGTGTCTGCCTTCTACCAGGTGGTCTCCTACGTATGTGAAGACACACTGCGCCATCCTCCAACACGCCAATACCTCTCCTCATGTGTGGAGATTCTGGGACAGGTGCGCCAAAAAACAGTAGAACAAGATTTAAATCAAATATTTTTATGTAAACAACCAAATATTTATATTTATAAATTTTACTTTATCTAGAATAACTTAAATCAAAACTGCTTAGGGATAAAATAGAACATGAGTGAGATCAGTTGGACAACACTAATTTATTAAAGGGGTAGTTTCCCTCTCACTACCTTTCTGTACATGCCTGAATTTAATAGCCAGACACTGTCCTTTCTTGTTCTGTGTTAAGGTATTTATTCAGAGCAATGCAGAGGAATGTGGTCGTGTCCTGAAGACCATTCTTGAGGAGACACGTCTTTGTCCACTCATTTCCCCCTTCTTCACTCCCAACGCAGCACCCAATCAGCTCGTCTTTCTTTACCAAGACGTCGTGACATCCTTGCACCCTGACAGCGCCGATGTCATTTTCATGTTGCTCACAAAGGTTTGCTCAGACACAATTGCAATTTAAAAAAAATTATGATTTTCCTTGAAGCAATCCAGCTACAATGACCACTTCTTCTCTCCCTCTGCAGTTTGACTTGTCTCAGTGGCTGAATGAAGCCCATCCTGTGTTTTCGGAGAGAACCCGTTTGCTGGAGTTGGTCCACGGAGCTCTTTGCGTCTGCGGCCGGGACCCCGAGCCTGAACTTCTCACACCTTTTCACCTCTTCACCAAACACTGGACCTGGCTTTTACGCCACCATTTCCCAGATCACTACAGTGACTGCCTGCGGCTGCTCATGACCAGTAAGTGTGTGGTTGTCTGCGTATGAAGGCTGCCCAACTGAATTTGATGATTCAAGTAATAATTAACTCTTACGCCACAACTTGAATCATAATTTTCCTTTCATTGTAATGCTACACATTGCCTGGTAATTTGTAGTCTAGAAAAATTCTACTTTTTGTTGTCTGTTTTTACTTTTTTTCTGTGCTGCTTTAATCTCTCTATGAAGCACCACTGCTGCATGTTTGCATGAAAGGTGCTATACAAATAAAGTTAAGCTGAATAATTCACTGAAGAGACACAGCTTCTTTGAAAAGTTCTCTTGTGATTCATCAAAACACATTCACGTTTCTTAAAAAATGCCTCCTACTCATCTTCCCACCAACAGAGGATGAGAATAATTAACTAACAAAACTAATCATACCTTCAGTGCACTGAATCAGATGAGTTGAATAATTATGGAGAGCATAGCCTTGGCGTGTACACAACTGTGTCTTTTTGTGTGTTTTATCAGGAGAGAATTAGGGTTTATTACAGCCCCATGAGATGAAATGATTCCAAATGAGGACACAAATGCTAAATCAGCTATCAAATATCTGATAAAGAGCTTTAATCAAGAGATTGGATTTAGGTGTTTGATATGCAACTCAACAAAGGCATTTTTAACATCCTCAGGCTCCTCAAACCAGTTACTCAGTCCAGAGTGCTGGAAGGTGACTCTGCGAGTGCTCGGCTGCTTGCCTCCATCACGTCATACAAAGAGCAAAGCTGAACAATCGCTCAGCACCACCGATGTCTCCAGTCGTGCTGTCGGACCCCCTGCTTCCCCCTACAGATCCCCCATCAGCCTCTCCCCGCAGCAGGTGACTAATTTTGGTGACAATAGATTAAAACTGATTTATCCGATAATAACTAGTTTAGCTAGATAATAACATGTGATTAGATTTGTCTCATTCAATTGTGCAGTGCTTAAACATTCATCTTTAATCCAGACTCACTGTGGGATTTTAATTGTTTTCTAACAGGTGGATGAGACAGTTGACTGGCTTAGTGATTACTTTCTGCGGAGTCGTCTCAGTAAAGCAGACCTCCGCAGCTTCGGCCTCTACTCAGCCTGGGCTCCGTACATCAGTGAGGTTGTTTCCCTTTGGGAGCATTTGGTCGGCTGTCTAATCAATGTGCAGCTCAGCAGCTGTGCCAGAGAGTCAGCTGGCAGCAGCAAAATAATGAAAGGTAACGGCATAATGTCATCACACGTTTGAGAGTAATAAAACTTGGGATCATTATTACAGTTCGGCTGATTTGTTCATATGCTCTCTTGTTATCTGTGTTATGAAAGTAAGATGCATCTTGTGCTCTCACAGCTCTGCAGGACCTACACAGTAAGATTGTGAAGTTATTTAAGCCTTGGATCTTTCCTCTGGACACAGAAGATGGCGGGTAAGCAGGGTGCACACTCAGCTTTGAGCAGTCATGGGTTTGAGTTAGCAGGCAAGTGTTGTGAGTGAGGCAGATGTGAAACAGACTCTACAGAGGGCAGCAGATCAAAGATATTCATATTCCAAAAGCTTGATGTTTTTTCTCATTTTTAATTTTTGATTTTATTCAGATGTACTTGTTTTCTTTTGCCAAACACATATAACAGTATTTTGTCTTCTTACACATGTTCACATGCAGTGCACATGTTTATCATGTAACATTTTTTTAGATTTTGTTACAAAAAGCTGGCCAGATGTGGACAATCAACATCAACATTTGTTTGATGAATGTAGTCAAGTAAAAACAGATGACTGGCTCAAAAATATACTTCAGTAAAGAGAAGATCAGTCTCTAAAGCACTGAACATTACATGAAATAAACCCAAAACCCATTGCTGCTAAGAAACCAAAAAAAAAAAAAAGACAATTAGATGTTTACTTAATTAAGAATGTCCCAGTGAAGTCTCTCATGTGGCCAGCGGATTGTATCATTGTACTGCTGTAAAAGAGAGAGCCATTTAGCTCTTAATGAAACAAACAAACTCATTATCGTTGTCTCTTTCTCTCAGTAACCTCAAGTGTTACCCCTGGCTGGAGACAGATGCGAGTACAGCAGGATGTCTGGTCAGCCTGTACACTCAACTCACAGACACACTGCATCACAAATTCAAAGGTGAGTTCACTGCAGCTCAGTGTTTAAGTGCTGCACCTCTTTATTGTCTGTGCTGCCGCAGGTGTTTATAGCTTCCTGTGCATATTTGTCACAGATCGCCTGCTGCCCGGCCAGAGAGGTGCACTGTGGCTGTGTATGATGCAGTACTGTGAGAGCTGCACTTCCCCACGCACACCTGAGTACCTTCTCTACCTGTATCACACTCACCTGCGCAGCCTGCCCTGGAGACACCTTCACCCAGACACCCAGCTGATGGAGCAGCTCTTTAATGTGCGACAGTCTTCTCTTAAACTCCTGACCCCTGACCCCAAAAACCGCACACTGTTCCAGACATGCATTACACAAGGGGGCTCGTTAATCTGAGACCGAGGTGCTTGCCCCCCCCTCAGCCCCTATTATTAGCCTGGCCTCCCATAATTATAGGCTCGACACCCTGTTCCTGGAAACAGGCTGCATCTTAAGACCCACTTGGATCTATGAATGCTACCACACACAACCTTCACAGATAAAAATACAGAATCATCAAAGCCCTTTATCCACATTATCCATGAAAATTCAAGAGTACCAAAAAACAGGGAAAGACGTAAGCAGGGGAGAGTAAAGGGAAGCTTTTTTAATTAAAAATAAAACAAACATTCATTTTGTTTGTTGGTTTATAGTGAGGTTACATTCAAGATATTTTGATCACCAATTTCATCAGATATATCCAGTTTACATACAAAGTAGACTTATAATATATATAAATAATAATAAAATAAACATATAAACATATAATCTGAAGAAAAAATAATCAGAGTACATTCATTTGGGGCTTAAGAGGTTTAATTTGTTTATACATATATGTGTTTCAAAAGTGGTTTCGGGTTCATTTTCTCCCCTTCTTCTGCCCGCAGGTTGAGAGAGGAAGTCCCAAGAGCTGCTTTCTCTTTCTTGGAGAGGTGTTATGTGAAGTTAACTGGGTCAGTGTCCTCAGTGACCACTTACAAACGCCCCCCACCTCCACAGCATATCCAACTCTGCCGGACACTCAGAAGGAGTCACTCACCATGTTGGTGTATCTGCTGTACATGCTAGTTTTTCTGGCAAAGGAGGAACAAATCCTGAGTCAACAGGTGAGTTCAGAATATTCTGTTTTCACATCACGATCAGACGACTTTACCCTTCTTCATTCATTCTTCTTTTTTCTTTTCTCCTCAACTTCCAGGACTCCCCTCTGCTCAGTCTGTTGGTCCAGTCCACCTCTCTTCCCTGGCACCAACTGGACCTGTCCTCATATCAAGGCATTCTGGGATACGTCAGCACCCACTACCCTCCCTCCCTGCTTCTCACGGCTGATTCTGCACCTCAGCTGCTGCTGAAATCCCTGCGTAGTGCTGCTGGGATCCACCCACGACCCAATGAAGTTCCACACAGGGTGAGACAACACAATATTGTTTGTTTCCCAAATTAAATCACAGATTTATTAAGGCATCATGAACCACTGAAGTTCTGATCTGAGTTATAGCTACCGTTCATTAACACTGGTTTAATCTCCCAAACTTTAAGTCTGTATTTAGTAGGTGAAAGCACAGCAAGTTTTAAAGCACAGAGATGTATTACAGACTAGACCACTGATGATTCAGAATAGAATTAGTGCATCAAACTTCTTCTAATATAATAGTCTGGAACTACATTCATTCATAACTCCATAAATGAATAATAAATAATTCTTAAGTCACTTGCACTTGATATTTCATCAGTCACACTAGAGGGTGAATGGTGATACTTTCCGACAATAGCTTTCCTATACAGAGGTAGCTTAATATTGCAGATTCAAGAGTTCTTGCTCCTCTTACATCTGTGTGTACACTGGCCCCGGCAGGTACATCTTGTGTAATAGTGGGAGGCTGCAAACATCCACATCACATTCAAACTAAACAACTCTGTTGAGTTTGCCAGCTGTGTATCACTCAGCCAAGTTATATAAATGAAACACTTAAATCCTTACAGTTGCTGCTGATGGAGACAACAGAAGGCAGTTTTAAACACAACTTGATGATGGTCCAAAGTCGGCAGATTTTGGCAGAACACTTCCAAGCTGTATTGCGCACAGGATGACTCTAAGATCCAGAGATGAATTTTTCTTTTTAATTTTACCAATACTTTTAAAAAATAGCATTGTTTGAAAAAATATTGAGGTGCTACTCATCATAGCAAAAATATACACGAAAAGCTGTGAAAAACATCAGAGATTATAACCAACAGAAAACATTAAACTTAGTGTAATAAAAGATTCCTTACTTAGAACTTTTTATTTGGGCTGAGGCTCTTAATTTGAGTTTACATATTCTGCTTGTGCTCCTTGGACTATCATTTATGAAATTATGTACAATATAATATAAAGTTATGCATCATTTATCTGTTTCTGTGGAGCAATAACTAGAACAAACAAAAAATTAAAAAACATAATCCGTGTTACTCTCTGTCTGTCAGGAAGAGACGCTGAAGGCTGGAGTGTATGTGTGCTGGTGTGTGCAATCATTGGTGACTCTGGAGCAAGGAGGCAGCATCAGCCTCAGCAGCCTGGAGGCTCAGCTGGAGACACTTCTGGAAGGCGTCGTCACATTCAATCCACCAGGTGATTTGTAATCTCTGATCTCATCAACATTATGAACCATCGGAAAATATCATTTATCACCTCAGCTGTAATGCATCCTCCTTTTCCCTCTACAGAAACTGATTTGGAGCAGAGGCACATGGCGTTCTGCAAACTGTTCAGTGATGCTCTGGCTTTGCTGAATGGAGTTGGAGTCTCAACAGGCGAAGCACTCGCTGCTCATGTCATCACCTGGTTGGACAGGAAGGGGAGGGGCTTTCCTATCCTGCCTCTTCTCACGGCTTGCTCCCGCTGTCTTGCATCAGTACGGCACATGACTCGCATCATGGAGGCATGCATTACAGCATACTTCAACCACGGTAACCAAAGTAACACTCTGGGAATTTCTTGCACCTATTTTTTTAACAAATACTTTTTATCTGGTTGTCAAATTGTAAAGTTTACTGCGTAGAACAGAAGAATGTAGTCTTCGCTAAGAAATAATATCTATGACGAATTTCTCAAAAAACCTTTCAGTATGGAAAGTTTAATGTGCTTCTATTGTTTCACTAGTGTTTTTTTTGGGCATTGTCTCTTTTGTTCTCATTTCAGCTGAGGAGGAGTCTTTAGGTTGGGGTCCTGTGCTGGCATCACTGCAGGTGCCTGAGCTCACAGTGGAGGACTTCCTCTCTGAGAGCCAATCAGGAGGCAGCTTTCTGATGCTTTATGCCTTCATCCAGCAGCGACTCAACACTGAATACACAGCAGCCAATGAGAGGAGGACTCTGGCTCTTATTAACACATGGACCAATCAGGTCTTCCCCAGGTTTGACCCCCATCATTTATTTGCCTCTGTCAACTTTTAAAAGTTCAACTTGCATATTAGCAAGTGAGCTATGAGTTTAATAAATGCGATGGTGTGATTTGTGTGTTCAGTGGTCCTGGTGATGAAGCCAAGCTGTTTCTTTGGTGGCACAAAGCACTGAAGCTGTCAGCAGAGCAGCTGCAGCCACAATCAGGCCAGACTGAAGTGTCAGGAGTGGTTATGGGTCTGTTGAGGTTACAAACCAGGCTGCTTCAGCTGGGAGAGGAAAGACTGAACTCTGGGCTGTTGGGGGCCATAGGCCTGGGGAAGAGGTCTCCTGTTTCTAATAGGTAAGCTCACATGCATTTCATTAGCTAATGAAAACTCTGGGATGCCAGACTGAGTGGAATATTAATTTGTCATTGCTAATAACCCACCAAGATTCAGGGTGGTGGTACGCAGTCTGGCAGCATTCCTGTCAGTCCAGATACCATCAGAGACTGAGCTTCGACTCCAGCCCACCAGTGACCTGCAGCTCTCTGCAAAAGCACAGCAAGTATGTGACAAAAATGAGAATACAGTGTTTTCATTCACTAGTCTGCAATTATCTCCTAAAAATAACTTGTGTTTGTCGTCTTTTCTTTTTTATGCAGACACTGGGGGTGTTAGAGTCCATGCCTAGCAACAAGCAGTACGCTGAGTTAGAGGAGTCTGTAAATAAAGCTGTCCAGTTCATCCGATACCCAGGACACTGTCTCAGAGACGGACCCCGACTGCTTGCCCTGCTAGTCAACCTCCTATACCCTGACCTCAGATACCTGCACATTATCCGTTAACCACGATTCAATCTGACATTCATGCTGAAGATTCGGGAGGACATTAGTCACAGTGACAGTAAATCTCTGTGCAGCACAGAGAAAATCTTTCTGGAGCACAAATGTGTGAATTGCTATCAGCGTTATATCAGTAAGACATAACAGTGTGACAGAAACTGACTGTTCATCAGAAAAAAAACAGTCACAAGCATAAAAAAAGTTATGTTCTAACCTCTAATCTTTACTCGCACTTTGCTTCTCTCATGCTTATGCCTTGTTGCTTTTATATAACTTGCCTGTTGTTTTTCAACACATCTGTTCTATTGTTGATTTAAGAGGAAGTTGCAATTATTTATTGAAGCAGAATTTATGAATCAGTATTGAACACTTGGCCCTAGCTGTGACTCTTCATACCTGTATGTGGAATCTGTCTGAAGAAACCTGATGGGTCCACAGATTATTTGCAGGAAGTTGTAGGATACATCTAATAAGCTGGTACTTTTAGTAGTTCCTTCCTAATATGGAGTTAGGGACAAACAAGGAAAGATGGTAAGCAGGGTTCAAAGTCTGGAACAACTCCTAAAGTTGGCTTTTGATTCAAGTATCTGGGTACAATCTTACAAGCCTCTCAATACAAGCTGCTGTGCATATACAGAAGAATACAGCGGCTGCCTGTATGAAGTTATTATATTAAATAACAGAACATTTGCCAGTAATATTTTTATGTCGAGCCAAAAGTGCTTTCCTTGTTTCTGCCAAAGAAATGTTATTTTATGTTTGTTCACCTTCTTAAATCTTGATGACCATGTACTGCAAGTGTTTCTGTCTCTGTTTGGTACAAAAAGTTCAGTCTGAAAGAGCACACACACAAGACGATACACTGAGTACCACTTACAGTGGACCACACCACTTAGCTTCCTTATAAAGTAGTGTGTGCACTGTAATACAAGTTGATGATGCCGCTGGTATTTCTAAACAAACATCATGTCATGAAGTTGGTACTAATATATAACTGGACTTTGTTAGGCCTCCAGACTGCACTGCACTGAACATCCAAGACAGTTTTCACATTGTGATTACCATCATCTGTCCAACACTACTGTTGCTCTGTGCCATCTCAATAATAATCATGCTGCACTTCTGCAGCCTGAAGCTAAGCTTATTGCCTGTGTTATTTTGTGACTATTAAAGTCAAAAGCATTTCTTTTTTATGAGTCAGTGATCAGGAATGAGTCTCCAGAGCTGCTACAGAGAAGTGCTGCAAAAAAAGAGACTATGTTCAATAATGGGAACTGAATGTCTCTCAGTTGGTATTTACCATTCAACACAGGGATCAGGGACTGCATGTAGTACATGGAGCCTCTAAGAGCAGGAAGACTTAATCTTTACTCCCTGGACAGGTCACAGACATGGAGGGATACATAATTAGGGCTGCTTTTTGAATAGAGCTGCAAAAAATCACTGCAGGAGATTAAGAAATCCAGACAGGAGTACAAAATACATTCTGTAACCTTAAGAACAAAACTGGCCTGCAGTCTGCATTCTTCATGCATAATGCTGCAGATGGTCAAACTGAAATTAAAGCTTCCTTGTCTTAGAATCCTGTTATGACAAGCGTGTTATTTGATTGGCATCTGCATC
The DNA here is from genome assembly GCA_029814765.1 of Acanthurus leucopareius. Taxonomy (NCBI): domain Eukaryota; kingdom Metazoa; phylum Chordata; class Actinopteri; order Acanthuriformes; family Acanthuridae; genus Acanthurus; species Acanthurus leucopareius. The sequence continues at coordinate 11,555,216 of JAQMCX010000048.1, read as the reverse complement.
CTGTTGTTCTGTGTGAAGGTACAATACATGTCCTCAGCTAAAAGAAGAAGCTTTTACAAAGACTCTTCAGGAGGGGAGGGTCCATAAATTGAGCTGTGTGCTTTGTTGTACACGTACATCCAGAATCCTCATTTGACACCACCACGTCTGTCTGGGAGAAAAACAGGCAATGGTGGTCTCTATGGTTACAGGAAGGGTAGAAGTGAAAGAGGAGGTGGAAAGGACGAGCTGTTCTGAGTCTGTGAAAGAGGAGGTGGGAGATGCTTAGAGAGACTTATCGCCGCCTGCTCTTCACACTCAAAAACAGCCTCCGGGGTTATTTTGTGATCCCCTCACACGTTGCTTCTCCCCATCCGACCCATGGTCACTTCAGCCATGTCTCAGCTCAGGTGGTGTAGTAAACTGAAGCAGTCGATATTTATGTGACAGTTTGCTCTCAGACGTTATCCTCATGTCCACTCTCTCTCTCTCTCAAACACACACATATACGTATCCAGGAGCCTTTGCTGAGACGGAGTATTCCTGGCAGACACATCACTGTCTGGCAGATTCCTGTGTCACCATGGAAACCCAGCATCAGGTCAGGAATAGTTGTTCCTAGACAGTTGCATTGCACACTCAGCATTGGAGCAGCACGTGGATCAGCTCCCCTCGGTCATTAGCACTTAGGAACAGACATAAAACAAACACTGTAATTGCAGAAATGTGGTTATATTCTCTCAGATCTCACTGGTCTTGCAAGAACATCTGACAGTACTGAGCAAGAAAAGCTTATTTTCTACATAATTCACTTAACACAGACAGGTTTTGGATCCTATTTCAAGCAAATGTTCCTGTCAGTGCATTGTGAGAAGGAATTTCTCTAACTCCCAAGGCCTTGTCACCTCTCCGTCTACCGCCGTTCTTCTTTGCACTCGAGTTGAGCAAAGTAGATGTCTGGGTCACACAGTCCCTTTGTTATAATCAATTCGGTGTCTTACAATTAATTGTGCTGATTTTCCTCATCTGCCCTCGCCATAGTAACCAAGGCCGAGGGTGTGAATGTTTGTGTTCTAATACCAAGTAAGATCCTGAAGGTGTACAGCTTGACCTTATTTAGATACGTAGTTTAGGACTGGTGATGTGAGGACACAGAGATACACAGGAAAGCCTCTCTATCATCTATCGAAGTTGCTGGTACTGATCTCCTTGGCATCAAACTCTACAAAAAAACGCCTCTGCATAAGACATCTGTCGTCCCATGAGCTCCTCATTCCCACAGCTGATCTTTGACCAGATTTTCCACCTCACATTGCAGTTGATTTCAACATGCTCCAGTATTCGTCACAGGCTGAGCAGAGTGTAACACCCCCACTGCTGACCAGTTGCTCTTCTTGGACAGCTGCACTGGCCTTGAAGTCCAACCCTGCAGCCAAAAAACACACATACACACATACTCAGCTGGACACTCAGGAATGTCTCTCTGCGGCAACTCCTCTCTACATGCTTCCATTGTTTTGAATCCTGATTGTGTGTGTGTGTGTGTGTGTGTGTATGTGTGTGTGTGTGTATGTGTGTGTGGGTACATGCAGTTTAGAGTACATGCATGTGTGTCAGACAGACTCCTTCATTGAGAACACCCACTTTTCTCGCACCTCCTCGCCGGTCCGCTGGGGAGCGATGACTCAAACAGAAATGAGTCTCTTTTTCTTTCTCCCATTGGCACAGCGGAGCGGGAGCACTTCACCCCGCTGAGTGTACCTTCCTGTGCACTTAACAGTAAAAGTCATCAATAGTGACTCAGACCTCCACCGGTGCTGTAATATAAGTGATTATAAAGAGTTGGGTAGGCAGCTTGTTGATCTGCTCTGGACTTAAAACAGTGATGAAGGCAGTGAGGAATGTTTGGCCTTCAGGAAGTTCATTGTGTTTGGTTTCTAGCAAAAGAGTGAGCTGACATGTTAACATATTAATGTTGGCTTATATCTGGATTGTAGGCTTCTGGAGTCAAAGTTTAAAACATAGTTCAGTTGAGTCGTTAAAGTCATGTTCAGGGCAGAATAAGGGTGGATTATTAATCAGTCAAAACAGAAAACCACTCCAGGATCTAAGAGCTCTATGAAACCAAGAGCTTCAGCTTTTACATGTCAGCTGGTTTGGAAAATTTATTGGAAAATGTGTGTGTGAATGTGCACCAGTAAAAATCAACCAACATGAAGAGGCTTTAATTCCTAATCTTTAGGTCTGAAAGTCGGTTATAACTAGCTTTAAGAATTTCACTATTTATTTATTCTTTGAATTGAATTGTGTTGAATGAACAGTGATCTGAGGATGGAAGAACTGTGGGTTTAAAAAAGGGTCCAGCAGTTTCCCCTTCCCCCAGAGACCCCCACCATGATAAGGCTGTGTGTCAAGGTTTCAGGTTTTATTTTGGATGAATCATTTAAAGGTACAGCTAAGGTTTGAAAAGGGGTAATTGTAGGGGTTCATTTTTAAGTTTCAATGAGGAAGGAAGGATGTTTAAAGCAGATTTCAACAGCATCCCTGGGTTTGATCTTGGGGAAACCACTGATATTGAAATTGGGTTGTGGTCCCTTATTATGGTCAATCCATCAAACTCAGGTCAGGGTTGGGGGCAGGGTGGGCTGTTTTGTAAATATGGAGCTAAATATAGGGTTAAAGTCGTGGTTAATTTCAGAGTTTGGTGTTGAGAAAGTGGGATGCAACTCTGAATAAATCTTCAGTCTTTACAAAGATAGAAGATCATAAATGCGTGTGTGTGTACATGGAGTCATCACATGACTCAGCAGAGTTTATACCGACTCAATCCAGGCACGACTACACGATCACGCACATACACATGCACGCACCAACACACACATGCAGAGTCTCCATCAGGTGATTGTTCTGTCAGCTATCAGGACTCCCTCTCTCCCTCTCTCTCTCTCTCTCTCTCTCTCTCTGTCTCTGTCTCTCTCCAAATATGACTCTGTTTCCCTGCACAGTGAACCACAGCGTCTGACATGCCTGTGAAAGACTGGTGGATCCTGCAAGAGGAGAGAATTAAAGCACAACAACTGGTCAGTCTCTGATTCAAATCCTTCAGTTACATTTTAGCCCGAAGACAGTGGTGGAAGCAGTGTTTAGATCTTTTTTCAGCAAGCTAAAAAAGCTTTACCACAGTGCAGAAATACTATGTCAGGAGTAAAAGTACTGTATTCAAAGTTGTACTCAAGTATTGGTATCACAATTTAGTTTTGAGTAGACATAGTCAATATGAAGAAATGGTCATGTCTGAATAATTAGTTGTATATAATTAATGCGTTGCAGCTGCTAAACATGGAGCTAATACAATATCATGGTATATATATTAATAACATGTTGTGTTAATCTGTTGTCAGATATATGAAGTGCAGTAAAAAAGTACAATATTTGCCTCCAAACTGTAGTCTAGCACTAGTACAAAGAATCATAAAATGAAAATACTTAACTAATGCATAAGTACACTACCTCAGATTTGTAATCGATTACAGTACTAGAGTAATTGTACTTGGTTGCTTTCCATCTCTGCCTATATGTAACTCGGGGTGTTTTTGCGAACACAGTCCTTGAACAAAGAGCCCTGCTGGCTGCTGGTTGAGAGGGCTGGGTTTGCTCTCCACACTGCAAACAGATTTTCACACTCAGGAGCCGCATCGGACACGAGGCAGCGGGCTCGGTAAGGAAACCAATTTAATTTGAACGCATTTTTTCGCGACAGATGCGTGAATGCTTGCATTTTTTTACACGGTAGAGGACGAAGCGGGGAAGATCATAATCACGGGTTTGGAGACTTGAATTTAGAGACAGAGGAGTTAGGATATTTGTAAGCCCCATAGCATGTAAGTGAACTAAGTATGTTTTTTTATATAATAAATATCTAAGGTAATCCCTGACTTTATCAGATTATCGTGAACTTTTTCCAAATCCTGTCAACAGTGATTTCAGTCCTTCGCGCTCACGACACAACAGCTGGAGTTATGTGATGGATGGATGAAGGTTTTTATGGTTGGCTGCTTGGGCAGTTGTCCGAGGTTTTCCAGTGAAACGTCAGATGCACCTCAGTGTTTGGTCACCGGTTATTTCAGAGCCAGTGATCCTCCCGGCGTCCTGACGTCAATTTATAAGGACCCAGCAGTGCCGGGGCGGCAGGCAGATAACAAAGGCTGAGGGAGAGGAAGAGAGAGGGAGAGAGAGAGAAAGAAGCCGGACCATGTTGATGTGATATTTCTCATAATTTGCTGAGCATTCTGGTAGGATTTTCTCTTTTTCGTTTTCCTTTCTTTTCTTTATCCCCAATTTAATTCCCGCTCCCCGATCGCGTGTCATGTTTTCTGAACATGGCTTTCTACCATTAGGATTTTAATTTACATTGTATGGATTATTATAAAAAATAAATCGGGTTTATGTTTATGTACCAACCTAACCGTTTGGTGTTAATTATAGTAGACCTATAATATAAATATTTTTTTCAAATCGTCAGGCTTTTGGATTTTAGGCTCCAGGCTATAATAACGAACCGGTATATGTCTGTGTCTATGACAGCATATAAGCAGTGTATCATAATGTTGTGGGCCCAGATGCAAGCAGGCTTTTTCGTCCACTTTTGAGCTCTGTTGTTCAAACAGAGGACCGCTGTGTCCTGTTCAGACGCTCCACAGTGTCTCAGTGAAGGGGTTCCTGCTGTCTGACAGGTTGTGTGTCTCAGCCCAGCTGGTTGAACACAGCTCATCAGGGAGGAGATCAGCATGATCAGACAGGAGTCAGTTTCATTTATACTGAACAAAATCACATCTCAGAATAAATGCATTTGATATGAAGTAATACAGGTGTTGTCTATACCTGCCAGGCTGAGCTGACAGGGAGAAGCCCTTTGATAAAGCAGATAAGGGGATTCCTCTGCACTCTATCTGACTCTACATCAGCACAGCAACCACGTCCCCATAGCAACAGTTAGTAAAACCAGTACTCTGTGTTCCCATTTTCCACTATCATTAAATGGACTCCACAGTAAAGCACTGAAAGAGACCATTTGAGTGCACTCTGCAACTCTGCCAGGACATATTTAGTCTGGTGCTCTGGTCAGTATTTGCCCCTGAGGGAGTATTAAAAGACACTAACAGTAGCCCTGTATCTCCCCAGTGACTGACCACGGCCGGAGCTTAAGAGAGGGGGTCCCAGTCCAGAGAGTTTATGCGTGTGTGCAGCTGCTATGGGGAAGGACTACTACAAGACCCTTGGCATCCCCAAGGGCTCCAACGAGGAGGAGATCAAGAAGGCGTACCGTCGCATGGCGCTGCGCTTCCACCCTGACAAGAACAAGGATGCTAACGCTGAGGAGAAGTTCAAGGAGATTGCAGAGGCTTATGAGGTACTCAGCGACCCCAAGAAGAGGGCCGTCTATGATCAGCTAGGAGAGGAAGGTGAGGAGGAGGGGTGGGGGTTTTGATCCTATCTGTATGTGTCTGTGAGGGATGATAAAGTGAAAGTGGTCAGAGAGTGCAGACAGTGCAGGCTTTGTCAGCGAGGCCTTGTTAAACAGACGTTTTGATGTATTGTGTTGTTATTGAAATAGCTCAGGAACAGACTCAGCATCTAATATCACAGTGGAGGACTTTGGTGGGCTTCAGCCACTGAAGTAATAATACTGTGTCTCTTCCATGTTTTCATGAACGTGTGTGTGTGTGATTGTCTGTTGTTATCTTTACAGTCAACAACACTAACCAGTTCTAATACCTTACAGTCTACCTCAGCTGCTAGTGTAGTGTGTGTACAACTGTCTGTGTGTGTGTTAGCTGACAGACAGATGGCTTCAGATGATTACGTGGTTGAGATATGAATAGAAGCGACTGCTGTAGTTCTCATTTGTGGGTGTTTTGTGCATGTGTCTCTGTTGAGAAGGTATGTGTGTGTGTGTATGTGTGTGTGTGTGTGTGTGTGTGTGTGTCAGTGCATGTATTTGAGTGAGTGTGTTGGACAGAGTGACCTGGTATTTTATGAGTTCCTACACCACCAGAACTGTTGGAAGATCAGTGATGCTGTGGGATTTTTCCCGCCCACGTGGGCTCTACTCTCCTCTCTGCTGTTTCCCACATGCAGTCTTTTCTGAACAGGGTCCTGTTCTTTTATCTGAGTTCATGTTAATGTGCGTTCTTTAGCTGGTGGGTGTTTGAGCGTGCATGTGCATCTTAGGTCTCACGTTCTTCTCTCTTTTTTCTCTCTCTCAGGTTTGAAGACAGGAGGCAGTAGCTCTTCTGGGGCTCCTGGCAGCTCAACGTATCACTACACCTTCCATGGAGACCCCCACGCCACCTTTGCCTCCTTTTTTGGCGGCTCCAACCCCTTTGACATGTTTTTTGGCTCCAACCGCGGCCATGGTCGCTCCAATGGTTTCTCCTTCCACAATGACCACGACATGGAGCAGGACATCGACATGGATGAGGATGACCCCTTTGCTCACTTTGGAAGACAATTCGGCTTTCCAGGGGGGATGAACAACGGCTTAGGGGAGGGCCGCAGGAGGAGAGGGGTACCATCAGAGCGCCTAGGCCCCGGGCGAAAGCACCAAGACCCTCCGGTGGTCCACGAGCTGAAGGTCTCGCTGGAAGAGATCTTCCACGGCTGCACCAAGCGCATGAAGATCACCCGTCGCAGGCTGAACCCAGATGGGCGGAGCATGAGGACAGAGGACAAGATTCTCAACATTATCATCAAGAAGGGCTGGAAGGAGGGAACCAAGATCACCTTCCCAAAGGAGGGGGATGAGACCCCTGAGAACATTCCTGCCGACATAGCCTTTGTGCTTAAAGACAAAGGACACGCCCACTTCAGGAGAGACGGTTCAAATATAATTTATAACTGCAAGATCAGTCTAAAAGAGGTGCGTCTGCCTATTTCATCTAATCTCTGTCTCTTCTGTTTTGCTAACTACTTCCTCTATCTTTGCCACATTTCTGCATGTAGACGGGTAGATATTACTGCTGAGGTTGTAAATTTGATTCCCAAAGGAGCAAACCAAGCAGAAACCGGATGCTTCATGGAGCTGCGATGCTTTGAAAGAATATCCAAAAACTGCACACATCTATAATTCTTGTTACTTAATCTACGCCAACAATGGATGGAGAGATGTGACTCTAGTTTAAGGATAAGATTACATCCTCTGCGGTTGGTCATATAGTACATGTTGAGGAGTGAGTGTGTTTCTGTGTGTGTTGCTGGAAGGCAGGATCAGTGAACAGCAGTCTCTGTCACTGCAGTGTGAGAGAAGCAGCAGGAATGTGGTGTCCTTGTGTGACCGGTATAGAGCCATCGTCCTCACTTGTTCTGCACTGCTGTTTAAATTATATATGCATAAATACTCACGCAACGAGGCACACCTAAGGCTACACACAGGCATAAACATACATACAAGCGTAAAAACTCTTGCATTTTCACATGTATTTGCAAACACACACGTTAAGATGGACTGTAGTGTGACGGTGGCGACAGTCCAGGCTGCTATTACTGTGACTGGCAGGACATTTAATTAGCAGCTCCTATGAGGGCAACGAGTCCAGCACAGCTCTGCTTTCTGTCTGTTTATTACACAGGCTTTGATGTTTCTGTTGTTTGTACTCCAATCAAGCACTTTTTAACAGTTTTCACTAAAAGCAGCACTGACTCTCATGAATCTCTACAGAAGTAATTCAACAGGAAACAAGTGTGCCCGCACACAGCACTCCAACGAAGGAACCTGGTTAATGAGAGCACATTAGAGTTTGTTAAGTTGCATTAAGCAGATATGGTACTTGATCAAACCTGCACAGTGTTTGCACTGCAGAACTCCCACAGCTAAGTCCTCTGCTCTAACAGCAGCCAGATAAGAGACTTAAGTCTGATGCAGCTAAAGACGAGAAAGAGGGGGAGATGTTGATGAGGGTGGTGGTGGTGGTGGTGGTGGTGGTGGTGGTGGGGGGGGGGGGTATCCTGGGAATATTGGGGAAGTGGGTCAGATGATTCAGTATCCAAAGCAAATATGAGCTCATATTGCACTGCTCCTCTCTTCTCTGCTTTCCTGAAGATGTGATGCTGCAGTGCAACATATAATGTGCTATGAACTGGTGATATAACCCAGACTGCAAGATGATTGTTTCCATTGACAAAAAACCTCTGCTCATTTTTAACTACAAAACAGAAGAGGGAAGCTAAGACTCTGATGTTTGGAAAGCATTTCTTAAGCGGGTTTTGGTTGCTTTGTAATACTTAAACTTTTGTTTGATTGACCTGCTCTTCTGTTGCTCTATTTTATTTATTGCCTTAAGCATGCCTTGGTGAGCAGCTCCATTTAATGTCATCGTGCAGCGAGCGCTACTTTGACTGTCCCATAAACTCTTGGGAGACACTGCTAGAGGCAGCTTTTGGGCCTGCAATGTCTTCACTGTGACAGCAGTCAGAAGCAGTTAGGGAGCCTATCATGAATCTGACACATCGATTTCCCCGATCCCTATACCTGGATCTATAGGTTGGCTGTTTCTAGCATTAACAATGCCTCTGCAGTGTGATGGTATCATCTGTGGCGATGCATTTTTAGCTCCTGTCACCAGTGAACTCAGCTCAGCATCAAAACCCACCTCTAAACACGCATAGGTGCTAATTGTAGCTGTTGGGCTCTATAGACAAAGTGGAAAGCTTATTACAACTTCACCTCCAGGATATTTTAAAAAGGAAAATATATATGGTTTTTATATGATGATAGAAGACAATGAGTCACAGGGAGTGAGGCAGAGTGTGCAATTTTTAGCAATAGGTTCACTCCTGTCAGTTCAAATAAATTTAGCAATGGCAGCCAGTATTCAGGACAAGTTTGTATTAGGGTTATGGACTAACTTGACAGCCCACGGCCTTATGAGGACACTGTGGGTTGTGCAAACACTTTTAAAGTGCTCCCTTTAGTAAAAAAAAATCATCAAAACTTTGGGGTTAACAATGATCATTAATGTTAGCATATGGACCAAGAGAAAGAATGTAAGTCCATAGAATATTCTAACAAACAGAGCAAAATTAAATTTTGTGTCTTTGTGTTGTCTGAGCTGAAGATTATGTAATCAGTGGGGCCTCAGATCAGCTAGCAGTGAGTGTTGAGCGTCATGGCAACCTGTCTCTGTGTGTAAGACTTTAGTTAGTGAATGGAAATGTTAGTAATGAGAGGATGAGCACTAGTCTCCATCATTAAATCACCTCCTAATGTATGTAGGGGGTAAGAAGAGGCTGATGTCATGGCTGGAAAACTGTCTGTCCTCTAAAGCAGCTGCTCTGCTTGACCCAACGTCAACCGTCCACGTGTCTATCCCCGTTTGTTGCAGAAAAAAACACCAGACGAGACAAGAAAATCCTCAAGCACTCTTAATAAAACATTGGTAATCTAATGACTTGAACTGAGCATAAGAAGTTAAGCACGTGCCAATCAGACAAAATCACCATTACATCATGACTGGGTGGTTGCCTGATGATGGGAGATAAGAGTTAACATGTTTTGGAAACAGACTGAAAGGGAAACTTTTACTTCTAATGCTCTTGTTTCCATCAAAAAGGTTGGTATGTGACGTTCTTAATCTTACACAAGCCATTTTCCAACTTCTAGCCTCACCCCCAAAAAACTTTTAACACCTTTTCTCACAATAATTACACACCTGCTTTTACACAGACACTTTTTAGCAGTTGATGTGTCAATTGTAGAATTGTTTTTGTTTGTTTTTAAGGGGGGGTTTGTAGATTTTCCTGCTGATTTTTAGCCGGGTTAGCACCATGGTAATTTGGCAAAGTTAGTCTGTTGGTTGGTTTATTGATAGTTTGCTACAGTGTGAAATCTCAACAAGAAGATGGATTGCCATGAAATTTTGCACAGCTGTTCATGCAAAGAGAATGAATCTCTTAGATTTTCCACTAGAAGATTTACACATTTTGTTTTTAGTGAAACTTCTCCACATGTATTCGGTGGATTGTAAAGACTTTTTTTTTCACACATTTTACAGACATTTCGTACATCACGATGACCTATAATAATGTCACCTTTCTTTTGATATCATCTGTTAAAAAAAAAAGTGTTCAATACTAGCAAATCTTACCGAGTTATATGCTAAAATATGGTAGTTTATATACCATTTATAAACACTAAACTTTAGCATGTTAGCTGTCTCTGTAGCGCATGTTAGCATGGTGACAGTAGAATTTAGTTTAAAGCACCATTGTGCTTATGTTCAGCATCTCAGAGCTGCTACCATGATCAAGAGTCAGTTGTTTCAAGGACTTAGATGCCAACAAATGCTGTAACCAGTACACCCAGTTATTAGAAAACTGTGCTGGACAAAATCAATGTAGCTACAGTTTATCATTTTTGTTTTAGGAGTGCTTTTGTGGATCGTTTTGCATTTATTAAAGGTTACAGCAAACAGCTGAAAGGAAATGAGGAGGGAAAAAGAGGAACATCATCAAAGGTCAGCATTTAGACTGAAATAGAGGGACAGCAAAACCATATGAGCAGTGACCCAAACCCTCATTTTAATGACCAAGATCTTAATCTATCATCCTCAAAAATATTTACTTTAAATGTCCCTGTTTACATCCTCATCTATTCCCAAGTGGGTTTTTTTAAGTTTGCAAGTTATCAGTGTACTTTTCTGTTTTTCTTACTTTCTCGCTCTAAACCCTTTCAGTCCCAGTGAATGTAGGTTGATCGCATTGCATCACCATCTATCTGCTTTGTTTTGTGTAGTAAATAGTTTTGTAACAGTTGCTGAGAAATGCATTATATAAGAAAAGTTTTTTTATTCATCAGGTTGTTCATTCACAGAGTTTTGGATTTAAATAGTTCTTTTTATTCAGTGCAAATCTGGCGAGTGATGCTCACTGGAAAGCCTGTGAAGTCGTGATAACCACAGGTCTCCATGTTTAGCTTAGCGCTCTCTACGCTCTGACTGGATTCATCAGGCATTGTGATAAGGAGGTGAGGCTTAGTGTGTGTGTGTGTGTGTGTGTGTTGATGTTTGTGTGTGTGTGTGTGTGCTCCCTCCTAGTCCTGCCAGCCCATCTGACAAGCCCTCCAACTATTTACGAGCTCAGCCGATTCCTGCCTCACTTCATTAGCCCTGGCTGAGACAGTTGCTAAAATTAGTCCCTTGTGCAATGTGTAGCCCCTCCAACACTGACACACACACCCCTTCGATCTACATGCACACACACATTCACACACAGGCACAAAGACTGGAAAACTTTTCCCTTGCCAAGTCATGTTTTCCTAATGATCCTGATCCAAATGCTGTTCCTTAGACCCCACAGTGCTTTGTTCAATACTAAAACGATTTGCCAGTAAGTACTTCTTCCTCTCACACACACACACACAAGCACAAGGGATGAGCACACACTGAAAACATGCAGAAGTTTCCCTTGTTAGGATGACGTACCGAAGGTAGATAAACTAAACTTTCTAGCTCATGGAAACATGAAGTCATCAAGGTATTCATGGCTTTGGCGTTTAATTCTAACTAAAGACATTAACCCTCTCGATGTCCTCTCCTCCTTTCTCATCCAGGCATTGTGTGGCTGCACAGTTAGCATTCCCACGCTGGAAAACCGCATCATCTCCCTCCCCTGTCACGACATCATCAAGCCAGGGACGGTGAAGCGACTCAGAGGGGAAGGCCTGCCTTTCCCCAAGAACCCATCGCAGCGCGGTGACCTCATCGTGGAGTTTTCTGTTCGTTTTCCCGACAGGATCCCCCCTCAGTCCAGAGAGATTATCAGACAACACCTCCCTCAATCATAAGACTCACCTCCAACCACACACTCCAGACTAAATGACCCAAACCCCCCAAAAAAACCAACCCGTTTTCTCCTTTATCTCTCATTTTTTGAACCTCATTGTAGTCTCTCTTTCTACTTCAGTCCTCATGTCCTGTGTTACTGCACACAGCATTAAACAGACGCCATTGTTTGTAGGGACTTTGCAGTGGGAGGATGAGGGAAGAATTCCAAGATGAATGGCAGTATCAGGGTGTAATTATTTGTTTGTTTTATCCTTTTGCCCAAGCACGCACACAAGCACCCGAGCAGTGGAGCGATGCTGAGGATGGGCTCAGCACAACCGTGGCTTTTACAAGACCGTCTTTTCTTAACTCTGTTTTTTACGGATTTATCAGTGGTTTTATATGCTGTCCAACTCTCTGAGACTCATCTTTTTGTGACAGGATGAAGCATATGATATTTTTTAAGAGAAACTTCTTTTTTTTCAAGGATTTTCATTTCAAAAGGTAGTTCCAAATAGGATTATTTATTTTTACCTTGAGTGTACCAGCAGCTTCAGTGTGTATAGCGCGAACCCTAGTTTTAACATGCCCCCCCCTTGCCCCACCCCTCACTGCCACCTGCTTTTTTTTTCTTGCTTTTAGTCTAATAAAGCATTGTGCTTGAAGTCCATAGGCCATCTACTGTTTAGTAAGACCTGTCTCCCCTAAAATCAGTAGTATTCTGATGTGTGCAGACTTAAAGTTCCACATTACTCCAAGTAATAATAGCATATCTCAGCTGCACTAGAATATCTGGGAATGACAATCACATGTTGTAACTGCAGTGTGAGCTTGGATAATACAATCTGCACATAATATGGGTGCTTTCCCTTCTGAGCTGTGTGGCTCCTCTGGACTGAAAAGCCTGCCTCGCTATCTGAGGGACATATAGGTGCCTTAGCCCAGTGTCATACCACATATGTGAACACATACACAGGTCAGACTGTAATATGTACAACCAGCCATGTTAAGTGCACAGCAGTGATGCCCTGTGGTATGTTAGATATCATTGTTGGGAGCTGGTAATCTCGGAAAAACAGCAAGTAAGCAATGTAAAGTCAATCACTTTATTGTACTGTATATAAGCAAGGACATTTTAAGGGAGAGATTTGATACAAAACTGATGAATTTTGCCAATGTATCCCTGTAAAGTGCCGTACAAGTACAGGTTGGATTTCCCAGAGGAATGTAAGCATTAGGTTCATCTGAAGTTTGAAGTAAATAAATGTGGTTTCTCTGGGAAACCTGGCTTTGTTGTGTATATTCTGCTTTCTCTTGTGCCATTTGAAGGCAATGTCTCGGTGCTACTGTGAGCAGTGCCGACAACAGACCCCACTTTGGGTCTACTTTTTGGTTTCATGGTTTGTGATTTGGTTTGTGATTTGATAATTACTTCTGTCCTCTGTAATATCTGTACATTGAACTTTACATCTGTTTTTCTTTCAGTAGAAAACCCTGTTTAGGAAACAGGTTTTGTAATATTGCAGCAGCTGTTCACTGTCACAGCTGCAGGGGGCTCTGAAAGCTCTCTACAGCTCTTCCTACTGTAGTTTACAGCAATGATAACATGTATGTGTGAGTATGGATTATGCAGACAGCCCTAATAGATCATATGTATCATGTGTATGGGAAAATGTCTGAATGCAATGTGTTTATAAATGCACTTTTATGTCATAAAAGATAGTAACAAAACTATGAGATGAAAGGGGAGACTTGAATGACTTGTTTGAGTGTGTGAGCGTCCTGCCTCTGAGAGCCTCTGAGGACGCTGGACTGTGGCTACAACCAGAATGCACATGTGCTGCTGAAAGACTGTCACTGCTTATGTGCAACTGACAATATTTATGATCTTTTTTCAAAATGGTAACAAATAAAGCCAAATGTGTGAACCTCAGTTTGTGTCATTTCGGTTTCTTTCCAGAAGGTTTTGCTCCTGATTGCACCTCAAACTTTAAGTTTACTTTCACCTTACTAGGATACACACTAGTTTCCTAGTCTTCATGTGATGTTTACATGTAACATGGGAACACTGGCTGTACATGTCCATGTAAGTTTAATGTCCATGTCAATGTCCAGGTTCCTGATAATCATTTTAGTACCTCAACTTAATGGTGAAAAGAAACAGATCATTCAGCACATTTTGCAACTAATCTTTTTAGATTTACATTAGCCAGATTTAAAATGGATGACTTGTAATGTGGCCTTTTTACAGTGTTGTGCTTAAGTTCAGCATTTTGAGTTCTTCACCACTGCTTATTCTCTGTTGGTACAGAAAAAAGAAGCTCAAATGACGAGGATTGAAAACACATCTGCATGCAAATGATCAGAAACTGATATAATCATGCAGCAGGATATGAGTTACCGGGGTTCTCATATTGTTTCATATCCTGAATAAGATCAATGAGATAGTACCTGCATGTCAATGACCTCATTTGCCATCAGTTTTTTAGAAGCAGCATACATGGGTAGGAAAAAATGTTTTGGATCTTGTGTGATCAACATTGGTTTGTCCACTGTGTGCTACTTCAGCAAGTACAGTGGAGTTTGGACATTTTCCATCAGTTTGAGTTAGAGATAAACAAATGAGGACGGACTTTGACCTCAGTTTGTTAAAAAAATGCAGATGGACAGCTAACCTTCAGCTGATCACTGGATCATCTACCATCCATCTATCCCAGGTAAGAAAAATGAAGAGACTCTAATTAACTTTATGTTTAATCTTTTCATCATTTTCAGACCGTGTCAGGGCATGAGTTAATTGCATGCTGCTGGCAGGTCAGGAGGCAGTCAGAGCACATGGTCTACATTAAGACACTCTGATCATGTGAAAGAACTGCTGCAGTCGATAAATTGTGTGTATGTGTGTTTGCATCACATGGTGAGAATATACTGATAATTAGTGATCCATGGGAAGGCTCTGAGATGTGCTGCAGCAACACCACACTGTGACTAATCCCATATACTGTGCCTGTATCAGCTATTTCTGGCATTAAGGCTGAGTTCACAGAGGGTTTATTTTTTCCACTGAAAAATGCTTTTCAGTTCAGAGGGTGAAAAGGCTGCTGCATTGTGAAAGGCTTCTGCACATGTAGAGACTGCTGTATGTACACACACACACACACAACCTCTGCTGTTGTAGTGCAGGAGTTAATGAATTCAGATGTGAAGGTCAATCAGTAACAAAGTATTAGGACTTAGTCATGATGACTGGGTCCAGTTCTATAGGAGTCTACATGTGAACCTCTCACACACCTCTCTGTCCTCTGTCTGGTCTTCAGAGCAGAAACATGAGCACCTTCGTGACTCTCTCAACAGGGCAGAAGATGCCCATGATTGGACTCGGCACATGGAAGAGCGCCCCAGGACAGGTAGAGCTATAAACACAGGCTTTGTTTGTTAAGACCAACCTAATTTCTGGAAATTGTTAAGCGAAAACAAGAAGTTGGCAGGAAGTGTTTGGACTGTGTCTGCGCCCATGTGTTCGCAGGTGAAGCAGGCAGTGCTGGCAGCTTTAGATTGTGGGTACAGACACATCGACTGTGCTGCTGCATATGGCAATGAACAGGAGGTGGGAGAGGCTCTGTCTATCAGGGTCGGTCCTGGGAAGGTGAGAAACTCCGGTTCAGCCTGAATTAGAAATAAATTTTGGCAATTAATTCTTGACCTTGAAAATAGCAGTTGACAAAAACATGTGATGTTAAGATCCACTTACTCATTGTGAGTAGATTAGTTTGCACAATTAAGAAAGAACAGCAGAGGTTCAATCTTTCCTTTATTATGTGCATTTTAAAACGTTTTGTGTTGGTTAAGCAAAAGTTGAGCATCGCAGGTTAGTTTCAACCCCACCAACCTGCTTGCCACTGTTCAGAAAAATGTAAAGTTTGAACATCTGCAGTTTCTTGACTCAAAGCTTGAGAATAAGCAAGTAAGAGGAATTTAGGACTTTTAGCCTAAACAAAACTTAATGTTGCTAATCATTTTACAAACAGAGTCAGCAAGAATCCCCTTAAGCTGCTGACCATGAATTGCAACATCAGCACTTTGAGTCCTGCTCAGGGCTATTTGTTGCATTTTTCCTTCATTTACGGTCATTTCTACACTAGTGGAGGTATTGTTAATTATTCATTCTTGGAAACCGGGTATGGGGTTAAAGATCATTCAAGTTAAGTGTACATTCTGGGTTAAGCCTGTCAGTCTAGTTGCTGAAACATTTTTATAAGACACCTTGAATGCTTTCCATCTGACTTAACAGCCAATGAAATAAACAGTCAATGGTTTGTAAACCCATTGACCCTGCCCCCTCCAGGCTCTGCGTCGTGATGACGTGTTTGTAACATCCAAACTGTGGAACACCAAACATGACCCGCAGGATGTTGAGGAAGCCTGCAGGACCACTCTGGCTCACCTGGGTCTCTCCTACTTGGACCTGTACCTTATGCACTGGCCCATGGGATTTCAGTGAGCAGCTGCACACATTAAACTGATTATGTCTCCTCACGTTTCTCACTGTGAAGATTAATGTAAACTGCATACAGTACGTCACGTTAGCTGCAGCAGCCTTTGTTTGTGAACCTTTTAGGCGGGGGAAGGAGCTGATGCCTCGACGTGAAGATGGGAGTATTTGTTACTCTGACACACACTACAGAGATACTTGGGTAGCCATGGAGAGCCTTGTGGACAAAGGTCTGGTCAAAGCTATAGGACTGTCTAACTTCAACGCCAGGCAGACCGATGACATCATCAGCATGGCCAGACACACACCTGTGGTGAACCAGGTAAATGTGGCTCCTCAGAGCCCAAAATAAAGACATATACTTGGGTTTTATTAAACATTGTGAATTGTAATTCAGAATTATGCTTAAAAACCGTCTTATTTTGTGTCACAGGTGGAATGCCATCCTTATTTGTCTCAAGTAGATCTTCTGTCTCACTGTCGGTCAGCGTAATTGCAGTTTAACAAATTATCAAAACCGTATTTGCATTCATTCAGGTCAGTTTAATCGAATGTTGATCCCATTTTGTCGGTAACAGTTCAAATACATCTGCCTCAGGTCAGTGGCAGTTTGTTTGACTGCCTACAGTCCTCTAGGCAGTGGGGACAGACCCTGGGCCTCTCCTGATGAACCAAGTCTGCTTCAGGATCCTCGACTGGGAGCTATTGCCCAGAGATACAAGAAAACACCTGCCCAGGTCATTCTCAGGTAAGACAATAAACCTTCCTCAACTTCAAAGTTACTTGTAAGCTCAAGGTCACAGTCAGTCAAATAAGAAACACACAATAAGAATAAAAATCTGACTTTTTTTGAGGCTGGACTAAAGTTTTGTGTCCTTTTTGGCAGGTGGCATGTGCAGAGGGGTGTTGTGTGTATCCCTAAAAGTGTGACGCCCTCCAGGATCCAGCAGAACTTGCAGGTGTTTGACTTTTCCCTGTCAGGAGACGACATGAAGCTGATTGAATCCATCAACCACAATGAGCGTTTCATCGTCCCAGCTGTCGAGGTGAGTCACTGATCTTATGACAACTCAGAGGCCTTTGGCAGGAGATGCTTCCCAAGCAGAGCCCAGTTTAGTCCAACATTAATTTAGAACTGCTATAGACTCACTGATGACACCATATGGTTAAAACGTCAGCTGCTTTTAGGGTCTCATGGATCTATATTATGCAGGGGAAACTCTTTCTTGGAGAGATGTAATTGTAGGAACATTGTAAACAGATCCTCATGAGCATATAGTTGTAATGTGAGCATTAATAACTTGTTCTGTTTTGTTTAACAGAGGAATGGAAAGAGAGTGTGGAGAGATGCAGAACATCCTCATTTCCCGTTCCATGATCCTTACTGAGTCTACACACAAGAAATGCAATATTGTGTCTTTTAAGAGGATTTTCACATATGCAAAAAAAAAAGAACACATAACACATTTCTGAACTGAAATCATACATGATCATAATTTCTTTCTTCTAATTGTAGGAAAAGCATTAATGTGATTATTGTAGAGAAATGAGATTGGTAAAAAAAAAAAAATGTTGCTTAAAACTTAATTTTCCAGTCACGTCCTCATTGAGATTGAACTGAGGGGAGACGAAAAAAAACCAAAACAAAACAAAAAAACCGTGACATGCTTATTGAATTCGCTTTTCCTTTTACTTCCAGAGTGACACTCTGTGGTCAGTAACAGAACTGCCTCTCTAGCCAGTCTCAGTAGCTCTGATCACATGGTGCTCTCATGTCTTACACAGTGGACACACTTTCAAGTGTAAATCATCACTACAGCTGCATTGCTCTTAGAGCTTACACAACCAATCAACTATGAATTATCCTTTGAAGACCTAATCACTGCATGAATTAAATGTATGAGTCAACTATAGTGAAAATTCTAACCAATATAATGGCTTTGTTTCTTATCTGTCTCTGATGTGAAACAATCGAATAAAGCAAAAAAAAATAAAAAATAAAAACAAACTAGATCATGACTATGTCTGACTGTAACCATTAAAAGTTCTATCTATACCTACCACAATAGTAAGATTTTTTGAATAATAGATAACCTGAATCAGAATGTACATTAATTCTATCAATAAAAGTTTCCAAACAGACACTGATAACACTTCCATTTCGTGAGATTTTATTTTCAACAACATAACCTTGACAAATTTGTAATACATTATATGCTACTGTTTATTTAAAAAAAAAAAGAGGAAGTCATTAGCAATATGTTTTTTTCTTTTCGTTCTTATAGTCTAGCATAGAATCCCATCACTAAAGCCATTCATGTTGGTTGTGATATACTGAGAATGAGGCCACTCAATAACGTCCCCCCCACCCCTCCCTCCCCTGTCAGCATCAGTCACTCACCTTCCAGTTCCAACATACCCTTACCCCCACCCACATCAAAGCCAGGGCAAACCAAGCGGCTACATGCTTTCTCCAAGGGAAGTCATACAAAAAAAAGGAACACATGAAAGAAGCACAAAGTCCTAAAAATGTGGAATCTGGTGAGAATTTGTACAGGTGTGATCCCAGTACTGACCACTTAGGGGCAGTGTACTTTTATCCATAAAGGTCATCGTCGTTATCTTCATTGAACACTGGACCACTGCCAGTTCCTCCTGAGCCATGGCTTGGACCGCTGCCTCCTGCAGCACTGGAGGGAAACCTGAAAGAGACAGAAGGCAATCACTTACTATTTTTAGAGGGGGATTATCCTATGATATGGCAACTACTATTTCTGGCAATTTCAGTACCAGCAGAGGTGTGAAGATATTACTGGATGTTCTGTAGTCAGTGATTCTAGAAAAAGGCCATTACTAACAGTATAAAAGCTTTTTACAAACATAGTTTAAAGCACGCAGATAAGGTTTAATCTGTGTGTAGACAGAGGACTTGTCTGTAATTAGCCAATCATCTCCAATTTAACTCTACCCCAGCAAAGCTGCCAGTCAGAACAGGAGTTAATTAGCAGATGCACAAATTTGGCTATCAAATCTGCAATAAGAGTGACATTACACATCCATAGTAACTCCATGAAGTTAAACAAGGTGGCCAGCTACCAATACTCATGCTAATGCAAAAAGTCAGGATATGTACCTGAAGCTACCAAAGCCACGGCTCTGCTGCAGTGTCTGAGCAAACATCTCATATTTGCGAATGTCGTTGTCACTGACTGAGCGACGAGCGAATCGCATTGCCTCTTCAAAGTGATCCTTTCTGATCTCTGGCACTGGATCGTCCTCTTCCACCTCCTACGAAAAAAAATTGAGAGATTTTATGAGTGAAACCTCTTAAGTAGCAGCAGAACAACAGAAGCTCATTTAGATGTGAACAAGGAAACAAAACAAGCACTGACCATGGCTGACGGGTTGGTCTGCCTCTCCCTCTCTCTGCGGATCTCATTCTCAATGCTCTCTCTGATGGCCAGCTTACACGCCCGCTGGCAGATCTCTGTAAGATCTGCTCCAGAAAAGCCATTGGTCATCTTTGCCAGGAAGTCCAAGTCCACATCCTATTAAAATTTCAATTACAAAATTAAAATGAGCTGCAACAGCCTCTACATTTTGATTCAATTCTGATATATTCATTCATCAGAATATCCTATTTCTTTGTGTCATGCTACAACAGGGGATCCCAAAGCCTCATGAAGCAAACCAGAAATTCTTAATATAAACTGGGAGTGTAATATCAGTTCATTCAAGGAGCAACATGGTAGGATGGAAAAAAAAAAAAACCCAATTATAGTATCTAACAACTGACAGAAGGTCTGAAAATGAAAAGACCTGAACAAACGGTTTTATAGAAAAGGAAGCTGACCAAGTAGAGGGTCTAATAATGCAATTATAGATAGATATAGATATTATAGAGTAACAACACTGTCACCTTGCTGATTGGGCTCTTGCGAAGGTTTGCTTTCAGGATGCTCATCCTGCTCTTCTCGTCAGGCAAGGGGATGTAGATGAGCTGATCCAAACGGCCAGGTCTCAGGATGGCTGGGTCAATGATGTCTGGTCTGTTTGTGGCTCCAATGATGAAAACGTTCTTCTTGCTGGACATGCCATCCATCTCAGTCAGGATCTGGTTGATGACACGATCAGCTGCTCCACCACCATCTCCCACGTTGCCACCACGGGCCTTGGCTATGGAGTCCAGCTCATCAAAGAAGAGAACGCATGGGGCTGCTTGACGAGCCTGGAAAGATCATAAGGTCAAACAAAAGGGTGAGACAAGACAATGTCAAAATGAATTCTGTGGAGGATACCAGTTAAAAACATTGAAGCATGTGGTTTCTCTACAGATTAAACATACATTACTCCACATTTACCCTACATGCAGCGTCTACAACCAACTCAGACACATTCTCACCTTGTCAAAGATCTCTCTGACGTTGGCCTCAGACTCTCCAAACCACATGGTGAGCAGCTCAGGTCCTTTGATGGAGATGAAATTTGCCTGGCACTCATTGGCGATGGCTTTGGCCAACAAAGTCTTACCACAACCAGGGGGGCCGTAGAACAGCACACCCTTTGATGGGGTCATGCCAAACTTGAGGAACTTGTCTGGGTGCTCCACTGGGTACTGAATTTAAGGGAAGGAAGATTAGCACAGTGAGAAAAGACATTAACATCTTGGAGGTTTGTGACATCTTTTTTTAGTTATGACCTAACTTCTGGAGGAGGTACATACCTGCACCAGCTCCTGCAGCTCTCTCTTGACATCCTCCAGACCTCCGATATCCTCCCAGGTGATGTTGGGAACCTCCACAACTGTCTCCCTCAGTGCAGATGGGTTGCTCTGGCTCAGGGCCCACTGCAGGACAGTACTGAGAATGTTAGTAAGAGCTCGCAAAGCAAATACATGCCAACATTTCAAAGGTCATATTGCTATTCAAACCTTGAAGTCATCCATAGTGACAGCAAGCGAGTTCATGACTTCAGCATCAATGGTCTCATCCTCAAGGTCGATGAGATCCATCTTCTTCCTGATGGCCTGCAGGGCAGCCTCAGAGCAGAGAGCAGCCAGATCGGCACCCACATGTCCATGGGTCTCATTGGCTACCTACATAAAAAGATACAAACAGCACAGTGATAGTTTTATGTCCAGTGCCCCACACATTTCACATCCATCACAAAACCACCACATAACATTTACTACAGTGGAGTTACTCTAAATATGAAAATGTGTTGCATTTGTTTATTTAGATACTGTTATGATAACTGATGGATGTATGCATCTGGCAATGGTAAAATTAAATACACATGCTGGATGCTGGACCATTGGGCTCAGTGTGACCAGAGTCTTTTATATATGTAAGATATGAAAGAAGGTTGGCACTGAGTATGTGATCTACAGTATAACAGCTAGTCCACATTAAATAATTTCATTCTATCAGATTACATTAAGGTAAAATATAGAATTAAAAGCGATTTCCAGTGTAGTTTTACTTGGAAGTTAAATGTAAATCATAATAACCAAATGACCTTACTCATCCTTAAGGAAGCAGTGTATTGTGTGTTGTGTAGTGTTACTTGACAACAAAATTAATATGTTTAGAAACCTGCTCCAAGTCAACATCATCTGCCAGTTTCATGTTCTTGGTGTGAATCTGGAGAATCTCCAGTCTGCCAGTGGCATCAGGAATGCCAATGTCCACTTCCCTATCAAAGCGGCCTGGAGGTGGAGAAGTTAAAACACAGAGTCATGGGTTCAAGGGAAACAGACACATCTTCAATGTAAGAGCATAACCCCTAAGGTACTTCTTGATGCCTCCCTGATTATTTAGCTGCAGATGTGATATTTTAAATTGTAGATTTAAGTTGCAATAGTGAACGTCTATATTTTACAAAGCATTGATATTTGATGAAAAAGCCAGAAACAAATCAAATCCTTTGTTGAGAGTTAGAAACATCTCATCACCTAATCTTAACACAAACTACACAGCGTTGTGACAAACTATCCCAAATGTGACCTGCAGAGCTCAGAATTCACAGCAGCCGGCTGGTTTAATCAGTAATATGACAACACACCTTGGTGAGCCACATAGGCAGAACAGCTTTACATTAGATACAGTTACATAAGACAGTAACTTTGGCTCTACTGTTTCACCTTTAACAATGTCTTTTGCAAGTTTCACATTAATATTCACTTCTTTAAAGATTTTGATTTTTTTTTTAATCCAGCTACCAATGCAGTATATTACTTGTTTTAAAACAGATAACTTACCAAATCTCCTGAGAGCTGGGTCAATGCTGTTGGGTCTGTTGGTGGCAGCCATAACAATGACATGAGCTCTCTGTTTCAAGCCATCCATAAGAGTCAACAGCTGAGAGACAATGCGTCTCTCCACCTCACCATGAGTCTACAAACACAACATATATTGCTCATTAATGTACTTACTGAATTTGGGTACATTGTCCAGTGAATCAGAATGTCAGCCTCTCCCTCTCTTTTTTTTTTTTTTAAACAAAACTTATCACAGTTTTAGATAAGAGTTAAAGGACTGTGTTGTGAAAATTGAAAACTGAAAATGAGATAAGTATTATCTGGCCTTCCTTAATGTGAAATATCAAAAAATTCTGGATTTGGAAACTCAAGGCTGTTATCATTCATTTAAAAAATACAGTCAAATACAAAACATTGTACTGTTATTCAGTTATCCATTTTGTTTCCCTCTCTTCCCACTCACCTTCTCTCTCTTAGGAGCGATTGCATCAAGCTCATCGATAAAGATGATGGCAGGAGCGTTCTTCTCTGCTTCTTCGAAGGCCTTTCTCAGGTTACTCTCACTCTCTCCTGCCAGCTTACTCATGATCTCAGGTCCTAAAATGGAGAGCCGGACATTTTGACTTTAGAGGAAAGCTAGGCATACAATATATTTAAACAACAGATAAGCTCCTTTCCATGAAATAAAGTAGTTCGTATACAAGTCAATTTTCCCAACTATGAACCCTAATTTTTGGGCATGAGACACCTATATGATTTGTTCCTGATAGTATATCCAAGAAACTATCAATGTGATTCTGATAAATATATATTCCATCCAACCAAGACAAAACAAAGCCATCAGGATAAAAGCAGTATTATCATGAACCCGTCCTGACTAGAACTAAGTGTTTACAGAGGATATATCTAAAAGAGTGTTCACACCATTAATCAGGAAGAAGAAAGCTCCAGTTTCATTGGCTACGGCTCTGGCAATCAAGGTCTTTCCAGTTCCAGGGGGTCCATACAGCAGGATTCCACGTGGGGGCTAAAAAGGTGAACAGTTCTTTAAAAATTGGACTGTGCTGTAAAACTAAAAACATTTTTAAGATGATTAATGGTAGACTGAATTTCTCTACATTTGGAGTCAGTCACCCTAAGACAACATCTTTACCCAAGTAGAGAAAACTCACTTTTTATATTAAGACAAAACAAGTTGATGGTCTCTTCAGGCTGGCAAAAAAGGTGCCTTACCTTGACTCCTATGGCCTTAAACAGTGCAGGGTGTCTAAGAGGCAGTTCCACCATCTCTTTGATCTGAGCTAACTGCTTCCTCACTCCTCCAATGTCATCATAGCCCACCTCGTTTAAGGACTCCTCCTCATCCTACATGGACAAAAAGAGTTTTTCAAATGTCAGTGTGGTTAAGTTTGATATGTGTTGATCATTGAACTGTGTGTGTACCTTCTACCTACCTCTCTCCTGATTGGCTCGCCCTCACAGTGGATGACTGTATCAGGCGCAACAATGCAGTAGGGAGAAGGGTCTGTCTCTACCACCTTAAACTCCACAGCACGCATGCCTCCTCTGACCAGGAAAATATCACCTTCACAAGATAAACGAAAGCAATGGTTAATATACTCTAACAGAACTGAAAACAAATTTTTGATCTGACAATGGAAATTCGTACTCACCTTTGCGGATTGGCCTATAAGCCTCCAGAAAGTATGGCTTAAGGTAGACCTCAAACAGGTTGCCAGTAATTCCTTCAACTGTGTCATCGATTGGGAGAACATGGATCCTCTTTCCATACTTCACATCAGGACATGGCTGAATGCTGAAGGAGATCTTAGATTTAACTACATTGTTTTTTTTTCTGTTTCTCTTTTTTAAAAAAAGCCGTAAAAAGAAATAAAGACGTGTTTTTTCCTCACCTGATGACATCACCCAGTCGGACCCTCAGATTGTTACGGACCACCCTGTTCATGCGGACCTTTTCATCAGAACAGGTGTCATCAGACAGCACAATGCACACAGTCTCCCGCCTCTTCTTTCCCTTCATCAGCACTGTGTCTCCACGAAAGAGCTGCAGCTCATCCATCTTGGTCTTGAGAGACAACAAACAAGATGTTTTGTGAATCTCTTATCTTATTACACTTAAAATAATGAATTGAAAAAGAATACCATAACTTCTTATCTGTTGTGACAGATTACAGGTTTTGGAATTAGCAGAAACATCTGCTATTAATATAACTTTTAGAGACTACCTGAGAGAGAGACACAACACTGTTGTCTTCATTGATGGATTCATCAACAATCAGTCTGTTTGGTCTGTTCTTCTGTTTCAGAATTGCAGTGGCGAGGTCATCATTTTTGGATCTATAGAGAGGAAAATATAAAACAAGTTGTAGATCGAATAAATTTCTTTTCATAATTCACCTAAATGGTCTCATACAGGTCCTTGACAAGCTGTTAAAATAAGTAATTATGCAACAGAAAAATCTGAATAGGAAACTATTAACACTTCCCTATTCTACAGCAAATTAATATTTTGCCCAGAAACTTTATTAAGATCTGCCCAAGTTAAACCAAGCAGTTAAAGTGCTCTGTGACATGGTGAATGTCTCAGTTTCTAGTTTGGTTTCTTAGGCAGCTCTACGGGGAATTGGAAAACACCCCTTCGTTAAACATTGGCTATGGGTGGTCAATATGGTGAACTCCTTCGCTCCAAGTAGTCAGTCCTATTATGTAAGAAACAACAATTAGAGTGTATCTAAAGAAAGATCGCCTCAAGCATGTTTAATACACCTAAAACAACCGGTTGTGTTGTGTAGTAGTACTTGTTATGAGCGATGAGCGACAATTCACTTTTAGTACTGTCTGTGTACTTTTACTGGATCCCGTTGGGAACTAAAATAGCACATAACTTGTAGGTCAGCTAATATGAGGGTTACTTAATTGTATCAATATTTGAAGTAACTTGACGAATAAATAAGTGTGTAAAGTCGTAGCTGTAACCGAAAGTACAAACAGAACTCGCCAATTACAATGTCTTAACGTAAACGTCACTTACAACGACCAATACGCAGAATCGTGCGTACATTCTAAATACTTTAAAAACTAACCAGTACTTAACGTTAAGGTTTGACATACCAGAAGTTTCTAGAAAACTCATGGACCGGTTTTGTAGTTTCTCTTTCATGTTGTTAGCATGCTAATATTAGCCTTTTAGCTAGCTGAGTGGCGAGCAAGCGAGCCCAGATGACACAGCAAAAGAATTAGGAAAAAACTTTGCTAGCCAGCTACGTTCTTCCATGGTCATACTACATTACTATTCCATCGTTACTTACATTTGCTATCAACATAAGGCTGGCCCTTCATAATAACTAGATGGGGAAATGCGTTATTTCACGACAGTGTAGCTACTAGCAAAATACTGCCAAGTATATTGTCGATTATTTGGACTGGGTAGCATAACCCTGCTAACCCGTTAGCTTTGATACACAGTGTACAGAGGCTTCAGATATGTTGGTAGCCGTTTGGATGGCCAACGTTTGGTTTAGTGTAATCGTTAGCCCCTTACCTAAGTCTAAGCAATCAGCTAATTAGAATTGTAAATTATTTGTTCATTTAAAAATGGGAGCACATCATGAGGAAAGGCTACTAGTCGGTGAATAGGCCACCTTGTCGATGTGATGGTGGATGGCTTTGGCCTTGACACTACTGCTAAGCTAACGTTAGCATTCGAACACGACAGCAATGACTGCGCTTTGTCAAGTGTCTGTCACAGCTGGCTAACTCAACACCGGTAACGTTAACTGGTCGAAGGTAACGATGTAGAAGGCAACAGTTTAACATCCGTGAACAATGCGTCGGATTTTTTTAATTTCAGGTTATCCAACCAACGGACAAAAGTGCGGAGGCTCAAGTGACTGACCCCAATAGCTCTCCTAGCAAACTCGGTAATATATTAGCAAGCGAGCTAACTTTAATAAACTAATATATGCTAAGCGACCGTAAGCCATTTAAAGGCACTGCTAAAAGTCACATATTTTGACAAGACTGCAAGATATTTTTACTTACTCCCCTCCCGATGCCATGGTCGTCCACCTGGATAACTATTAATAAATAAAGAAATTCTAGCTAACGTTAAATGTGTAAGAGGCTTAACCGGTTCTCGTTGCTCAACGTTCTCTGTGATTTCACACTAAAGAGCAGCAGTTTCCGTGCTCTTCTTTACAGTTATACCGTGAGCTGGATGAATCCGTCATTCTGATTGGATGGAGGCTCTCCATCAAATCCCTTAACCAATGAAAGAGTCTGAAATCTGAGGTTCACAAGAATATTGTGGAAATTTGGCCAGTTACAAATGAGTAGGACGTTCCTATTTTCACTCACTTGCCTCTTATTGGCCAGTCAAACCTATCATCGAACTTCTGTTGTCCAATTATTGTGTACCGCGTTGTTATTTAAGAATCGTAAAAACATGAAATTGGCCTTGTACTCACAATAATAGCAGCAGATTCACTAAAAATAAATTCAATTTTTTTTTTGGTGTATAATTTATTGCAGCAATCCACACAAAAAATGTCTATAGATAGGCATGTCAGAGCAGCAATGGTTGATAGTGTGTACCCGATAGTTGTATGCATTGTGCTTTATTTTGTCAAACATCAAAAATTAAAAATTGTAGCACTGAAAATTATAATTTTTAATACAAAAATTAGAAATGATTAGTCCTAAATAATCTTGCTGTGCTAAATACATATTTTATTTCCAATGACCAAACAACTATATAGCACATACAATAAATTTAATAATTTCTTACCTAAAACACCAGTCAGGTTTATCCCCCAGACTGTGTTCATTCTCTGTCTATAAACACTGTAAAACCTTTCAAAATGCTTTTCTTAATTGTCCCAGTAGATACATGTTTGTTGTGGGGATAGGTTTCAGATCACAGGCCAGAGAAAGTTGATCTGGCTCAGTAAGTGATAGGGTGTTCTTTTGTCTCTTTCTAGGCTGACAAAGCAGAACCAAGTCCCTGTATTCTAAAGCGTAGCTCCTTGGAGTCCAACAAAGGGCCAGACTTGGGTTCCAGTAGATACACAGAAAGACTCCTGAAACACAGAGGGCATATACTGCTTAGAAGCAGAGTAATATCACGGGATGTAGATGTGTTCTGCCTAAAGCAACGAGAAACTGGTTAAACTACAAGGATACTTTTATGGTATTTCCTTTTAAAAAACAACCTGTTCAAAGCTATTATCTTAAATCAGCACATGATACAGGTTGTTTCTAGATCCAAAAGGGACTGACTGCAGTTCATGTAAGGCATCACAATATGCTGCTTAAATGCATTTTGAGTGACACAGATTTAGCATCCCCATTGACATTTGAGTTCATCTGTGGGAAAATGTGAGCTCTGCTTAAAGAACAAACAAAAAGCAAATTGCTTATGATTTCCTACTAATATATGCCTTAACTGTTTTATTAGTCTGTATAGTGGAATATGGTGAACTGCTACAAACGAGTACACATCACACAGTTACCAATGTTAAAGGTGTCTATATATTTCAGGTCTTCTGAGTTGGTGATGCATGACAACAACAATTGAAACAACATAAAGCAACAGTCATTGTTTAGCTGCAATTTTAACGATTCAACAGCAGCTTTAAGTACAAAGTGTGTTGGTGTGGCTGTGGATTCATCTGTATTCACCCCACTCCATAGCTTGCATTTTAATATAGGATTCTATCAAATCCCACTACTTTGCAGTTAGTTTTAGGCATGTTTATAGATATAAACATGAAACAAGGTCACTTAGGATGCATTTTGTGTGAACAGGGTAAAAGTGTGCACAAGCTGACTGACCATTACATCTTACTAGCAAAAACCACAAATCTACAAAAGGCAGGGAATATAAAAATGAGTATCTTACACTACTGAGGATTTTGTGGTGAAACTCCATGTTTTTTCCCAACAAGCTGCCGCCTCCTGTCTCCTACCAAGCCTCCACAACACTTCACCACACCACAGCCCTGCGCCAACACAGTCTGAGACAGTACATACAGCATATTTAGTTAACAAGTTACCACAAAGGAGCACATTTACCAAGCACATATTTTAACACTGTTAAAGTTGTGGTTCTTATTGTCTTTAGTTTGGCCTGTATATCTCATTATGTTAAAGCTGCTGTGTTTATACCTGGAGATGCCTGCAGGCTGAGTTGGAGGTCTCTCAGTGCTTCTCTCAGTTGGTCTGTCTGGGTGAAGCTAATGCCCCTGCCAGCTAACGAAAGCCCCTTCAGCCTCTGGAGGATGAACAGATCTGTTCCCTGCTTTCCAACAATGTCTGCACTGGGGATCTGTGCTTGGAGACCTGTAATTGAACAATCAACAGAGTAAAATGCAAAAAGTAACAGTAGCGATAGGGCAACAAAAAAGGGCAATTTCTCTCCAAAGCATCAAAAACTGTTAGAAAAGCAATTACCTCTCTTTTTATAGCACACTTTTACAAGAAGGTTGATACACCTGTAATGCAGAGAACAACGTTTGTGCTTGTTTATAATCACAGACAGTGATAACAGAAAAGGAGCTAATGTCACACTAAAGACCTTGTGTAGTGGGTCACAGCTTGTTTCCAGTCCTTCAGGTGAGTGTAGCAGTGACCCTGAAGGAGGTAGGCAGCCCCAGTCCACAGCAGCATCCCCACCCTATTTTCACCCTCTGCAACCACAGCCCCGGACTCAGTCTCACACCTCCTCTCTGGCTCCTCCAACACAAGCTTCTCTGGTAGCAGCTCTAGTGTTGTGCTGATAACTTCATCACATAGTGCCATACAATCAGCTGGCCGTTGGGCCATAAGCAAGGCAGCGCCAGCCTCCAAGTAAAGCTCTGGTAACTTGGGAAGGGGATGGACCTCAGAATGCACCTGAGACAAAACATACCTTATACAGGCATCAAGAAACATCTTACAAAAGCAAACTTCCCTGGGGCAAAAAAGGCATTTGTTAAGGCATGTCACAAATGTGCTGATAGCATGCACCAAAATATACCTAGAGATCATAGTTAAATTATCCTGTTTGTCAGGGTTGTCAGTCTTACCCTATGTTGATCTTCTGAGTGAAGAGCAGCCAGTAGGTCCAAATAATATTCTACACCCTCTGACACTCTGAGGAAACAGTTACAACACTCATATTACAACTGCAATGTAGGTGCAATATGTGTGTATTATTCTCATTCTCATCTCAATTTACTTTTTCTGAGTTTTAGTGGTGATCAGGTGTCAATACAAGACAGAAACTTTTAGTTTAATGTTGGTCTTCCTACCTCCCATGGAGCACACACTTCTGGGCCAGACAGTGAAGGACAGAGAGGGCAGAGGGAACTGAGAGCAGGCTGTTCAATGATTGGCTGCAGAGCAACAAGGACGGGGAGAGGAGATGAGTCCCTGCCAGAGCAGGCTCTGTGGCAAAGGGCATCAGTAAAGTCTGTGGGACAAGAGAGGTTTAATGTTTTAGTACACAAGCCTGCATTTACATGTTTAAGTGTCAGTGTCCCAAAAAAAAATTTGGGGTCATCTGCTCAGGGCTACTTTCATTAAAGAGAGGCAGAGGATATTGTTAACAAAAAAGTTCAATACACTTGTTTTACTCACTGAGTGCAACAAACGAAGAGCTTGTATCTCAGCCTGTATGTTGCCCAGCTTTCTGTAGATGAGCATGCTCTGATAAAGAGCACATACGCACTTGTTGTCTGTCTCCAATGCTTTTCTGTAACACTGCAGTGCCATCTGAGGGCGGTTCTGGACACAAATGCAAACATAAACTCATTGCATGCAAATACTTAAACCTGCTATGCTCTTACATGCAATATTCTCATTTGTTCGTATGTGTAGACTCTGTCTATGTGTGTACCATATGGGTGAGGCAGGAGCCTGAGAGGAGGTGTGTGTATGCTACTAGAGTTCTGGGAGCAGGGAGGGAGGAAGCTGTGTGCAGCCCAGACAGCGCATCTGAACTCCGCCCCTCACTCAACATTTCTGCACCTTTAGAAAAAAAAAAGCAAAACACAGGATTAATTACCCAAGTCTACAAACACAAGTAGGATATTTATACACAACTGTCATACAGTTAAGTTTATTATAGTACAGAAAACATAATTGTCCACAGAAAGGCTTTTAAAGCATTTAGTATAGGAAGAGAAATACATGAACACACCGCAAAAACTTAAGATGAAATGACAAAACTAACACCAACTGTATCTAATGCTTTCATATTCATAAAAAAACATTTTGCTGACCTTGTACAATGGCAGTACAGATCTGCAATAATTCAATGAGCTGTCTTGGGTGAATCACTTGTAGAGGAATGTCAGTGGACTCCCCCTTGGCCTCACTCTTCTTTTCATCACCAGCTGTAGCAGATAGTGTCTCAAACAATGAGAACAGCTCCTCCTGCATCATAGGAAAAAATATAATGAAGTTTAATGTTATAATACTGTCATATCCACATAAACAACAACAAAAACAAGATCAAGCCTGTACAAGTCCAAGCAGTTGAGGACAATACACTAAAACAGGATGGCAAATATGCACCTAATGTTTTACCAGCAGAAACCAGAGAAAAAGCATTGGGGGAAATTGTGCTGGAATTGTTCTGAAGAAAGTCTGCATTTTAAGGATTTTCTTCAAACAAACATAAAACAAAGCATATGCAATTTCTCTGTGGGCTTGTGGTATAAATCCAACACATAACAGTAGTCATGAGTCTCTCTCTGATAAATGAAAAAAACAGGTTTGTGAAGATGAAAGGGACAACATGGCCTGTACACCATCATAAATTTAGAGATATACACAGCACATCCAAACATCATAGCCCTTTGGTTACTTGCATCACAGTCAAGCCATGGTACTTGAATGCCCACAAAGACACAGTGTTTTACTTTTGTCTTGACTGAGTCTAGCTATTTGAATCCACCAAGTCCACAGTTGATTTGACTTTAGGGTAACGTGACAGTTCTTAATTCAGGCAACCTACAACAGGGCTTTACCTGTAAATCTAGAATAGTCTTCAGCTGGCAGGTGGCCAGCCATATTGCCCATTGCAAGCCAAGAAGGTTCTGCACAGAGGAGTTCAAAGCTGTGTCTCTCACTAATTTGAGAACTGTTCTCCAAAACACAGGAGGATCTGAAGCAACAGGGTCATCTCCCATTATCTGTAGTACTGTAGGGCAAAAGAGAGGAGCAGGCCATAATCAACCCTTCAAACATCAAACTGGACATATGTCATTAATTCCTGTGTCATCACCTCACAGTGTAGGCATACCTCTTTCTATGGCTTGTGTGAGGAGCAACTCAGCTTCTGAAAACTGAGACTGTGCAGCAGAGCACACACAGGCATTGTATACTACAGTCAGCTCCAACCATGTGTGATCCATGAGGGGAGGGATACCTGTCACAGGGAGACATGGGGAAAGGAAAAGAGGAAGGGGGATGTAAGAGCTGGGCTCTCCACCTTAATGAAACAGAATCTTGTATTTTGAAGGAGATGGAGCACCTTTGATTTTCCTGAGCAGTTTGTGAAATTCAGAGGAACACCATCTTAGATGGGCTTGGCTCTGGTCTTGGCTCAAAGTGTCTCCTCCTCCTTCTTGCTGCTGAAACAATTAAGTGAGAGCAAAGGTCTATATTTAGGTACTATTGCCTAGTAGACACGGATATAGAGGTACTTTACTAGCACATTACTTAACTACTTGCTACAACACAATGCTTTATGAGGAAATATGGCAATTTTGGCACAACATTTACTAGAAACAGATACATCTCAATAAATCATTAACATGTAAAAATTATCTATTTTAAAATGTGATCCAAACACAAGCATAGTTAACACTAACCAACCGTATGAACTAATTAAAATCAGCCAGCGACAACATAAAATTTTGCTTAAATTTTAATGCATCGGTAATAATGAACCAAAATCATGCATAAAACAATAACCACGAAAAGGAGTCATTGTGCATGCGTAGTTTTACATTTTTTTTAAATTCTACTGTCGATACTTCCGTGTCGTACTTTGAATGCAAGTGCTGCTGCTAGCTTTCGCTGTGACTATTTGAGCTTGACCTTGCTCCACCTGTCAGTAATAAATTATAATAACCATCATTATCTGACGTACGGCTAAAAGATGTCAATATATCGAACACAACTACTCTGCAGTATATTATTAAAAATCCACGGTTAACGGGGACTACAATATGAAACACCAAGAGTTTTCTCTCTTCATCTCATGACAACCAAAATAGAAAAATATAGGCAAATACTATTTAACCTAAAATAACGTTATTTTAATAATGCTGAGGACGCTAACAGTTACCGCTACAAAATGCATTATTTAACATCTAACTACCTACCTTCCATTTGAGTACCAACTCGTTGTTTTCCTGAATCCATCTAGCTGATAAAGATAGTGGTTGGCACATTATATTAGACATTACTCCGCTGTTTTGTAAAAAAGTTAGCAGTGTTTTGTTTAAACTTTCCCTCGGTTGTCAAACGGGAACTACACAGGAAGTTACGACATCTGTATGGAGGTTATGGGATGTGAGGGTGTGCTGCCCCTTGTGGACAAATTACAAAATTACATATGCAGTCTGCTAACTGTCCAGCAGATGGTACTATGACAAAGCCAAGTTCAGTTTGTTCTGGAAACTTCAATCTGCTGTTTTTTCACAGCCATATAAATGTAAAATGCCATTGCCGTTTGTTTTTTGTTGATTAGCTTTATAACCCTCTAAAGGAACATACAGACACACTCAAAATTGAACAAACGCAATAGATTATGTATGTCTCAGTATCACGGCTATGTTCTCCTTTAATAATCTGACTCACTGGCCACAGTTTTGTGCCATCACAATCATACACACATAGGTCTGAAGCAAGTAAACACGATCCGAGGCCTTAATTATGTTACAGCTGAGTCATCCTTGAGACTGCCAGGACAGTCATTTTTCTAGTCATCCCTCCCAAGGTGACTCCCTCTTTTCTTACCCAGTTCTTTCCCTTTCCTCTCCTCTGCTCTCCTCTCTTCTCATCCCTTTTTAATTGTGTCTGTCATCCCTCCATCAGTTCATCATCTTGCTCCCTGCTGTCTGCAAACTCCAGTGTCTGCCTTCATCACAACCTCTCAGCTCCTCTTTTCTTTCATTGTCTCAGATCACAGACAGCTCTAAATATACACCACCATGGAAAAATAAGGGGAGATCCTGACATCCACTGCTCCACACTATACAATCACACACTCAAACTGCATAGACATCACACACAAAAGATACATAAAAGACATCCATCCCCTGTGATAGGTTTAACTGTTTCATGACATTTTTCTTTGCATCGATCCTGCCATTTCCCATCTCTCTTTGTTTAATTATCTCTCATCCATCCCTACAAGGACAAGGTCATCACATGGCAGGAGCCTCCCACTTCTCTGATGCCCCTCTTTCAATGTCATTCACATGGCAAGAATTCAAGCTGTCATTGAAAGGTCTGTATTGAAAATTGCCACTGCGACAAAATATTCTATGACAGCATTAAAGTTTAGATTATGCTCCTTTTGTGAAACCAGTTAAATGCAACATTGCCTTTTTTTTTGTTTGACATTTCATTTCTTTTATGATATTTCATTTTAAGGTATGTTTCTGTCTTGAATCTTAAATCTTACACAGCTAGCAGTAGTTGCAGGTGACCTGGATTAAACACCTCCTCAATACGGATTTTATTACAAATGCATTCACCAACAATGACTGGTGATAAACCTTACGTGTGGCTATATTTCTTTTTGTTCTCCAGCAGCAGTTTTCTAACACAGACTGAAAACATGCAAGTCTTTTTTGTCTGTTGACTTCAGCTGCATGCAGCATGAGCATGAGCTTTACTGAACATGAGATCCTCATAGCATAACATTTGAATTCTGCCCACTGTGCTCCATTATCCTCATTCATAAAACATGAGGCTGGTGGAGGGAGGGAATGGGACACATATTATTTCTGTCCTGCATGCCCCTCAGCTCCCTCTACATGTGTGATATTGTGTAAAACACTGTGATCTTTTCACAGACAGTACCAGCACATTCGAACATGCACTTCAATACATTTATACATTTGAAGGAAGATGTCAGGATCTTAAACAGTCATGAGACATGGCTAGAGGTTGAAAAGTAACATCGTCCCTTGGGTGTAATTGAGCTGACAACACACATGTTCATGGTGTTGAAAAAAGGCTGATACCAAGAAATGACTATGTGCTGACCCATCTATTCTTCAACATACATTTATCGCAAGGGAAAGGGACAATTCTCCCTGCTCCTTTAAGGTATGCGGAGTAAACTCACTCACCCTGAGTTTGAGTAATCAATAGGTGCTGTACATGCTCTTCAGAACTGGTCCTCTTCTCAGATCAGCAGACAGCTCAGTTCGTTTTTGGGTGAATGCTGTATCATGGTAGCTCAGTGCATATCCTGCACTATAAAGTTGCTGTTAACGCTGCTGCTGCTGCAGCTGTTTTTGGTTTTTATGTCACTGTTGTCACATGTCATGTTCGGCCTGCAGTCACATCAGCACAGGATTTTTTTTTTGATTCTTTGGCGACAAGGTTGAAAAGTTACATTTGGATTATAAGATGTAAAACAAATCTTTTGTGTGTGTAAAAGAAAGAGAGTCTGTCAATGGCCCAGCAGTTGAGTTGAGTCCCAGGGGGTTGGCATGGATCTGCAAACTCACACTGCAGCAGCTACAGAGAGCATCAGCAGAACACACCGCACACCCACACAATCAGTTCACACGGACTCTTATCACTGCACACCAAAAATATGAATGTCTTTAAATTTTTAAAAGCTTGCGAACTTAAATATTTATCAGACATGTTTATAAAGAGCCACATGAAATGACAGATGCAAACAGTCCCACAATTACTTTTGTTCTAAGCATTTAACACAGAGGATATCGGCTATTTTCTCCAGGCGTTTTCAGGTAGACATAAGATTAAAAGTGATTGAAAATATTTTACATACAAAAAAAAAAAAAAAAATTAAGTTTGTTGTCTTAATAAAATAGGCTATGGTACACCCTATGAACAGCTTTAGAAATAATAAAAAATAATCAGGTGCTACACTGATCAGTAGAGTGTTTCTTGCGCAGGCAGTAGTTTTCTGAAGAAAAGATATCTCTTTAAATAGAGAGTGTCCTGATGCTGACTACTGAGTTTTCCCTCCCTCCTATATAAGCCGGCGCTCCCCCTCCTGCTGCAGTCAGTTCTCTCTCGGCCTGGCCAAGATGAGTTATTCGGTAGAGCACCACCTCTTCGGCCAGCCCTCGTACCGCAAGGCTCGGCCTGCCTCCGTGTCCTCCAGCGGCTTTCACTCCCAGCGCCGCCGCCTCACCTACAGCCAGCCGTCCTCCGTCGACAGCTTGGAGACCTTCAACGGTGACATGACGCGAAGGAGCGAGAAGGAGATTCTGCAGACCCTGAACGACCGGTTCGCCGGCTACATCGACAAGGTGCGGAACCTGGAGATGCACAACCGCAACTTGGAAGCGGAAGCGGCATCACTGCGGCAGAGTCAAGCCGGGCGCGCCTCAATTGGGGAGCACTACGAGCGAGAGCTTGGCGATCTGAGGGGTCTGCTGCAGCAGCTGACCGCGGAGAAGGCCCGCACTGCTCTGGAGCACGAGCACCTGGAGGAGGACATCCAGCACCTGAGGGCCAGACTGGAGGATGAGGCGCGAAACCGGGAAGAGTTGGAGGCTGCCGCTCGCGCCATGAAAAAGTACGTTGAGGAGTGCCGGCTGGCGCGACAGGAGCTGGACAAGAAGCTCCATGCCCTGGAGGAGGAGGATGCTTTCCTGAAGAAGAACCACGAGGAAGAAGTGACCGAGCTCCTCGCACAGATTCAGGGCGCGCAGGTAAACTTTGATATGCGAGACATGATGAAGGCGGACGTCACCAGCGCACTGCGAGAGATCCGCGCGCAGCTGGACAGTCACGCAAACAAGAGTTCAACGCACGCTGAAGAATGGTTCAAAGGTGAGTATGCTTTAAAAAAGAAAAAAGAAGTTAAGTTTGAAAATCTGGAGATATTTAAAACACAGATAGACTCCCGCGTGCTGTAAAACGTAGGCCCAGTGCTCGTTCTCTGTCCGTGGTGCTGAAGTCCAAAATCACACCACTGGGATACATTAACGTTTAAATTAGGCTCTAACCTAATTGTTGCCTCTTTTGTAATGTATTAGGGGACTCAGCAGTGGAATACAGTATCTTGACCAACATATAATTGTTGAAAGGATCCTTTAATGTTTTATATGAGACCCTGACTGTAAAAAGTGAAGCATACTGACCTCTAAATCTTTGCAGATTAACAGAACCCATTAATCTGCTAGATAACAAACTTAAAAGAAACTGAGATCAGAATTGTTATGTTAATGTGATTCACGTCGAATAAGTCAAGTCATAACATTTTAACAGAAATCAATATTTAAATGACAGGTCCTCCCGTTTAGATGCTGCACCCTTTTTGTGGCTGCATCGTTGCCGCAGATGATATTTTTTTTACTTAAATTACACACTGCAGGAGTGAGATGGCACACTGAGAGGAAACTGTGATTAATTTGCACTCTCACTGTGGGTAACAGTAGGTGTGTTCTCGCCTGCGCCCCATGCGCGCCGTGTGAGCCTCCTTCACTCTTAACCCGACCTTCCACAAATAATCGTCGTTTCAAGGTCATTTTTCGTGGTAGGCCGACCAGACAGATGATGCTCCATCACTGGGCTCGTGCTGTAACTCCCATCCTCCCTGATCTCCGGATTGAAGTTCGTCAAACAAAAGAACTGGCGTGCTCAGCTCCACTGTATTTATAGTCTGATTGGTGCCTATCAAAAATCACAAAATACGAAATGAAGTCAGGGCTGAAACACACCCATTTCCCTCTGCTGCTGTGCATTATTAAAGGGACTGGAGTTAACCAAGGATGTGTGAATAAGCTTCAAAAGTAGATATGATGTATTGAGGAACTGAGACATCATCTTGTTACAACCCCTGAAAGAATCTCCCGTACAATTACACTGCAAGATGCTTAATCAAACACACAGAGCTGCTGACCTTTGTGGTGCAACACACATATAGTCTGCACTTTTAAAGGCCTAGAAGGGATTTATCTGCACAGCACTTCGTTTGCATGTCACAGAACTTAGCGATCTATAGATTGACCCTTGTTGTACATCTGCATGCTGACTTTGATGCAACCAGTAAAAGGTGCAAACAGAATGACCTTCCCTGTGTGGCGTCCAGCTGACTGCAGCAGTATGGCTCATTCATGCTTGGTAGAGGGAGGGAGCTGAGTCAGACCACTGACTGACAGATGGACACTGTCAAGGTTATTCAAGCTCCCAGAGGCTCTCTGAGGCCTTTCGGACAGAGGACAGGTCAAGTGTCTCGGGACCAAGATAAAACAACCATGCATGCAATTTCTTGAGGTTTTAGTAGCAGCAGGTCAAGTCAAACCGTTGGGGTAAATAGGCCGGTCAGTGGTGAAAACACAGCAAATGTGGTTTAAAAATCATTTCATCCTTTTTGTATTTATCATTGATTTCTACAGTGCGTATGGAGCGTCTGTCTGACGCTGCTAGGTCTAACCACGATGCCCTTCGTGGGAGCAAGGAGGAGATCGCAGAGTACCGCCGTCAGCTCCAGAGCCGCACTATTGAGCTGGAGACTCTTCGAGGAACCAAGGAGTCACTGGAGAGGCAGCGTGTGGAGTGTGAAGACAGACACCATGATGACCTTAACTCACTACAGGCAGGAAATGAACACAATCATTTTGCTGGTCTCTTATGTAACAAACTATAAATTGACGATTGTTACACGTCCTTTTATTGGCATGACACTCAGTCTGTGTGTTGTCATTTTGTAGGAGACCATCAATCAGCTGGACAATGAGCTGAAAACAACCAAATGGGAGATGGCCGGCCAGCTAAAAGACTACCAGGAGCTGCTGAATGTGAAGATGGCTCTCGATATTGAGATTGCTGCTTACAGGTCGGTTAGACGTTAAAATCACACATAACTAAATAAATTCTTTGTCTTCCTAAAATCAAAAGTAATTTTCATCAACTGTGTGTCTCTGTGTCCAAAACAGGAAGTTGCTGGAGGGAGAGGAGAATCGCTTCGTGTCAGGAGGAAGTCCATATTCTTACCTGGAAAGCAGGATATCTGCCCACTTCAAGGTGAAGGAGGAGATCTCAGATACAGTCATCGTGGAGGAACAGACAGATGAGACCCAGGTGACAGAGGTGACAGAGGAGGCAGAAGAGGAGGAAGAGGAGGAAAAGAAAGAAGAAGAAGAAGAGGCAGGAGAGGAAGAAGAGGAGGGTGAGGAAGCCAAAGAAGAGGAGGAAGGAGGTGAGGAAGGAGAAGAGGAGGAGAAAGAAGAGGGAGAAGAAGAGAAGGATGAAGAAAAGGAAGAGGAGAAGAAGGATGAGGAAGCTGAGGAAAAGGGAGAGGAAGAGGAGGCAGGTGAGGAGGAAGAGAAGTCCAAAACTCCAGAAAAGGCTGCGTCCCCTCCTTCAAAGTCCCCTGAATCTAAATCTCCTGCTGTAAAATCACCAGAATCTAAATCTCCTGCTGTAAAATCACCAGAATCTAAATCACCTGCGGCCAAATCCCCGATGCCAAAATCTCCTGCTAAATCGCCTGCAGTCAAATCCCCTGCAGGAGATGAGTCAAAGTCACCTGTGTCAAAATCCCCACCCAGCAAATCTCCCGAATCTAAATCTCCTCCTACCAAGACCCCTGAACCAAAGTCTCCAGAAAAAGAGAAGGCCAAGCCTGTCGCTCCCAAAGACACCCCTAAAGAGGAGAAAAAAGAGGTGAAGCCTGAGCCTGTCAAGGAGGAAAAGAAGGAGAAAGAGCAACCAGTGAAGGAGGAGAAGAAGCAGGAACCCAAGGAGAAAGAGCCAGAGAAGGCAGACAAACCTGACGCAAAGAAAGACAGCAAAGCAGATGAAGCACCAAAGACAGATGAGACTTCTAAACCTTCTCCTCCCAGCAAACCTGCAGAGGAAAAACCTGCCCCCAAGTCTGAGCCCAAAGAGAGCACTCCCCCTGCCAAGGAGGAGAAACCTTCTGCTCCCAAACCAGAGAAGGCCGAGCCCGAGGCAAAACCTGCCCCTAAAGCAGAACCTGAGAAAACAGAGGAGAAGAAGAAGCCAGAGGAGAAGAAGCCAGAGGAGAAGCCTGCACCTAAAGCCACACCTGAAAAAACAGAGAGCAAGAAAGAGGAGAAGAAGCCAGAGGAGAAGAAGGAGACCAGCAAAGAAGAGAGCAAGGAGGTGAGGGAAGGAGGAAAGGCAGAGAAAGCAGAGAAATCTTCTGGCACTGAGTCAAAGGAGAGCAAGGAGGAAAAGGCCAAGAAGTAAAACTGATCATCAGCAGTCATGAAGAGAGAAGGAGGTGGAGATGCCAAAGAACTATGAGGGAGTAAGGAACAGGAGATAACAGATGGGCACTTCAATGTCCAAAGCAAAGCAGGGTCATAGTATGTAAGCAATAGTGATATCTGTAGCAAATAATCCCCCCGCTCCCTAAGTATGGCCATTACACCCCATTGATGCTTCTGATGTATGACTGTAGTGAATGCAGAATGCTCTAAACTCTTTATCTGAATGTGACAACTGCCCTTAATAAATAACAAGTGCATTTAAGCCGAATCCCGCTGTCGGGGACCGCCGGGGCCTGCTGTACCTACAGAAGCCTTCAAGGGTAGAGATGTCAAAATGTCAAGCTAAAGATTGTGACAGATATCGAATATAAAAATGTATATTTAAGCAGATACAAATGTCTATTATATTTACAGATACATGAGTAAGAAAGACTTGAATTTAGCTTTTTGTGCACATTAATGCAGCTTCTCCTGAGTGGCAGACTGCAGCGTCTCACTCGTCTGGTCTGCAATGCTAGGACAATGTTGACTGTGCTATGTATAAACTGCTGAGAATATGCAATATGAAACAGATGAATAAAGAATGAAATATCACACACAAGATGCTTCTGGGGGGTTTTCTTGATCTGTTTACACTGCAAAAAAATCTATAGCCTACTGACCTTAAGACTTATGAAGGATAAGTGCGGAAAGCAATAATACAAGGTGTGAGGCGGAAAGGTAAATGCTGCCGATAACTGCACTGCATTGCGGCTACGGAGAGAGGGAGCTGTACCCACCCACAGCAGCCAGCACACCCTTCTTCACATCCCATAGACCACGCTCATGTATAAATCAGGAGCAGTGCTGCTTGCTTTAACAGAGCGGACTCTTATTTCCTGGCTCTGACTAAGTACAAAGAGGAAAGTTCACACAATGAGGCACTGATTTAATAATCCTTTCAGCCCTCCCACACTCATCTATAAATCATTAAACCATAATTATTATCAAGATTAATACAAAACCAGGCCTTCACCTTATAACTTTGATGAGAAAATACAAACCCTTCCCAAGAGCAGTATTAAGGCTATTCATAAAGTTCTTTAATCTTTTCACAGAAAAGGTGTAGCTAAATAATTAAAAGGATTTAGTGATGAGTGCCGCAGCTGTGGGAAGTCATCCATTTTACCATTTCATTCAAGTCTATTAAAAGCAGCTCAAGGCCTCTGTATTGCAGATACCATGCTGTTGCTCATTGGAGGGATTTTTCTCATGCCATCATTTCAATGTTCCCTTCATTTCATATCTCCTTCAAATGCAGTCTAAATGAGCATACAACAGGTGGAACTTTCTTTCATCTGCAATTGCATTTGAATAGAAATTTTGCACCTTAGTTTTTCTTGAGATACTCAGTATATCTGAAATATGGTCAGCAAACCTAAACATTGGTAGAGCTATTTAGTCTATTCAGCAAAGACAAACTGTCCAATTTGGTTTGCCCTTTACTGATAATTTAGATTTTTCCCAAAAAAAGAAGTGATTTTTCTTTTCAAAGAAGTAAAATTTCTTCTGAATAGAAGGACAGTTCTTTCCCTTTTTGTTTATGGAGGAAGATGCAAGTATCAACAAAATGTCCCTCTTCGTAGTATTCTTTCTCTCTTTGAAAATCTTTAAGCCTGCATTTAAAATGATCACCAACCTCTCCTTCTTATTATATACATCTCTGTCGATAAATCTATAAGGCCTTACTCTCTGGGATCAGGTTACATTCTGCTGGATTTGTACTCCAATGCGCAAAAACATAAATTTTGTTAAACCCCTATTGTTGAATGCTGCTGCTAGCTAGTCATAAAGTGAGAGTAATCCTTACAAGAAACTGCATCAGCATCATGAATAAAGACCTTGTTTTCTCTATAAAAGCATCCGCAATAATAAACGAAAGGTCAAAGGCCAACAACAGACCAAATATCATATTTCATGAACATATTTTCAGGGAAATGACTCAGCAAGCTGTAGCACTGAACCACAATCGCATAGTAATCAGGTAGTGCAGACGACTCCTATAAATAGAGCAGCACAGAGAGGGCTGAGGCCGAGAGGGAGGCAGGGGGAGGAAACAGACACAACTGGAGTTCACAACAAAGCAACAATACAACACAGCCTTTAAATAGACCAGATACAAACCAATTCAAGAAAATGTGTTGTTTTTTTATTTTCAAAGACCTTTAAAAAGTAATACTTTTGTGTGTTAAAAATTCACAAAGGTAAGCTTGAGGGAGTTACAGATGTAAAGTACAGTAGAGGAAATCATGTGGAAAGACTCAGCGGTGACTGAAGAAGCCCTGAGGATGGTTGTACTTGAATGGCTTCAGACGGTTTGGGCCCCTGAGAAAGAGAGAGATGTAAGACGTGTGTGAATCTGTTCAGATACGATGAGTAGCTTTGACCAGATGTGTGTCAAGAGTTAAAAAACTTTTCTGTACCTCACAGTGCGCAAGCATATCTTTTCCCGGGGAAACTCTCGTGGTCCCTCTACGCTGTCGTCTTGTCCTTCAGTCTCCAAATACACATCCAGGCAGACGCACAGGCGTGAAATCTGATTGGTCAGGAGCTGGTGTCCTGGACGTGGCCCCTGTAGTTCATTTTTGAACACATTGACCTCGCTCTCCATGGCCTAAAAAAGTAAAACAATGAGTCAGTTTATGCCCAAAATCAAGCCATTAAAAGAGCTTGTAAAACAAAAGGTAATATATAAAATAGTGATAAATATTGAAAGAGTTCGTACTCGAAGATTGTCATCAGTACGTCCACTGCGTTCTCCCTTCCAGCTAAGAGAGAGGGAGAACAGAGGAGAGACTTCTGGGTAACGCGGATTCATCACCACAGCAGCCTGGAGACGAGCTGAGGGGAAGAAAGAGAAAAAGATTAAGAGAGTTGGATAATAAGAAGAAATTACAATTATCAATATGAGCCAATTCTTATACCAGTTCAAGTATCTACCTGTGCCCCTCTCCACCACACCCATGAAGTACATATCAGCCTCCTTTGCTAGCCCAGCATCAGTCACATGACGAGTATAAAGCAGATCCTATCAAGAAAGAGAATATGAGATGTGCTGGCTGAGGTTTTTGAATCCATCATTTCATAGGAATCTGAAATGTTGCTATGTATATACCATGTATTCCTCGTGGGAGATGCTGGTCCAGCGAGCTAAACGGGACATGATCTTGGCAGGAAAGAGGTGCTGACATTCACTGGAGACGGGGACGATGCTGTGCTCTGAGGACACCAGCAAAAAACAAGCTTAGTTAAAAATTTCTGCTCTTCAGGAGGATTCAATGTGTGGTCATTAACATGTAATGTACCTAGAGAGGCAAACTGTTTGTGCAAAGCCAGGCGGGACTGGACTCGTCCCCTCAGCAGCTTCATGGTGCTCTCCATCTGGCTGGCACTCAGAGAACTGCCCACATGCACACCCTGGAAAAAACAAGTGCATTTATCGATGTGATGAGGGTGTAAAACACAGAGGCTGTTTTAAATTAGGATATTACTCGTTTCTTACAGGCACCTTTGAGGTATCATTAGGAAAATGCAGTCCTCCGAGACTCTGAACCCACAAGTAGGGATGGCCGAGCTCCTCCACATAATCCGCAAAGCAAACAATCCTGAAAGGAAATTATAAATTAATTCTGCAGGAATTCTGTTTAATTTAGTGGAGCTAATAGCTGCACAGACTCTCATTTACTTTAATTATTTGACATTCTCACCCGACTTTATCAAACTGGTAGCGATTAGCTGGGTTGGGTGTCTCTCTCCCCTGGTCGTTGGTGTAGAGACAGCTGAGCAGAGTGTCTGATCTCAGCAGATTCCTGCAAAAGAAGACATTTTCAGACTCGCCTTTTAGAGAGAGAGAGATGAAAGCTACGCGTGCACACACACACTCACACACACAAAAAAATTAGACACACAGACACTTGCGACGCACCCCGCGCTGATGGCAGTACTGAGGTCTGTGGAGGTGGAGACCTTGGTCTTGACAGTCATAATGTTCAGATTCATCAGGTAGTAGAAGTAGAGATGGAGGATGCTGCCATCTGTGGAGACATGATTGATAGCACATGGTAAGGGACGTATCAATTACTAGCTCCATTCAGTACTCCCCTTACCCTGCGCTCTTTTCATTAATCCTCTCAGTAAACGTCCCCCAGGGTTTACTTTACACTGCAGCACGTTAGAGAGAGATAACAGCTTGTGGTCATGACGATAGCTGGTAGCACCCAGGGGATGCACACTGTGCTGATGGTCATCCTTTCCGCTTCACTCTGCAGTCCCAGTAAACGCAGTGACACCTTGTCACTCACATACACCTACACTGCTCACTTCATGCTTTTACTGCAGTAAACCAACTGCTGCAGCTGGCAGCAGTGAAGATAACTGGGAAGAGGGGAGGTACTAGAAATAAAAGCAGAAGTTAGAGAGAAAGACTTGGAATGAGAAAATACGCTTACAGCGTGTGGTAGGTGCTGCAGACCTACGCTGCTGCAGGCGTCTCTCTCACCTCTCTCCCCCCTCCCTCTTTAGGTAGAGTTACGCCTGCAATGCAGATCTCCCTATAATCTCCCACTATTCCACTTATTGCCAGCAGAGGGAACACGTGGGTCACTTTGGGTCATAACATCACAGCAGATCCGGTC
This sequence comes from Acanthurus leucopareius, assembly GCA_029814765.1. Classification (NCBI taxonomy): domain Eukaryota; kingdom Metazoa; phylum Chordata; class Actinopteri; order Acanthuriformes; family Acanthuridae; genus Acanthurus; species Acanthurus leucopareius. The sequence continues at coordinate 11,510,523 of JAQMCX010000048.1, read as the reverse complement.
AGCCTTTCACCTACTAACTGGTATGTACAGAGTTCCAACAATATGCTGTATTATGGTCACACTACGGGAAATGTTACACAAATGATTTGAACACTATGGCTTCAACATGCTGTTTGAAGTCTGGAAATTAGTCTGCCTGAATAAAAAAAGCAGGCTCTAGTGCACAATCTAAAATTTTGAGTAAGAATAATCTGGAATGAGTTTACCTTTACACTTAAGGTCTACACACAGAGACAGAGGGTGCCTTTTCAGCATCTCCCGCCTTTTGTCATCCAGCTGGCCTCCTGTAGTTGGCCTTCTCCTCTTCTGTCAAACAGACAATAAAACACAATGGAAACAAGAGATGAAAAGACAGAAAGCAAAGCAAAATGCATGTTTTTACATTGTTGCATATCAAATAATTTGGAAAAACAATTTGCATCAAATTCCAGCTGCTGACGGCGGAAATATAATAGTCACTTAGCATCAACAGTATTTTAGTCCTCTACTGTAACAAATAAAAGGCAGAGGCAGGAGTTCAAAGGAAGTGGTGAAAAACAAGATGGTGTTTTAGTTGAGCTGTAACATGCACACAGTTAAAGGCCAAATAGAAGCTGTAACAGTATTTAAAAAAAAAAATCCCAAATCAGTCACTAAGAAACTACACATTAACTTAACACATAAAAGAATATCTCAATCTACAGTCAGACAACAACATGCACTGCTTTGGTGCTTAGTGTGCATGCCCGAGCTGGGCTCAGGTTACAGTCACCTAGCCATTCTTGGTAAAAATTTCCCAGAATCCCCGAGCAGCTACACGTCCAAATGCAGGAAGCGATCGATAACTGCCACTCCTCAACCGGCTAGACCACAATTCATGACATCTAGGGCTTCAGGGACAGTTTGTGTATCGGTTGCAGAGACAGATATATCAAGAAATCTTTGAACTCACCGACCTCAGGGTTTCTGAGTGTGTGAGTATGTGTATTTCGGGAGAAGGCCATGCCTCAGACTCACCGTTTTCTCTTGCTCCTCCTCTGCATCTGAATCACTCTCATCATCTGCATAAAAACATAACAAATAAAATTATGTTACTTTTTTTTTGGATGCATCTCCCGTAAATATAAAATCTTCAGTATTTAGCAACATTAAGTACAACAGAAAAATAAGCTGCTCAACAAAAAGCTAAGTGTTTATATGGACGTGGTGCATGTGTGATGTCAGCATGTGTGGTTGTGTTTTTTTACCCTGGGAATCATCTGGAGGCTTAGACAGGGCTTTGGCCTCATCAACATCACCAGTGATTGCGACACTCAGGTTCTTGTCTGAAATGGAAATAAAAACAAATAACTGGCACTCAGGACTCACATGATAAACTCAACTATTTCATGGGATAATGAATAAAGATAACTTACCACAGGCTTGGCCATATGCATTGGCTTGAACAAACAGGACGTAGAGAGGTGGAGGGAGGTGGCGAGCAATCTCTGTCTGTTTTTGGATCTGTTCAAAAGGCATGGACAGGTACTGCTGCACTGGGAGAGAAGCCTGTGAAAGGGGAAGCAGTACACTGTCATTCAGAGGATCTATACCTGCTGTCCATTAGTGACACCGCAGTTCAGATTTTTACATCAACGCCAACAAAAAGATTCATGGGGCTCTACAGATAACTTTTTAAAAAAATTTAATTAACCATCCAGTACCGTAATAAATGAGTTAACAGCCTTTTTTCAAACCACTTTGAAAATCTGCGCTCCAAGATGATGCTGACATTACAAAAGCTCAAAACCTTTATAATATGACCCTCAGACAGTTGTTATACCTGCATGATGGCATTTAGTCCAGGCTGCAAGCTTGTCAGATGTTCCTTCTTCACCTCAATGCTCTTTTGGATCTTCTCCTTTGTGGCCTGTGACTCTTTGTATTTCTCTGCCAACCTGTATCCAGGAAAAAAATCTTAACATACAGCTTTGAGCTCCCTAAAAAAATCAAGACTATTTTCTGACAGCATGCTTTTAACACACTATGCTGTGTGCAAGTTTGCATACCTCTTCCTCTGTTCGAGCTCCCAGTCTAGTCGTGCCAGTGTGAGTTGGTGGGGATCATTTTTCGTGAGGTGAGGTCTGGAAATATCTGATGGTGCCTCCTGGTAAAACTCTTCCTCAGACACCAAATCTATTTCCTCATGTTTAGACCTGGGTTAGGTAAGAGGTTGTTTTTTTTTACTGAGATATCACAATTGTAAAAAGCATGTATTTCTTAATATACATAGATTAACTACAAACAAGATTTACTGCACATGAGCAACTTTTTCAAGGTTACACACTTTGAGTATCTCTGGAGACTAATTATCTTCCACTACATACTAATAGATTATAAGTGTATCTCTCACAGAGAGAAATGGGTGTCTGTTTCGTGGTCTTGATCTGAACTTAATGTCTCTTTCTTTTTTCCTTGTATATGATAATAACTTAAGCAGATATTCACAAGTAGTAAAATTGCTTGATCAGAAATACATTTGCAGCAAAAACTCTAGTTAAATGAGACATTTTGTACTAACTTGAACTCCAGACATTTGCTGATTTCCTTCTGTAGATGCAAAACTTCATAGAGCAGATTCTGTAGCTGAAGGTGCAGCACATCAACCCTCTGCTTTGCCTGGAGGAAAAAAAACTGTGATTAAGGCTGGTTTGCAAACACAACCCAGGAAAGCCTGGAAATAGATGAGCACAAAACAATAATCAGAAACTGAATTGAGTAAGAACACAGATCAATACTGGATCAAGTGCTTGCTCACGACGGAATTGCTCTCAATTCTTGGGTCTACATAAACTGAATTTTAGAGTGTGGTCTAGACCTACTCTATATGTAAAGTATCTTGAACTTTGGTTGTGATTTGGGGTTATGTTAAGGGAATGTGATTGATTGATTGATTGATAAATAAAAACAATCCAGAGGCCGTGTAAACTTTCTTTGCTGACAGTGGTAGCTACAGCAGTTATGTGTTATAAAGTAGACACAGCAAGCTTGGTGTTTAACTTGCCTTTCACTGATCAGCACAAAAAGGAGTTCAGGCAGCACTTTCTCAGCAAATAAATGTAACAGTGAGAGCTTCACCAAAGTAGGTATTTTTTTTTGTCAGAAATGTCAGACAGCATCTGAGAATAATGTGGGACTTACCTCATGCGTCTGGTCTCTGCCTCTCTTTAGTCGCATATGAGCTAGACGATTGAGTTTTTTCAGATTCATGAAGTGGATGCAGCTTTGCATTCGTCTCTGCTCCACCTCTGCACACTGGAAACAGATACAGCTGGTCACAATTGAAAGAATCACCTTTGTCTAAGATCATATATACAGTGTTTCAATATAGTAAATATACCAATACCACAAACTGCGTATATAACATTTCTGCTCTGGGGAATGTTCGTGTTTCTAGGTTGGGACCAAGCATCACCTTGACTTGTGTGCAATGTGACTTCTGTTACAGACAATGACATTAGTGTATAAGGATACATAACTTAAGATGAGAATCTTGAAAGTATAGCTCTTACCCCTTCTTTGGCTCCATTGGCTTTAAGCTCTTGAATCTCATTCATGAGTGTGGCCAAACTCTCACATGACTGTTTGTACTGCAGGTAGTCCTGCTCAGGGTCCCTGCCATCCAGCTCAACCTCTTCATTATAATCACGCACATCCTGGAAAATAACCAAAAAAAAAAAAAAAATCAAAATCAAAAATCCATCTTGAATCCAATAAAAGAAAACTAGCCGGGATTTAGGCTTGAGGTCAAAGGAGCAGTTAGTTAGTTAAGATCCCAGATATTAAGACTATGAACTACTGAATTCAAATTACATTAGTAATTCCTAGTTTCATTACTCATAATTGGTACATATTAATCCAGTCACACTAAGAGCATATTGCCATACAGCAAATTCTTTATTCATAAGGGTTATGGTACCCATTTTTGGTTGAGCCTCTCAGACAGCTGTAGATTAATTTCTGTTCATAACCAAGGTTTCACTTCACAGTTCAGCCGGCTGCTGCATTACATGCACAATATTTCTGTTTAATTGAGTAACCTCGATAGTTTTAATTTTAAAATGTAGTCGACAGGAAGCATATGTTGAACAGGATGTGCTTGTAAAAAAAATCAAAAAACTTCAGTTCGACGGAGTGGGTAGTTTATGAAGTTTGAAGAAGCAAATCTCATTAATTTTTAGATAAACTTGAGATTAGACAGTTTTGAATTTTTCATATTAGCTAAAATTCTCACTGGCATCTAGAGATATTTTACTCCTAACACAACCCTGACCCCAGCCCTGTTTCTGAGCCTCCCTCCCGGCTGTGTCCTACCTGCTGGTCCCCCTCGCGACTTCGCTTCATCTCCGGGGTTCCTCCGTCACTGCGGAGGACCTTTGACTTTCGCTTCTTCAGAGCGTCCGACGACATGGCGAGCTGGATAAAAATCGGGACTTTAATAAATATTATATATTCGCAGTTCCTCGCCCCTAATATTTACTTAACAACAAGCTACATAACGTTAGCACTGTAGCTCTGTGATTGCTAAAACTGACCAACGTTAGCTCATCGGCTAACAGCCTTTAGCCTATCGGCTCATTAAGACACATTTTCTAGTCTTTAATACCAAACCTTCCATATGTAGTTTATTTTATCAACTATCTAAAAATATCAACATACCTCTGTGTTGCAAAATAATATCTGAAATGATTAAATCGTGCTCAAATGCACATGTACACGACACTTTGTTTCACGGCACAGCGCTAAATACAGACGGAAGCCTTGTCATGCCAAAACACCACACACCAGCGTGCCGGAAGAGGAACCTGCAGTTACAGCGCCCCCACAGTAAAAAGTCTCAATGAAGTAATGGAATCGCAAGTTAATCGAAACGATGGCAAGAAACTAAATAAAGTCAAATAAGACTCTATCATTTCCTCCAATTTCTACTGTTTGCTTAAGTAAAATGTACTTAAAATATTTTTGTATTGTAACAGCACAAATAACCCAAAGAAATGAATCAAATCTAATATAAATGAGCAATGCCTGTACCTATATTTTTTTTACAAGTATTTAAATATTTAGAAACTCCAATATCTTTGACACCACATTTTTTGTTTTACCTGTAAACATACCATACACAGAAAAAAACGCCTTGCCACAGTTGAATACAAAACCTAGAAAATCTAGGAACCAACTATCATATCTATATGTACCGTACTGTACACTACCTAAGTAAAATACTTGGACGTATATACTTACAACTTATTAAAACAGTAGAGGTAGACGACAGATATTTGAAAATGATTTATTCACAGTTCTATTGACACTATAAAAAAATGTACAAAGACACATGCCAAGGATCAGCATACAGAAGTAACAATGGAAGCAAAAGTGTTCTTATTTTCTCTTTACTAGATTGACCAAGAAATCAGTCATTCCACCCTCACTTGGCCATATCTATCAGACTCTGCAAAGATGTGGGCACCCAAGTCTTCTCTCCCTGTACAAACACAACCCCTCTGTCTATGTAGATGACAATACGCCCGAATGTGTACAACTGTTTTCCCTCGTGGCGTTTGGCCACCAAAGGCATAAAGACAATGTTGTTCTCCTCTGCCTTGGTCTGGATAAGATCTTTAAAATTAGTCGGCACACCAACACTGATGCCTCTGTGAGCCACACTCTCTGCATCTCTGCGCTCTTGCATGGCTTCATACTGGAAGTCCTTTCGTCTTTCTGTCTGTGTTAGATATGCAATATTCTCTCTTGCACCAGGTTGCATATATCCACCTGTGAATAGGAAAAAGAACAAGAATGGTATTACGTTTTAGTGCAGCAGATAAAAAGGATGAAATACCATTATTTTATAAAGGAATAATTTTCACATGATTATTTTAGAGAATGAATGTAATACCCACCCATGCCTGAAGACACTGCACGGTTCATGATGTCCAAAGCTTCATTGAATTTCTCTTTAATGAGCGGCTGTGCCAACACGGCATCACTAAACATGCTCTTCCAGCCCAGGTACCATTTGGTGATTTCCTCGTAGTTAGGACTGTTGCTCAACCATGAACATAAGACCTAAAAATAAAACATGACAGTACATAATAGAGTCACAAAAACTGAAACATTTAATAAGTGAAATATATTCATTAATAGTTGAAGCTGAAATTATATAAGTCACTTGTTGTTATGTTTGGGATTTACTGTCTAAGCGCAGTCACTGACCTGCAACCATTTAGTAAAGAAGTTTTTATCCAGCAGGGACACAAAGCTGGAGGGGGATAGCATGCCTTCCCAGTCCATCACCCACTGAAATGGCTCCATCTGCTGCTGGTGAGGGTTGATAACCAGCTCTTCCAGACACAAAGCTGAGAAGGCAAACAGGAGGAATCACATGAGGAAGTGGAACCAGTAGAAAAAGGAAGGGCAGGGAGGGATAAGACTGGAGAGAAATACATATTCTCCCACTGCTACGATCCACTTGAGGCTGTCACTAATGAAGACATACCCAGTTTAGGGATGATGTTTTTCACCATGAAGGCCTCCCATGCACCTGGTGTGAAAACGCCTTTCCATGGCTGCAGGATGAGGCGGGCTGAGGCATCACTGGGATGCCACCGCTGCAAGGCGTTGGACAGTTTGCTCCTGATTGGTGGGTAAAGAGGCTCAAGACGTGATTGGAGCAGAGGCAGCCAAGGGTGGATCCAGGAGTGGATGGGCACCGTGTCAGTTAAAGGGTTCCAGTTATCCACCTACCGAACAGGAAACAGAAAATTTAGAATGAAATTACTCAAGTAGATTACGTGAAATTATCAAAACTAGAAGAGTTTCTCTACATCTAATCACGTCTTTAATTGGAGATAGCCTTTATGTGTCTTGCCTCTCTCTGTAGCCGAGGTAAGATCAGCTGCTCTAATAGGTGATCCAGGATCCACAGGGGGAGAAGAGGGGCCCACACTTCTACACAGTCCACCATTGGCCCTACCATACGAGGCTGCCAGCCTGACACACAGGGCCGCATCACTGGGATCCACACTTCCCACAAAATTCTGGACCAACAACAACAGGACAGATACATATTGTACAATCAACAACAGGCTTTAACACAAAGCACAAGAATTTTTCCATGTAAATACACAAACACAGCTAAATGTGTATATGCCTGTGTTTAAAATGACCTGTGATAAGGGTCCATGTTTGAATCTGGAGCACTTGAGTGGAGGTCTCTAGATTCAAGGATTGCTCTCCACTGACCGATGTCTTCCAGGCAATAAGAGCTGTCCTGAAATAACAAGAGAGTAGCGGAAGCTTTGTTATTAGTAACTGATTAATTGAAGCAGATTATAAAAGTATATCAAAGGGGATAGTTGCAAAAGTGCACCTTCAAAGGGTCCCAGGAATGAAGTTTTTCTTTGAGCAGTGGCTGAACGACAGCTGCTGCTAGATCTGCTAATCCCATTGTCTTGTATTCTTCGTAATAGTCTGTTTGTAAAGTCTCAAAGATTCGGGCACACTCCTAAAGAAAGACAAGAAAGACACAAAAACACCTACATGGATGAGATAACAGAGAAAGGACTAACAAAGCGAAATAGCCAGATCAGTGTAGCTGTTAGTCTTCATGTGTGTTCACAGTGTATGCACCTGCAGGGTAGGTCCTTCGCCTGGTGCCATCTCCCCAGAGGGAAAACGCTCCACCAGTGCCAGGACTGCTTCCATTTTCTGGATGGCATCTTGCTCTGCATCCAGTCTGCTTTTCAGTGCCTTTGACTCATGGCTCAGAGACACAACTACATCTTTTTCATGCTGCAGACGTCTGGCAGACTAGTGACAGCAGCAATAAGATAGCAAAGAGAAAGAATGTCAGTATGTGAAAAGTAGCAGAGTGGTACACTGAAAAACTGGTAAAAACCATAACACAAAACAGAAGATGATGTTCAGATATGTTTGGCTCCCTCATACCTGTAATATGTCCTGTTCTGTGAGGTCTATCAGCAGCTGCAGGTTATGTTCGAGTTCTGGGAGGGCAAAGCCAGATCCCTTTTGGTCCTGAGCGGACATGCTTGGTGGACCTTCATCTGGAACACTGTGCTTGTTGGACATCTGACTGTAACTGTAATATACCTTTTGCTCCCTTCCAGTCATATCTATTACCTAGAGATGGGAGTAGATGTGGGTAAATGAGACTTGGACATTAGCAGCAGGCTGTGAGCTTACATTCTCATAACGCGTTCATTCACAGGGGCTTGCACTAAGTGAAGAAATATAATTAACTCCATTTCCTGATGCTCAAATTCCTGTGAGACTGACGCAAAGTGAATGCAAGTCTTTTCAAACATACCTTGACCTGTGCCAGCTCTCCAGCAGATGCCGCTGTAGTGCGCCCTGCCAGCTTGCCTTTAGCCTTCAATTCATCTACAGTTATATAGGAGTACTTTGGTTTCTTCTTTCCTGCAGGTCCTGCAGGATCCTTGCGCCACTGTCCTAGTTCCTTTTGAAACTCCTACACAAACAGAAATGAAAAAATATGAAACAGAGAGGAAATTGAATCACACTAATGCTGACTGACTCCTCAACAATATAACAATGGATGAAAAATTAGGCAATTTTTTATTTTATTTTCAACAATATTTAACCTTTTCTTCCTCTTCCTCTGAGTCCACCACAGGAAAATCCTGAAGACTCTGCTGGGTTCGCTCATTGCCATAAGCACCCACAGCTCCCTTGCCTTTACGAACTTTTGCCTCGATCGGGTTTACAATACCTGCAGAGGGAAGACAGCGAAAGATCACAATATATCAAGTCTACACTGCTACTCAGTAATACTAAACATCTCTGCAACATAGCATCCTCAGGCCTACCCACCTTGAGCATTTTTGCCCAGGCCTTTGCCTGGCTGGTAGCCCATTTTCTGCAGAAGTTTCTGTCCAATTCCCTTTGTGTGCTTCTCCCAGCTACCAATTCCTTTACCAGACTGTATGCCACCTGCAAACCTCTGGGACTGGTTTCCTCGGAAATTACCCTAGAAAACAGAAACAGTTAACTGTTGAGATAAAAAACCAGGACACCAATTTCTGGAGGATGACAAGATACAGTTCCTCCAAAAAGTTTCTTGTTAAACAAACACAGTTAACTTTTGATGGATTAGTGTTATAGAATACAATGAAATATGAACAGAACAACAAAATTTACCATTTGAAGTTTTTTGGGTGCTGTACCGCGGGGAGGGGGAGGTGCTGATGGGCCATCATCATCAGAATCATCAGAACCTCCTTCTCCTTTTTGCTGGTGCTGTTTCTCTTCAGCTGCAGTCTTACGCAGACCTCCACTCACAAAGTTCACCGGAGCAGTATAGTCTTTAGATCTGAAAAGAATATAGATGATTCACTTAAGTAACAATTGCTATCAATAGTGTTTCTGCGGACTATTCCTCCTGGGGTGACAAAAATGGGGTCTTTAAGCAAATTCTGTTCCCCTTAAGAAGTTGATCACATATTGGAGCTGCAACATAAATTAACCCATGTCTTACTTCTTGCCTCCAAAGCTAGGCCTCTCATCCTCATCTGAGTCCCTGTCAGCCCAGATGCCATAGGTGGCCTGCTCCTTTGTCTGCCTGAATCTGCGGCGGTCTGGGTTGAACTCATTGGCCAGGTCCCAGTCTGTCACCTCAAAGCTCTCCACCTCCACACCCTCCTCCTCCTCCTCCCCTCTCCGCCCATACAGATGGGACATTGACATCTCTGGAAGTCACAATAAACAAAACACAAGACAATGAAAATGGTATGATTACTGAGTGACATCTGGAGCAATCTCCATAAAACACGAGCAAATTATATGCAAACAAAACCTGCTAGAGGTGGCTAAAAGTTCACTAAGAAATTGAGGATTATTTGTTAAACTACTGTTTCTTACATGAGGTTTTATTTATTTTGAATTCTTCTTAAATTAAAGTAGGTTTACAAATAATGTGCCGAGATGTGATTCAGAAACTATTAGCTAGTGATCTACTTAGCTAGCTTAATTCATACCGTTTAACGCTACTCAAAAATAACTTTTGACACCATAATTACTCTTTGTAAACGTGTCGTAAGAATTTAATTGCTAGACCCGTGCCTGTGGAGAAAAGTCTACGTTAAAACGAGGTAACACTTAGCTAAGTTACGGTTGGCAAAGGCTAACGTTAGCTATCGTTGATTTAGCCAGCTCGCTTTGCCCGAAAAACCTACCTGCAACTACATTATTTAAAACGGTGTTTTCTCTTACTCACTTAAAACGGTCCTTTTTTCCAACACAGAAATAAAGCGCACATTAATTCATGTGTAGGTATAATGAACATTGGTTCACCGAAAGTCAAATAGCTTCATGTTATTCGTTGTAGACACCAAAACTACTTCCGGGTAAATACTTCCGGGTGACTGGCGTTGTTGTACCAATCTTTGGATCTCCCCCCCCAAATTTTGCTATTATTTGATCATTATCTCAAATATCGTGTAGCGGGAAAAATTGATTGCAAAAGTTTAACCACTTGCTTTCAGACAAGCTAATTGACATTTTTTAAAATTAAATTAAAATTGCAATGTGCCAATGGTTTGAACAGCAGGCGTCCCCATTGCTTGCTGAACAAATGCCTCGCTCGAAACAGCAACCATTTTTTACCTTATAGACCTTTAGAAAGCTTTGGAAGCATTTGATTTGAATGGAATTCCTGTTAGACTCCTTCTGTCACAATGAAATCTGTGAAAATTTAACCGCATATGCACCTCTAACGTTGGTTTATTGTCCGCCAATAAAACCAAGAAGAAGAAGAAGAGCACCGTTCCAGAAGGTGGAGGTAATCCATGTAATGTGTCTGAAAGCCGTTTGCAAACCGCCATTAAATAACAGAAGAAGAAAAAGTAAACGAAGAAGAGGAAGAAGAGGAAGAGGACTCGCAAGGAAGTACATAAGCACATTAGAACTAACTTGAATACAAATTTTCAAGTCTTTGCACATGTGCAGCCAGTGAATGAGAATAGAT
>JAQMCX010000048.1:11470642-11499403 GCA_029814765.1 Acanthurus leucopareius | reverse complement strand
TCCACCTCCACACCCTCCTCCTCCTCCTCCCCTCTCCGCCCATACAGATGGGACATTGACATCTCTGGAAGTCACAACAAACAAAACACAAGACAATTAAAATGGTGTGATTACTGAGTGACATCTGGAGTGATCTCAAAGCAATCTCCATAAAACACGAGCAAATTATATGCGAACAAAACCTGCCAGAGGTGGCTAAAAGTTCACTAAGAAATTGAGGATTATTTTTTAAATTACTGTGTCATACATGAGATTTTATTTATTTTGAATTCTTTGTAAATTAAAGTAGGTTTAAAAATAGTGTGCCGAGATGTGATTCAGAAACTACTAGCTAGTGATCTGGTTAGCTGGCTTGATTCATACCGTTTCACGATACTCAAAATTAACTTTTGACATCATAATTGCTCTTTGTTAACGTGTCTTAAGAATTAAATTGCTAGACCTGTGCCTGTGGAGAGAAGTCTACGTTAAAACGAAGTAACACTTAGCTAGGTTACCGTTGGCAAAGGCTAACGTTAGCTATCGTTGATTTAGCCAGCTCGCTTTGCCCGAAAAACCTGCCTGCAGCTACATTACTTAAAAGGGTGTTTTCTCTTACTCACCTAAAACGGTCCTTTTTTCCAATGCAGAAATAAAGCACACATTAATTCTTGTGTAGGTGTAATGAACGTTGGTTCACCGAAAGTCAAATAGCTTCATGTTATTCGTTGTACATAATAAAACTACTTCCGGGTAAATACTTCCGGGTGACTGGCGTTGTTGTACCTTGGTTCCCCCCCAAAATTTTGCTATTATTTGATCATTATCTCAAATACCGTGTAGCGGAAAAAATGATTGCAAAAGTTTAACCACTTGTTTTCAGACGATCTAATTGTCATTTTTAAAATTAAATTAAAATTGCAATGTACAAATGGTTTGACCAGCAGGCGTCCCCATTGCTTGCTGAACAAATGCCTCGCTCGAAACAGCAAACATTTTTTACCTTATGGACCTTTAGAAAGCTTTGGAAGCATTTGATTTGAAGGGAATTCCTGTTAGACTCCTCCTTTCACAATGAAATCTGTGAAAATTTAACCGCATATGCACCTTTAACGTTGGTTTATTGTCCGCCAATAAAACCAAGAAGAAGAAGAGCTCCGTTCCAGAAGGTGGAGGTAATCCATGTAATGAGTCTGAAATCCGTTTGCCAACCGCCATTAAATAACAGAAGAAGAAAAGGTAAACGAAGAAGAGGAATAAGAGGACTCGCGAGGAAGCACATAAGCACATTAGAACTAACTTGAATACAAATTTTCAAGTCTTTGCACATGTGCAGCCAGTGAATGAGAATAGATGTTGGACACCGGGGAGGAGTGGCAGGTGGCCCGGCGACGAAAAGGCGCAGCGCGAAAAACAAAAACAGTTCAGGTATCCTCAAATTCAACATGTTGCCAGGAGCAGCTGGACATCGGGAAAACTGTAAAACGAATCAGAGACACAGTGTAAGAAGTCTAAGTCCAGTTAAGAAGCAGAGTCCAATAATATTAGTGATGTTTCGGTGGATATGCCAACACATTTTGACCCCATGCCCGGCACATACACAAGAAAGTTCAATAACTGTGCTTCTCCTTCTCTGTAGGTCTGAACTAAGATGCGAGGAATTTTGGCAAGAGTGGAAAGGTGAGTATGCTGGACAAGTTATCACCAGAAATTTTTTTTGGCAGTGCAGTCATTTATCTTGCAGCCTACTGACTCTTTCAAGATTATTTTCTCAGAGCAGCTGCTGGTGGCAGGATCAGCAGTCCTCATAAACCCTCCGGAGAACAAGGACACAGAGAGCCTCACCAGCCAGCCGGGAAGCCTGGGCCAACATCTGGAGTGTGTTTGTTATGGCCTTGGCTGTTTTTCCTCCTGCGTCTCAGCTCGCTACCAGCTTGCCATGTTGCTTCTGCTGCTGGACGCCGGACAGGTCAAAGGATTTATTTAACAAGTGAGATCACAGACTCTAAATTTGACCATGTTCATTACAAATTCTGTTTTCCGCTCCTTTTCCTTTAGATTCCACTGAAGAACTGCTCTGTTTATGACCCTGCTTTCTCCTCTGGAGAGAGAGATGTTTTGAAAGAGTTGGGTGTGACTGTACTCACAGAAAATGAGGTCAGTAATCGGCCACTTGTGTTTATATCCTGTCAGACAAGTGAGAGACAGTTAGCAGGTTTACATAGTGCCAGTGCTGTTGGATTTTTCAATCCTCTTAATACAACAACTACCACTTGGCTGAACTGGCAAGTTGTAAAGACTTTTTTTAAACAAACTGTCACTTTAGATTTTTAAAATGAGCTTTTTCTTGCCTTTGTTCAGGCATCATTTTTCAACTCAGTTCATTAGTTAAAGGTAAGTAAATCAGTTCCAGATTCAGAGTTCATGTTGTGTGGTAACTAAGCTGAGCTTGAGGAAAACTCTGGAAAACCAAGAATCAAGGATAATTTTTGCATATTTGTCAGAATTTAAGATCTAGAAATGAAGCAGTAACTATAGTTTTCATGTTAAAGGTAAAAATCATTGATAGATCATGGCATTGTAAAGTTTTATCATTATTATTATCACATAATAATAATAATTAACCAAAATTCTCATTAAACACTAAAATACAAACAATAGATTAACACAGTTAACTTAGAAATTTTAGGATAATTTATACAAACTTTCAGATCTCTCTGAGTTCATACTGGCTATAGATTAGGTGTGAAGTCAGTGCAAAAATTACAGCCATCTGTCTCACTGTACTCTGCAGGAGGGGAAGCGTCTGGTGACGAAGCCCACACTCTTTTATCTGATGCATTGTGGGAAAGCTTTGTACAACAACCTTCTGTGGAAGAACTGGAGCACAAGATGTCTTCCACTGATGATCATCATTGGAAACAGCTTCAGTGGCATGAGGGACAGGTTTGTACAAGACATCATTGCGAGAGCTGATGTTGAAGATATTGAAGTGGAGATTACGATTACGTTTTTTTTTTCTCTTTTCCAACAGGACGATAGAGAGAGAGTTCAAGCGGGATTACAGCTACATCACTCAGGCTGTTTCTTTGTGTGAGGAGAGACAGCTGCCTTGTCCATCCCGGCTGATTGACGTCTTCAGTGACACAGCAGTCATCACTTTTCCCACCACCAGCCTTAACAGACTTCCACAATCCACCTGGGCAGAGCCACCTGAACCAAACTATGAACATTGCCCCGATCTGGAGATTATTCAGAGGGAAACACAGAGCTCAGACAGGAAATGAGCAAGAAATGAATTGTTTGAATTGTTGACGTGAATGTTATCAGATTTTAAAAATAAATTAACCTTTTTTCAAAATAAAGTTTTAATCTTCTAATGATATTATAATTATAGTTTGTCTCAGGCAAAGGAAACCATAAAACTGAGCATCTTGAATTATTCTAAGGGCCCTGAACATCTTGTTTTGGTGACCTCTTGTGGTTAAATTTTGCTGCAGTTATGTGAGTGTATTTCAGGACAGTGTGACATCACTGTTATGGTATGGCACGGTTATAGGAAATAAAAGCACATATCTGATTATCACTGATGGGTGTTGTCGAAAAGTAAACATACTTGAGACTTTTAGCCAGTGAAACAGCATTGTTCTTCCATGTTACACCCCGAGTATTGCACAGGTTATAAAGCATCAGTCGTTCTCTAACTTTGGCAGACATGCCCTCCCTTCTGAAGCTGAAAAAATTTCACACACACCCACCTCCCAGTATTTATTAATGATAGGGAAAGCAACTTTAAAAAGGTGGATTTCAGTGTAATAGAAATCAGCATAGAATCAGCAACCTCTTGTTTTTTTAAATTTCTCTACATAAATCATATGTGTTCAACTTAATTTTACTCCAGTATTTAATTTTTTCCCCTGTTATTCTCATCCTACTGCAGTGACTCAAACTGTTTGAGGATTATATCTTCCTTTGGTTGCAAAGTCTTGCAGGTGGTTTGTCTTGTATTTGTTTTGTACAGATTCTAATGTTACGTAAACTGTCACCACTACGATAAATACTACAATTATACAGAACTATTTTCTATGTTCCAAATATATTTTGGTGCTCTTTTACTTTGTCCTGTTTATCACTGGCAGAACAATGTCAAATGTGTGTTGTTGTTTTTTTGTAATTATTATGGTTAGATTGTTTTTTGTAATTCATAAACCTGAAATGTGATTTGCTGATCAGGAGAATCATAACCCACATTCATCATTTTTGACATGCATCTGTACTGAGATTGTGCAAAAAAAAAAAAGAAAGACTGGTTGAAAAGCAAAGTAAAAAGTTTATTGTTGAAAACAGTAGCACCCAACAGTGTAGCCCTCTCCCAGCATCAGCAATAACATCTTCAACACAAAGTTAAACTCCTCATCTGTCTCTTTTGTCTTGCGCTCTGCTTCATGTTCATTAGACTGAATAACATCTGGGATCCTGGGAGAGTTTCATCTTACAGCAGTGACTTAGAAAAAAAAAACGACCTCAACACTGTTTTACTGTTAAGTATTATTATTATTTTTTTACTCTTCGGCTACTCCATTAGCAGTAACACTATCTGCCACCCCATTGCCTCCTGTTCCATTTGTTACAGCTGTTTTTGAAACAACATCTGCCCAGGATCCTTTGCTCTTGAGAACTGTTGGGCTAGCGACAGTGTCCAAAGCTCCGTTTATTTCACCATTAACTTCATCTGACTCTGACTTCATCACATCTGCTGCTGCATCAGACCTTATCTCCCCATTGACTGTGCTGGTCACAGTCTCCTCTCCTGCAGCCCTGACCTCTGACTCCTCATTCTCTGTTTTGACCTCAGTATCTGAAGCTGCTCTGCCACCTTCCTCATGCTGGTTCTGTTCAGTATGACCATTAGCCGAAACTACGGCAGCACTCTCAACCGAGGTCTCTGCCACTGGCTGCTCCTGTTGGCTCTCGCTGGTTTCCTCCGTTGGAGGGCTTCCTCCGTCTTCAGCTTCCTTCCCGCTTCCTGTTTCTTGATCTGAGCTTTTCTCTCCTCCATTCACAATCTCTAAGAAGTCGAGCTGGTTTGGGAGTTTGAGCCCCAGTTCTTTTACCACCGCTGCCTTTAGTTCCTGGTGTTTCTGCCTGTATTCCTGCAACCTGTCACTATGAAAAAATAACAGATTCATGAATGGCTTCATTCTTAGTGAAGGATTATGGAAAAACACAATCAAGCTGATGGAGCCAGTTGTGTTTGAAAGGAGATTTGAGATTTATGTTAGTTGGAAGTGGACAAACTTCATTAAATGCAGTAAAAAGTTATGCTTCATGAGTGTTTTAAAGATCCGATTTTTGATTCATGATCATCAACTTGATTTTTTAACCAAAACAAAGATCAACAGTTGAATGAAGAATTTACCTTTCAAGTACCACAAAATAATTATATTAATTATGGGAATTGTAGTTACTTTTGGGGATAGACTGATACATGCCAGCTGATTTTGCTCATAACAGGTGTTTGATATTTCCAAATATGTTTGAAATAGTATAAAAAATACTCACTTTTTTAACTCAGTTCATTTTTTTAAAAGCAAAAAATTCTGAATAAAATGTCTTTGTAACAATTCTTTAAATATACAAATTAAAGAGATCCTTATCGAGAGTATGTGTTTATGTTATGTGTAAAAGATAGGCTAATATATTGGCTATATCAGCCTTAATTGCTAAAGCTATATTCAGCATTGAAATGGTGCTCTAACATGTTTTGAGCATTTTCCAGTGTATATTTACCTTTTTGTAATCCTCCTGATCCCTGTCACCAGAACCATTTGTTCCAGCAAAGTGTCAGTTGTGGGAGTTAGACACTGAGGACAGAGGAGACAAGGAGATTAATTGACACACTTTTCCCTTTTCTTTGTAAGATGCAAATTAGTTAATTTTATCAGACACCACATGAGCTCCTGGGCGTATGGTACCTCCACTGCTTGCTCCGTGCAGTCAGGTCCTGCCTGTCTGAGAGAGCGCTCCACCTTCACTGCTTGTTTGGTTATGGTGCACAGAAAGTCTTTGCTGCAGAGTGTCTGAGAGTGATCCTCTCCAAACTGGGAGAGAAAATGAGACATGAGATGACATTCACACACAACCAACCCTTTCACCTAACTCTCCCTCTCAAGCGGATGTACTGACCAAAGCAGTAAAAGCAGTGAGGGCCTCTTTCTCGTGGGTCATAGCGCTTCGATAGTCACCCTTGCTGCACAACCACTGGGCCAGCACGTGCTGACTGCACATTAAAGAAACAATGGAGAGAAGAGAAGAAGATGTTGAGGACCACATGGAGCAAAATACACTAAATGACTTTTCATACAAAATTTTAAGTGCAAACTTTAAGTGGCACTGTACTTGAGAGCAGTCTGCAGATTTGTGGGGCCAAAAAAGGAAGTGTTGAGCCTGAGAGCGTTCTTTAAGTACCGCCCCGTCTGATCTCCCGCAAGAACCAACCCAAGACAGATCTGCAAGAAAACAATGAGAGTGTTAAAAGGTAAATATTATTATACTGACACTGTGAATGCCTTTTTTTGTGCTTTGGGTGAAGACCAAGGTGTCGTGACCTACATCAATTATCGCAATGTAGGGGTGGTCCTCTCCGTGGACTGTTAGTGTTAGCAGACGAGCTCTGAGGAAACACTTCTGAGCCAGGGCAGTTTCCCCTCCAGCGAAGACATACACACCCAAGAGTGCCTACACATGACAACAACATTGTAAGAATAACGCCCTGCACACATGACACATTGCATAGTCTACATAAAAAATCCCATAGAGATGAGTAGTTATGGATCCAGGGGTTTGATTTCAAGTGGAGGTATGAACTTCGTCTTGCACTTGTGTAAAAAAAGTCAGAGAAAAATGTGTAGTTGTACTTACATATTGCTGAATGGTGTTTGGATGGTCAAAGCCAAACACTCTCTCACTGATGACCACTGTTTTCAGCTGTATACTGCGAGCCTGAAGAGCACAGAAAGTCAAAGTGATGTTACCAGTCAGCCTCATGTGTATTAACAACTGCATTCACTTCAAGACATCCTGAAACTGACACAAAGGCCTCAGCCTTTTCCAGAGTGCTACAGCACGCTCACAAAGTAAAACCATGGAAGAAATATTTGAGACTACATGCTACTTAGAAACAGCTCTGCTTAATAATACTCAAGTGCCAGTACCAGTAAAAGTTACACTGAATTAAACATTGAGCATTATCATTAACAAAATGTCATTTACGTATGAAAACTAATAATGCACCAACTTTTAATAAGTTATGATATTTTATCCACTAATGATTTGTTTTGCATGTAAAATGTTCTGCAATAAAACTGTGACTAAGCTGTTGGATATATGCAGATGAGCAAACACTACAGTGTTTCCCTCACAAATGTAGAGAACAAATTATACAAACAGAAAATACAGGTACTGCAGTATATTACAACTACCTCAAGTGCTTAAAGCTATACTTGGTTGCTTTCTATCTCTGTTGTAGAAATGTGTGGAGCAGTAAATCTACCTCGGCTGCCTTTCCCTGCAGGAAGGCACACTTGGCCAGCAGGCTGTGGCAATGACAGGCCTCAGGGTGAAGGTCATCACACACTCTACCAAAGAGGTAGGCTGCTTCTTTCAGATGCTCATGGGCCTTATCCAGCAGACCTGCACAGAATTTACATTTCCTTTAGTTTTTGTTCAAAACCACAAGCTGAACATAGAGATTGTAGATTCACGATTCTGCAGCACAAGGGCTCAGTTTTATTGGCCTACCTTTCTGGAGGAAGGTCAATGCGGCACAGTGTGCTTTTGAAGCATCTGCAGTCGGCATTTGAACATGTTTGACAACGGGAAGGATGTTGAGGATGTCATCTGGGCCGACTGGAGCTTTATTTTGGTTGTCGAGGGAGTAGTCTCTCAGTCTTAACTGATGTGGTAAAATAAACAGAATAAACAAACATATTTTCCGTCAGAATCTCTTTTCAAAATTTTATGTGGAAGTTTTTTGCAATTACTACTAGGAATATATATATAAGCATTCCTAATATGCCTATGAACATTCCTGTGTTTCCATCAATCTAGTGACTTATTTCACTGAGCTCATAAAGCATCAATCCATACTGTGTTTCACGGATCTGTTACCTGCACTCCAGTTTTCAAACAGAACTCTCGAAGCAAAGAGAGCTTCTGGAGGCCGTAGTGCTCCACCAGGTGGTTTGGACTGGAGCTGTCACAGAGAAAAATGTCAGTTCTTCTAAAATGAACTAACATACATGAGGTGAGAACCAACAAAGGCTGTGCACTCACCCAAGGTGGTCAGAGATGTTGTATGTTTCAACAGCATCCTGACAGACCATGTTCCACAGCTCAGCCCCTGTGAGCGTGCTCCAGGGCGTGCTCTCAGACGCCCCAGCCCCTCGGCCACGCCGCCTTGACTTCTTTTTAGTCTCCTCACCCACAGGAGCAAGCGTGAAGTGGGGAACCAATAGGCAGCAGAGGAAGTGGCTGATGGCTGCAGAGAGACTGGGCACATCTACATCCTGTAGGGACACAACCCAAAGCTGTGTTTCATTCTGTCTGGAGAGTGTGGATCGACACTTGATGCTAGCTCACCAGCTAACTCCCAGATGTGAAAACATTTAAGAATACTGAAAAGTACCTGGAGGAAGATGTTGAACACTCGTCTTGTGGAGCGGATGAAAATCTCACCTATGACGGATCTCTGATTAAGACAGAAAGAAGGTTGTTAGAAACAGTTTGAAGAGATTTACATCATCTTGATTAGCTAAAGTTTATCCATGTTGAAAGTCAAACACACCATTATGTGCCTCAGACGCTCCTTGTGTTCTGAGTTGTTGATGGCATTGACCACATGGCCCAGATACCGGAGGTTGATGCCTTTCTGGTGTAGTGCCTGTCTTAGAGTAGCTCCATCCATTGGTGCCTCGTTACTTTCTAGGCAATATTCCACCTGTGCACACAAAGACATTCTGAGCTGCTTTTGTCCTGTTTGTTGCAGTAGATGTGCACGCTGAAGTGTAAAAAACTGATCCACTTACAAAGGCTGGTATCTGGTGTGTGATGATGAAAGATGCAGCTTCCCTCAGTAACTTCTCCTGCAGCTTCACTGACCCACTTTCACCAAAAGGGAAGGACACTCCTATACACAAGCACAAGAACGTGTCATATTGTACTCTGGCAATGATTTGATTGTGTTTGTGTGACTGTGTGTTTGATTTATCATGCTACCTGAGGAGAAGACGCTTGAGTTGAAGCGAATCTCGAAGCTGATGTCGCTAACTGAACCCACTTCTTTACAAGCTGCTCGTACTGCCTCACTGGCACGAGAATCACCTGTGAGAAAAGAAACGTTTAGTACGTTTAAAACTGACAGAGTTCTGTAGGTATTTACTACACTTTCAGAGAGTCCATTCAATTAGATTTGCCAGAATTCTTCTTACAAGCTGTTGCACATTCTTCAAAGCCTCCATTCTCATTCAAGATCTCCTTTACACGCTGAGTGAATTGGCCATGTCTGAAAGAAGCAAAACACACAAAAAAATGTCAACTTTGTAAATAAAACTTCAAAACAATCTTTTAATTTGCGTCTTCTCATACAGAACCTACTTATGCTGGACGAAAACATGCATCAGCTCAGGTCTCAGTCTGCACAGTCTGTGAGGAAAACTCTTTGGCAGCCCAGAGTCTGAGTGAAAGTTCTCCGGCCAACCTTCTTTCACACAGCCGTTTTCCTTTTCGTCGTTCTCGCAGCTTTTATTGCTCTCCTCTTCTCTAGTGACAATCTGACTCTCTGTCTCCCCCTCTGGACAGAAGTTGGCATCAGCTGGGAAGGTCCTGAACACATCCAGTACGTAGAACCTCCCATCAGCCCCCAACAGTCCCTGAGCATCTACTGAGGTGAACAGTGGTACTTTGAGGCCGCTGGGCGCCACAACAACATGTCTCTGGAGACAAAGAGACTTGGCAGCGCTAGCCAAGAGCGCTAACAGCTGTCTCCGTTGAGGAGATTCTTGGGGTCCTGCATTTACCCCGTACAACAAGCCTCTAAAGAGCAGAAGAAACAATGAGACAAAAATGTCAGCTTCAATGTTGTTAAAGCAACTAACACAGTGGACTGTTGAATAATAAAGTCTACCTTGAGGCAGGAGTAGTTTCCTCGTCCTTTTCTGAGCCTTCCAGACCAGGAGCCAGACCCTGTGCAGACAGGCGCACTCCTCTGTAGTCTACAATGGCTGTAGGTAGAGTGTGCAGCCCCTGTAGTCCATCTAAGTTATTGTAGGCCTGAACTCCTTTAAGCTCCAGCCTCTGAGCAGCCCTGCAGGTGGAAAATGTGGAAACTTTAATAATCTGTGCCAAAACAATGCATTCTTCTTGTAAGGTACGACTATTCCATAAGACCCCGAAGACACTGTATTTGTCACAGCGTAATCTGTGAATCATTTACTGCGCCAACATAATTCAGAGCAAATAACTTTACATTCATAGAAACTTGTACTTCGCTCTCACCTGCGACCCCTTTCACCACCAAACATTGCACTTGTTGCCCCCTGGCTCATGTACAGACCACCCCACAGGAAAGCTGGGTCTTCAGGGTTTCCATTCACTGGTTCCACAAAGCCGTCTATGACAGACTCTGCCCCCTGCGTCACCGCCTTAACAAATGCACTGTTAACCTGAGAAAACAGGTACAAATGAAGGTGAGAGGAGGAGAAGTTAAACAAACAAGCTAAGAAAACAGTTGATGAGTGTTTTGAACTGTACTACTGTTTTATTTTTTTAGCTAAACTACGGCTTTGTTTGGCTACCTGGAGCAGAGCCCTGTCTCTCTGCAGCCTCTCCTCCAGACTGCCAAGAGGAAGATCTCTGGCTGCTTGTAACTCCTCATTCCAGTCCGGAGCCTACACATTACAAACATACCGGTCTTTACACTTCAATCACTGCCAGCAACAAAGCACAACTTAACAAACAATGAAAAACTAATTGCTCTGTCTTATAAATAACCTGTGCTGCCGGCTGTTCATCCACTCCCAGTCTGCTGAAGGTGTTTTTGTGAGTGCGAGAAGCACAAGCAGGCCCGAGCCAGCTCAGTGTGTGGTAAGGAGTGGGCATCACCTCAACTGGAGGTAACTGAGTCCTGAAGGAAGAAAAAAGAACAAGCTGTACTTCCAAAATCCCCTTCACTTACTGCCACTTACAATGCAGATTTTACATTATCATTGATTATGATCATTTTAAGTGTTTGAATCTGGAATGGAAACCTTATAAAAACTTTACTGTTTGTTTCTTTTTTTTTGCATAGGTAATAATGTTACCTGTTTTTGAGGTTGCTAAAAGCTTGTTTGAAAGCAGGGCTGATGTGACAGAGCAGGTCAGTGAAACTGTGACAAACTGGGGAAGACTGTGCAGGTCGAGGATCAAACACATCATCTGTGGACCTGAGATGAGGAAGGGAGGCGAGAAAAGAATTCATAATTAAACTGAAGCATTTAGCTAATTAACCCTTACACATCCACTAGATCACTGGTGATCCACTGAAGCTATTGACTAAGCCCACCTTTTAAGATTTAAGTGTTTAAATATTTGCCTTTACCTTTTTTTGATTATCCACTAATGAATTCACTGATGCATATATGTCATTTTGGCTTATAGTTCTCTGTAAAAATTTTTTCCATTTAGCTATTTCAGGTAGGCCCAAAAAGATGTTTAAGAGTTAAATAATTCAAGAGGTAGATTATTTATAAAGGAGAGTACATTATTAGCCTGCCATACATTTTATTCACAAAGTTACTGCAACTGTAAACAGAAAATAGTTTGGAGTTCATGAAGTTCTTTCTTACTTATTGAGAAAGAAACCTTTTGGACAGGATGTGACTTCACACCGTCGTCCCTCCAGTGTCACCGCTGTGATGTACACAAAGTCTCCCTGCAGCTTCCTGTGTCCTGGCGGTGGGTTCCAGCAGCTGAGAGACAAGTCTTTCACGTAGCTGGGGGGCTGATGAGACAAATATAAAGTCACAGAGAGTCCTTGTGTCTGTGTGCATGATGGGGCTGGCACAGTGTGGAACAAGATGCCAGGTATGTACGCACCTCTGGTTGGGGGCTCTGTGGTAACACGGCCATGAGTGGTCTCTCTGAGGAACCAGGGAGGAGGTACTCAGGTGGAGCTCCGTCCTGGTTGGTTGCTTCTGTTTTTGTGTTGCTGAGAGAGCGTTTCATGCTCTTTCCATTCAATAAGCTGGCATCTGCACCAGTAATAAAGGAAGACTTTAGTATGAGCTTGACTGTTAGGTGGAGATGCTGTTGATGAAAATATTGTTTTTTTAATGTATTGCTCAATCTCAAGTAAGACTTTTCGAAACAAAACATCCAAAATGTGCATTTAAGTGGTCTAAATAATTTTTTAATTTTGATTTTTTTATATTAAAACCGTTTTGTTCAAGTGCATAACACGTGTTACTACCTTGAGCATGTGCATGTGTGAGTGTCTCCAGTATGCTGGGTGAGCGTCCTTCTCTCAGTGCATCTTGAGGTCTAGATGTTCTCAGCAGATCCAGCACACGAGCCAGATGGAGCTGAGATGAGCGGGCGGTGTAAGGTTCTGGAGGACACACAGTGTTATAAGTTTTAGATGGACCTTCACAAAACTGAGAACATGAACACAATAAGAGTCACCCAGGATGTCATTATCCACTTAAAAGTTGTTGGGTTTTTTTTTTTAATAAGAGTGTTTCTGATTGAAAATCTGACATTGTGAATACTGTAAATGGCTGCAGAATAGTCTGTTTCGATATTGCAACAGCTTGCTGGTGAGAGAC
Organism: Acanthurus leucopareius; assembly: GCA_029814765.1. Lineage (NCBI taxonomy): Eukaryota > Metazoa > Chordata > Actinopteri > Acanthuriformes > Acanthuridae > Acanthurus > Acanthurus leucopareius. The sequence goes on along the minus strand of JAQMCX010000048.1, from coordinate 11,486,561 downwards.
AGACTAATAGGTTGACACACATCTGTAATCTCTTCAACAATAAACCTTGTTATGACTCACAAAAGGTGACTCAGTAATTTACACTAAGCTGAGAGAAAGTTAAGTGGGTGTGTGAAAGGGAAAGAGTTTATGGGTGTGATGAAACTGTGGACAGGGCTGCTCTATTCTGACATCTCAATTTTCATACTAAAAATGATATGCAGATGTATAAATTGGAATGAAAAAGTAAATATTGTTAAAATAGCAGATAACTTATTGATAATAGTTGTGTTACAGAAAAGAAAATTGTAAAAAAAACATGTGATAAAGGCCTGCAGTTTTAAAAAACATTTGAGGTACAAGGCTACACAGTTCAAGAGACATGAAAAATAATGAATAATGCTAAATAAATTGAAGCAATCACATTAAATATAAAATAGAAAGTCATTTTCTCATAAATGCAAAAGATGGATCAGACAATTCAACAATTTATGAATGCTAAAATGTATATTGCAAAGTTAAACTTATATAGAGAGCTAACAAAGAAAATAAAGAAACAACTAAAATACCTTCCACCAGGCGAAGGATGGCTCCTGGTTTAAGCCCCTTGAGGCTTTGCAGTTCTGCAAGGGGGTCCAGAGTCGTGCCAGCGAGTGCGAGTGACAGGCTGGAACGTGGGCACACTTCATCCCTCGAGAGCAGGGTCATTACTACATCTTGAACGAGCCAAAATCCATGAACCTACCAAGACACAAAGGCGACGGGATTAAACACAGCAAGCAAAGCCAAAAAACACATTATTAATCTGCTGCCTAATATGGAATAAGAAGAAACAGAGAGAAAATGGTTTTCTACCTGCATCTCAAATGGCTCTACTCCTGCCCCCTGGATCTTCACAGTGAACGATGTGTCATCATCTTGCTTCATACCAGCGCCATCTCTTCCACCACTCAGGCAGAATACATCTGTAGGAAGAAATCAAAGAAAATCTAAGAGCCCTCGCAATGGAAAGGCAAAATTGTTTCCCTGCTCTTTGCTCTATACAAACTGGGATTGTTTGCAGAGAGACTTCTGCTGTAACCGAAAATATATAAAAAATTGAATAAAAGAATGAATGAGACAGTCATGACTCATATTATCCAGATTCCTTCTCTGTTCTTTGCTGCAGACTTAAACAAGAACACTGATCCTTAAAAATAATCAACCAAATTTTATTGTTGTTGTCGAGGTTTCTGTTATTATCATATACATATAATACGCTCACAGCTGCCACCAAGTGATTGCTCATGAGGGATAGTTGTCTGTCAAATATAGAGTATGGGATAAGCCTGCTCTACATATATGAAAAAATGTCATGAGATGACTTGGATTAAGATTTTACACGAGATACATGTAATTGACTTGACTTGACTTGACTGAACTGTCAGCATATGTTTGAAAATGCCTGAGGGTGATTACAAATTTATGCTAGAAAATGTCAAAGAAAGGGAAAGCGGGGTGTGTCTGCCTTTTGACTTGTAGAACCAGTAGAGGAGCAGGACGCAGCGTGTTCCATAACCCCGAGTGTGACTAAACCTGTTGAATTTGCCTCCTGGTCTTCATGTCAGAGTGAAGGGACAACCACACCCCACCCTGGCATGTGGAGACAGCAATAGACTTACAGTTTTGGCAGAGGGCTTACATGCATGGATGCATGCAGATAATGTTCAACATCTTAAATTTATACATAGCAAAGCAGAAACTTCACCTTGCACCAACAGTGGTGTGTTGTAAAGCAAATCTCTAGGTCTTGCTGTCAACCTGGGACCACTTTACCATTGGAAAACGCCCAAAAAAATCGCTTGCCTGTTTCTGATTGGCTGGAAGAGGGTTCCTCCTCGCTGCAAGCCTTAAGTACTCAGCATCTTTTTCATCGGAACTGCAGCCTTACTACTACATAAAACAGCATTGTTTTCAGCCCTAGAGCCCTATTTTGGCACCATAACAAAACAATAAACTGGAAAAGCACGCCAAAGCCTTCCATGTGAGTCATATATTAATATTTAAAAAAAAACAACATAACCTGCCAACCATAATACTGAGCCCACGACATCTGTATCTCTTTTTTAAGGACATACACACCTCAGGGCAATCACATCTAAAGACCTACTAACATACACTTTTCCTTAATTCAATCATCGTGTGCTGAAAAAAGAGGAGGGGCAGAGGTTAAAGAGGTTGAGAGGCCCACTTGAGAGGTTGACAATAGTTAAAGCAATCATAAGGTAGATAAGGTGGCTGAAACTTCAAAAATAAGTAGGTGGTTTATGATTTTGAATGAATGGGAAAGGAATCTGCTTACTAACATTTTAAAAAAAGATATTCTTTGCTCATAGCTGATCATGACAAACAGATCACATTTTTTCTGTTGATTTTAGACTGATTATAGCGTGTATCCATGCGAATAAAGTCACTATTAAAATTAAAAGTGCACAGCAGATTTTCCAAGTGGTCAAAAAGTGAGTGAAAGCAGAGAATGGCATCAGCCATGTTCAGAGCAGCAGTGCAGTGCTAAATCTCCCACCCTCCACGCATTCTTGTCAGGGGAAGAACCAGACTAAAAAAGAAGGAAGAGGAAAGTGCACAAGGGAGAGAGAGAGGAGCAGGAAAGAAAAACACTTCACAGGGATTTCTCACCAGTCTTGGCCTGATTTCTTCCTCCCCCTCTCCTAACTTTGTCCTTCATGGCTGCGTAGTGAAGTTTTTTTCTTGAGCTGTCCTCTTTTGTTTTTTTACTTCTCTTTGCTGAAAGTTGCTTCCCTTCCAAGTTCTGCTTCAAACCTCTGGAAGAATGTACATGAGAGGCAGAGGGAGAGAGTGGGAACGTGCTGCCAGACACTAAAGTGAGCCCAGCAGAGTGAAAGTAAACGACTGTCTGTTCAGGATGGTGACTCCTGTCCCTCTTTCAAGGCAAACTCTGCTTATCTGTGCTCTCTGAGTAAAATAGCCACACCCTCTTATTGCTCCACACAGGCTCATTGCTTTGCATGTCTCTCTTGTTGGACTGGGTGTGTCTAGGCACTCTAGCTCTACTCTCTCGTCCTCCCTTGGCATGTTTTACTCCTCCCCCCCTCCCATCCTCCCACCCTCCCTTCATAAACCCTAGAGAGGAGGTGGGAATTAAGCACAGTGTTTGACCCCAGTCGGCCAACCACATATTTCACACTGTAAATGTAATGGTTTACTTAGTGAATCTGTGTATATATGTTTTATGGTAACAGTGAAATAAATTAACAAGCATACTACTTTTTAACTGCATGCTTTTTTCCTGTCAACCAAGGTCAAGAGAGGCTTAATGGGTGTATCCTCTGTGTTGACTAATGATAGTGAAGCCAGTTTGCTGAAAATGACACCAGGAGACAGGTAACCTGCCAAAAATGGGTGTGTCAGGTTTATAGTGTAGTGCCTCTCTCATTGTTTAGACGCCTACACCTACCACAATCACATTTTACACATACCTTGGCATATTTAAGTCCAAACCAGCCTAAAGATGCCTGACTTAGGTTGACCATGTGACCTGTTTGATACTGACTGGCTCCCTATCTTACATTTAAACCAAATAAAACCCAATTTTTAGTTTATTCTACCTCTCAGAATCAATTTTGTAACTGCTGGAAATTATAAGAGTACTGAAGTGGAAAAAAACTGACATAAATTTTTAATTAGAAACACCAACAGCATATAATCTTATTAGTAATTCGAGAAAAAATAAATCTGGACCTGTCATAATACAACATCTGCACTTTAAACACCCATCCCTTTCACAGTTACTGAACGAGAGAAGTAAGTATCCGGTTCAGTTTACATTAATCTCATCGGTATAACCTGAAACTTAAACGTCTTCCGCTTTCAATACAACAATCAAACTTTCAATATAACAAATTCGTGACGTCACTTTAATAGTTAGGGGAAGGTCTTTTTTGTGTTGCATTAAATTGCTCTTCGTAAATCTAACTTTTACGCACGCAAGTTCGGTTCTTAAACATTATAGGTATGTTTTCGAAGACTGGTTTGGATCAAAACAGACCGGTAATAACTTTGCGTTACAGTGGAACACGTATAAAAAAAAACGTGTTTATTTGAATCCATTATTTAATTATACGCGTTTTTTCCGCTTCCCTATGTACACTGTTGGCGTATTTTATCCTCTCATCGTCACACTTTTAAAAATAGGACATCACTGAAAACTTACTCTATATCAATGTACTTTCATTTGCCGTTAAAGTTGCCGATCGTGAACGATAATCTCTTAATACTCATATTTCCGAGAACACTGTAACCAGGCAGCGTTTGACAGGAGGGGCTGTCCTTGGCTAGCCGAGCTAGCCGTAGCTAGCTAAACAACAAATGTAAGTCCTCTGCATTTACCATAAGTTAAATTATCGACGAGTTTGAAGTATCGACTGTGTGTTACTAGTGCTTTACGTACAAAATATTATCAGGAAATAAAAGCAGAGAACTTAAAATTAGTGTCCAGTCCAGCCATCGTAACTCAGCTAGCATGCTATGAACCCTAACGTTAACTTTACACCAATAACATTAGCTTAGTAAGGACCGTTAACATCGGCCAGTTTAGTTTAAAATCATGCTGAAAAAATGCGATCCATATTGAATTAACTTATTCTACATCTTTTGTGTGGATTAGTAGCTAGCTAGCTGTCACATTAACCAGTCAGCTTACATTTTCCATTGCGTTAAATGCTGCTAACCAGCAGGTGAGGAGACTGGTATCAGTGAAGATTGGGTGCTGGAATAAGTTAATACTTAACAAAAAACAGCTCATAGGGTGTGAGCTAACGTGATGTGGCTTGTTTCTTTTTCTATTCCATCACCTGTGATGCTCTGTCAACAACAGTTTGATGCAGGTATCACCAGTAAATCCCTTTAAAGTTAGACAGGCTATAACATGTTGTTATGTAGTTGTGATGATGTTGTGATGGTGTCAACCCTTCTTTTTGCCCTCTTTTTGTGTGTAGCTTGATTTTTACAGATTCTGTGCTTGTGTGGCCCCCTGCCCACCTCAGGTCAGATCTGAGGGTTGGGGTCAGGCTAATGTCAAACACTCCTGGAGAAAAGGGGGGTCTGCCTCAGGCTGCCCCAAACATCGACACTCAAGACCTGTTTGACAACCCATGTCAGACTGCAGCAACAGGGAACACACCTGAAGATCAGGTGAGGTTGCATCTGTGTTGTTGTGTAAGATTAGTGCTGTTTTTCAAATTAATTCCCTGTAGCACTGACCTTTATTACTGGGTTCAGGATTTAGGTATAGGTTATTGTAGGTTATTGTTAGGCTCCACGGGTATGATTGGGTAGGATTAGGATTGGGTTTACATTACATAATGTTAAATTGGTGCGGATAGCGAGTCATTGGAAGCTGCTCAGGTCCTGACTGTGGATTAACTACACTTTGAATGTAGTATCTCTAACAAGGTTTAGCTCTGTTCCTGGACTTGGCTGGTCTGTGTTGTATCTTTTTACAACAAAATGTGACAATTTTGGGAAAAATTGTAAGTGTTGCTATTACAGTAGAAACAAAATACAGTCATCATATGTTGCATTGTAATGCGTCTCAAACCCAAGGCTGTGTAAAGCCATTCACTGACCAGTGAATCTCCTTAACACATGAAAAAGTACAAAGAGAATGTTGTTCCCCGGCTGCATTCTTTTTACCCTATTGAATGATAGTAGGGCAAAGAGGAAATGGTGGGCTTGTGGAGGGGCGTAGATGAAAGTCAAATACTATCCCCCTTTCAGGTATGCAGGTGTTGTAAAGTTTAAAGCGGAGTACATAGTCCACAGGGGACAATACAACCAGCATAGTGTCCAGGGCAAGTGTTGGTATGTGTCTGCCTGTCAATGATAAGCTGAATAAGTACATACATACATACATACATACATACATACATACATACATACATACATACATACCTGGATGAAGTGTTATGTCTCCCTTTCCTGTAAGTTCATTGCTAAGGAAACTTTGAGGGTTTTTATGTTGCATGATGTCTGACAAATACTGGAACGGAAAGGTATCACTTGCAAAAAATCAACCAGATTAAGTTCTCAGTAAGGGCGTTCCACACACATATCAGTTTATTTTCAATCTTATTGCAAATCAGAACACCTGATCTAGGCACATTACACTGTAAATCTGATTATTTGGCAGCTGTTAGTGATGTGGGTGGTTATTGTTGTGTCAAGCAGTGTCAGGCTCTTTCCTTCAGCACTTTGAAACAGGAACAATAAAGTGCCAAAAGTATTGCTTGCAGAATTGTTACTCAGTGTAACTTGTTCAGCAGCAAAAGCTTGTTTACAAGCTGTAGCTGTGGAAAGACGGGGTGACAAGAGACAGCTGGTAGAGGAGGAAAGAATAAAACAGGGCTTTGTGTGTCTGTCCAGATAGAGGCCTCATCCAGTCATATTCACTGTCTTCGCATTGCCTGATGATCTCAGGTTCCTTGATAACAGCTTAATGGAGGAGCATGTCCTTAACAGAGATTTTCTATATTTACTTATTGGGAAACCAAGATTTGAACAGTGGACTGTTTTTTTGCTCAGTCACTGAGTGATATTGCTGACATGGAGAAAGAGTATTGATTTGGCGTGCTGTCATCATTTTTCTCCAGCTGTCGCCTGTAGTGGATGAGATCTCTCCCTCTTCTACATCATCTTTTGAGATGCTTGACATAGAGTCGGTCCCAGCTCCTTATCAAGAAGTGCAACCTCACTGGTTCTTCTGTCGACGGGCAGAAGACAACACCTCCTGGCTCCCTTTCAGCAGAGAGGACTCTGACAAACTAGAGAATGCCTGCAGCACTAGTAAGTATGTGTTTATACTTGACACGTACATGATGTACTCTACATCTGCATACCTTATATAGAAAGTCATGTGTAATTAGGAATGTGAAAAGTGGGAAAATAATGAGTTTGCTGTTAACAGCTGTGAGACATAAAGAGTCACGCTGTTGCCAACTGTTGCGTCCTACTGGCCTGGTGCCTAGTGGGACGCTTTACACTCATGACAGGACATGCTCACTCTTACTAACAGTTTAACAGAAAGTTGAAGTTGAGTTTCTGGGTGGTTTGTGGTGAGTCTCATTATGAGTGATTCACAGAATCATTGTTGTATACATTTTTTTAGAGTTGACATCAATAATTTTCAAATTAAAGGATTCAAACTTCTGTCATTTAATAACAACACTTTGTGGTTTTACAAGAAGTTATGTGCCTGGCTGTGCCCTTTACATGTTGAATATAACTGTACATTGCTAATTGCATGTATCCTCTACTTAAAAAATTATGAAACAGGGCCGCCGTTTAGCTCAATCGGGAGTGCGGACGGCCCATGTACGGCAGGCTCAGTCCTCCACGCAGCGGTCGCGAGTTCGACTCCGGCTCAGACCATTTGCTGCATGTCTCTCCCCTCTCTCTCTCCCTGTTTCCTGTCCGATATCTCAGCTGTCCTATCAATAAAGGTGTAAAAGCCTGAAAAAATATAATTTAAAAAAAAAACAAAAAACAAAAAAACATGAATGGCAGATGCTAAAACTTTACATTTTTGCAACATTTAAAGTGTCTGTTTCTGTGGTTAAGTTTCATAGCTTTTAGGCACAAAAACCATTTGTTTCAGCTTTGGGAAAAACCCTGATTTAGTTGCCAGAAACGTGTTTGGTAAATTGTTTCCTCGGTTGTTCCTCTAGTTATAAACATCTGTTTTTTGTCGCCACAAAACATCTGTTAATGTCCCGGTGTTCGCAAAAACAATTACCCGATCAAACCTGTTGACCTTGATGTGATCATCAACACTGGACTCTCACTTTGCAGCCTTTTCACCTCATAACCACCTACATTACTATGTCAAATTGATGTTTATTGTTGAAACAATACATAAAATTTGAAATGTGCAAATTTTGTGATTCTGTTATTTATTGAACATAACCTGTAAGGATTTCTTTGTGACAAACAGGCTGGATTATTTGTCGCTTGCATGCTATTTAACATCAACCATAGCTGCATTAATAGCTGTATGTTTGTTTTTTCAGCAAACTTGGCATCAGTAATTTTTCCTCTCTTATTTCTAAAGTTGGATTTAAAGTTATTTGACTCAGAAGTTTCAGTAAATGAAAATGTATTTTTCATGAAAGGCATTTTACAAAAATGACTTGCTTTTGATTGGACTTATTTTCCATTGTAGCGTAGTTTTATCATCCTCATTAACCTCTTATTTTATGCGATGCTCTTTTTAACCCACAAAGGAAATTACTTCTCCTTTTGTTTCCGTCAGGACAATCATTAAAAAGTTGCCCCAGACTGGATTTGGTAGCTTGTTCAAGGACACTTCAGTGGGTTGAACATTTAGTTTTGGTCTTTTTAACAAGATCAGGTTTGCTCTTTTTTTGACAGAACAGTTAAAAGTGCCCCTCATGAAGATGGTCGTATCTCCCTTAAAGTGCTCTAAACACTGCGTCACTTTACCTAAAACAAAGACTTTGGCAAACTATATATGCAAGATTTTATAATAAGTTGTATTTTATTTGACTTCAAGGGTTGCAAAAGTATCTTCAGATAAACTTAACCAAATTTCCCTGATATCATAGGAAAATTTCGTATAAGAAGTATAAAAAAAGACATTAAAATCAAAACAGTGTTCAAAATTCATCCCTGAAATTTGACACATTACATTTGAAGAAATGAATAAAAAAGCTGATCAATGTTTCCTACTTAGATTTGACAACCGGTGACAACAAACAAAAGACAGCAACACAGGGAAGAAAAAATCTTAAGAAACACGAGATACAAAGAAAGAGGGAAACGTGTGTGTGTGTGTGTGCGCGCGCGCGCGCGCGTGTGTGTATGTGAGGGATGTCAGGAGAGGTGGGCGATGTGGATTAAAATGGAACGGCCCCAGGCTTCACTCCATTTCTGTCTGGTTAAAGGACAAAGTGAGAGGGGGAAGTTAGCCCGTGTGTGTGTGTGCGTGTGTGCGTGTGTATGTATTGCGTGTCCTCGTGTGTGTGTGTGTGTGTGTGTGTGTGTGTGTGTGTATGTGTGTGTGTGTCGGTTGATAGAACCCCTGGTATTCTTGAAAGGCTCTTATTGACGGACTTAATGCCCTTATTGGACACGAGACACGTGGCTGACACTCTCCCTCAAATGCATGTGTGTCCGATCCAATGCTGAACGTGTGTGTATCTATAAGCATGTATTAATGTGTGTATGAGCCCCCCTGTATCTGCCCTGTGTGAGCCCGTATTGATTCCCACACCAGAAGTCTCCTCTCTCCGCCGGTTGAGTTTTACCATGGCAGGGTGTCCAGTCGCTGCCCTCAGGACGTCTGATAACACGCAACAGAAAAAAAAAAACACCTTTTGATGAATCAAAGTTTAAAAGCTTTGATTTTAGTGACTAATTCATGAGCTGCAAAACTTTTATAACACCAAATCATCTTTTAAATCTACAATAGTGCCTTTGATTGCATCTTTGTAGTGGTCTCCTGCTAAAAACACTTTAACTGGTGAGTCATTTGTCAGCTATAGTCGCTGCTTTGGTGTTGTCTTTGACAATATGACATTGTTCTGATGACTTTACACACCTATTGAGCAAAGCTCATCAGGTAGCATTAATTGAAAAGCATCGGCTGCAACAAAAGATGCTGGTGTCCTCGAAACATCATATTCAATAAATTCATTCCTGTTATTCTTTGCAGCTTTGAATAAATCCATTTCTATCTTTCTTTTCCCTTTTTTTTGCAACTTGCAGAGACTATTGTTCATTAAATTAAACCTGAGTTGCTTTGAACAATTTTCCTCAGCCAGTTGTTGCAATATAAGCTGAATTTCTTTTGTAAATGCATTCAACACACTGTAGGAGTTTGCAAGTGTCAGTATGGAGAATCAAGGTGAACAATGTGTAGCCTATATGGGTAACTTCTGTTTCTGCTTTTCAAGAAGACCATTTTAATTTTGCATTATGTTATAAATGCGGGAAAATAATCTTCACTGCTGCACATTAAAAGCAGAGAAAGAGGAACAAATTCCAAGACTGTTCTTGATATGCATTAAAAAAGCTGTGCACAGTACTGTGCATGTAGCAGGTGCAAAAAATAACTTTTATGAGTGGGTTTTCCAAGTTTCGTGGCCCAGTCATCATCAGCACCTGAGCTGCATGTTTTTTTTACCACTGGTACGTGCACTCAACGCAATTTCACCATGAAGTGGGAGCAGTGTCATCTTGAGGAGCCCAGTTGCCAGGGTGCCATAGTTTAAGTTTTCTGCACTAAATGTTGCCCCTCAGATGTGTCAGAACATCACTGTAGTCTGACCTTTTGGGGAAATTTCATGGTGCACAACCCCGTGAATGCCACAGAAAGGCACCAGCATGGTCGTGGTTGCACTCCTGAGCTGATGCACCTTCTTTAGTTTTGGAGGCAGCAGCTCCCCCTCTGTGAAAACTGCTGTTTGTGCTCTGTCGTAGCCATAGACAGAAGTCTTATCTCTGGTTGTGATCCTCATCATGATCCTTAACATGAAGCTGGATCATGTTGGGCCTGTTGACAGAGATCCTTGCAGACTCCGACGCAGTGCTGCTCCTTCTTGGGAGTCAGGAAATCACAAATGCGCGCAAACCAACAGTCACAAAATGACATGTAACTCAGGTGCTGATGATGATCAAACAATGTAACTTGGAAAACCTATCAATGTAAAGTTAAATCTTGCACCTGCTACATGTAGAGTACCATGCAGTGCTCCGTTTGTGCTCAACAGGAACATTCTCAGAGGTTTCGATCACATCTCATAAGTGTATAAACTTTCCTATCAGTGACGTGGAGACATTAGCACTTATATGAAGCCACTTTATGCTACACTGTAATAGCTATGTGTTGTTTTTATTTGTCTCCATCGGATGAAGCCTCTTTCTTTTAACCACACTTTTCTTTTTATTCTGCTTTGTGTCGCTCTGGCTTTCCTCCCTCTTCTCTGTCACTGCCTCCTTTATTTCTTTCTCCCCTCCTCACCCCTTTTCCTTCCCCTTTGTGTGATGAAAAAGTGCAGTCTTGGCGTTTCAGTCTCATATCAAATGCTCATATGCGTAAAGGGAGACGGAGACAAAGATGCCAGCCAGTGTTACTCTGTGTGTGTGTGTGTGTGTGTGTGGGTGAGTGTGTGTGTGTGCCAATTGAACATCGCATTGAAGCACCAGTGAACATCTGGCCTATGTGCCAATGATTGGTTGGGGAAGTTCCTCAGGATATAACACTTGAAAATGTCTTGGCATGTTCACGACAACAGCAGTGCAGTTTGTGCGGCGAGTGTGTGTCTATGTGAGAAACAAACGTATTGCGTGTGTGTGTGTGTGTGTGTGTGTGTGAGCTCGCATTGGTAAGTGATTATATTTGTGATGCGTGTCGGTGAGGGATGATTGTATTAAATTTGAGAAAACTGTGTTGTGTGAGTGAGTTTAAGATGATTGTAGTCTTATGGGGTGATTGTACAGTACTTGTGTGTAACATTGTATTCTTGTGTGTATGTGCTGGGAGCTTTTACTTCCCACCATTAGCTCTAAACTCTTTTTTGAGCAGGCGGCTGATTCTTCCCTTGATTACTATTTAGACTTTCACTCGTTTACTGAGCGTCATCTCTCCTTTGTTTAATCTATCCGTTTATACCTTCTGCTAGCTCATTATTCCTCTTCCTCCGGAATAATTTTATTTACTTTGCCCATGGTCCCTAACTGTGCTACTTAGGTTCAACGAGAGGCCAGTAGAAGGTTGTCTCGCCTTCTTCTCCTCCACATTTTCATCCGACTGATCAGTTTCTTCTCCCCTTTGTTAATCTCACACCCCGATCACACTCTAATAGGAAATACACGCGGGGTTTTGCACACCAATGATGTGTCTGTATGCGTTCGCGGGCGCCCGTAAAGGAGGCGGTGGCCCTCGTCTGCGTCGTCCGCCTGGCGGTGGCAGCGGGCGGCGGGCCGTGGAAGATGCGGCAGGGTTGTAAAAAGTGTTGTTAAGAGAGCGGCTGGCAGCTGTTCCTGACAGGTTGGGGATGGAAGGACAGATGGTGTTTGATTAGCGAACAGACCGCTGATGGAAGGAGGGATGGAGGGAGCAAGGAGGGAGGAGGAAATCAGTTAGGAGGGAGGGTGAAAAGAAGAAGGAAGGATGAAGGATTCTTTGACTTAACGATGGACAGATGATTGTTACATCATGGAAAATATCTTAACTTTTAGACAAAATTAAGGATGTTTTTCAACGAATTGTTGATTGAAGGATGGATGATTGAGTGTAAAGCCGACATATTACATAACAAACACAGGAATCAATCTTTATTACAAAGATGTAGCATATATAAGCAAGTGAACTCAGAGGAAAAGGAGCACGACCTGATGGAGTAACGAAGGGATGCCAGGCGTGCTGGGAGGAGGAGGTGAAAGCGCTTTCTGGGCAGCTGTTCCAAACAACAATTAGCTTCATTCACCTGGGTGCCATCTTAAAGAACTGATGCAAATAAACCTGCAGCGCTGGCTGATTAAAGTCTGTTCAACAAGCTAACAGTGATCGTTGTAGCCAGTGATGGTCTGATTCAAACACTCGTTTATTTGAATGATGTTGCAAAGTTCATGCGTTCAAGTGAGTCGTAATTAGAGCTGAAATTAGCTTTCAGGTCAGTCTGAGGTCAGACGGTGCACTGAGGCTCTTCTTGACCAGCTTGGGAACATAATGAAAACTATTATATCAAACAGCAATGGCAGAACTATTAATTTGTCAGTGGGCAGCAGAGAGAAAAAGACATACACTTAATGACAATAATAGTTAAGATTCAGAGGATGCAAAGATTGCTTGAGTAAAGCTGACATGTAGTTCTCCATGCTTAGTTCAATAGAAAGAAAGTCTGAAACTAACAATTAGTACAAAAAGCTAAAAAACAAAACAAAACAAATTTGATGCCCTCCCCTCTTTCAAGCCCAGTGTTTAGATGTAGCATGTCATAATGCAGCAATGTATCAGGTAACATGGGGAAAAGATTTCTGGAAGAGTTTTGATGCTAAAACATTTGTGCTTAGACCAAAATTTGATTGCTTTTTTATGAATGCATGAAGAACGATACTGGGAAGCTACTGAATTTTACGAAACCTCAACAAACCCCCTGAAAAATGCATGTTGTGGTGAGAGAGGATGTTATCTTGCAGGTAAACAAACATATTCAAGTTCGTTACTGATGACAAATACTGTGATTACTTATTAATGTGTAGAGGAAATTCTGGTTTAAAGATGAAGATCAAGCAGGAGTCACATGCTGGTGGCTGCTCTGCTCTCTCTGTCCTCTTCATGCATGTGCATTTCACACTTTTGCGCAATTGTAATCAATTACATGCAACAAAGCAAAGATTAGGGTGATTCCAATCAGCATGAGGTGTGTTTGTCTTGTTTTTAAGTGCAACCTGCACAGAAACACCTGAAAAAAAAGGGAGAAACACAAAAAAGAACTTAACAACATTGAAAGCATTTTGTTAAATTCCTTTTCACAGCTGCCGTCATATGAGCTGAATGCTTCTTTTCTGCTTTCTTTCCAGAGCAAAAATGCATACCAGTGAGTCGACCACTTAATTATATCCTGAAAAACATCGTCCTTGCCGTTACTACAGTGAAGTCAGGCTGTTCTCACTGCTGAAATAGTCATTTTGTAGCTGCAAACATCAACTTGTGCTTCTGCCTGATAACAATAAACTATCACATCCATCCACAAAGATGGCAGCGGCTAAGGGACACACACACACCTACACACACACACTCAAACACTGCAGTCCACTTTAGCAGCAGTTAACACAAAGAAGACAGTTACAGCTATTAGAATTATGTTGAGGAGAGATTTTGCTCCATAATAAACTCTCTCCCTACTCCATAATAATAGCAGCCATTACCCAAGATGTATCTCTGTCATGCCATCTCTGCGGACAGTGTGTGTGTGTGTGTGTGTGTGTGTGTGTGTGTGTGTGTGTGTGTGTGTGTGTGTGTGTGTCCAAGTGTGTTTGTGGCTATGACGGCGTGATTGAGAATGAAACAATCAGCAACCAACACAAACACAGCTGTTTTATTGTTGCGCTGCTCAGATGTGCTTTCACAGGCAGACGGTGTGTGTGTGTGTGTGTGTGTGTGTATGAGTGACCCCACCTCCTGTTTAGCCCCTCCTGTTCTAATGAAAAGCTCTGGCAGTATAAGCTAATGCACAGGACGCCTCTTATCACTGCTTGTCTGGTTTTTTTTGCTGTTCGTAAAGCTGAAATGTGCAACAGCTTAAGTTAATGTCTCACTATCATATTAGTCTGTGTTGAGTTGATTTGCGCTGCAAATCAATAACACTTTGCAGAAACAACTTATACTCAGTGATAATGATTGCTGCTGTTTTAATGTGCAGAATGTTCATTTCTGTGCTTCGTTTCCTTCAGAGAACTAAGTGACGAACTTTGCTGAAAAACCTTTGTAGACGTATTTGACATTTATGTGTTTTACCACCTCTGGCTCCCGACATTACTTAAAGAGGCACTCCAGGATTTCACAAATTGCTTGCAAGAGACAGATTACAAAGCTAATGGTCAAAGTCTTTGGAACAGAGATGCAACAATCCAACTCTTTGACCACCTGAGGCAAATTTTTAATACCTTTTCCGAGTGTATCAGCTGATATCAGGTTGTGATCTGACTCTAGTGCTCCGTTTTTTTCCAAATATTTAATTTTGTGTATCTTAGGACACATAAAACATTTTAATTATTTTTATCTAGGCTAACGTGAGGCCCTTGTTTTCACAGCATTAAAAACTAAGTAAATAAATGAATCAGAGTGTCAGTGGAAACACTTACTTTTACAGTTACAATAGCAAACATAGTCTTTTCCTGTCAGTCATTTAATTTTTCTGTGCCTGATGGCTAATTGTGAGTTCAGACAAAAATGTATCCCGTAGTTGTCTTTGTAATACACCATAACACTGTCTTCTCACTGTTAACTAATCAAATAAAGGCAAACAACAGCTGTGGCATCTCATTGGTTGCCTGTCATGCTTGCAGAGTCAGTCAGAGTGTCCAAAACTTTCATCCACTCTAAAACAAATCTTTAATAATAGATGTATTGCCATGACATTTAGTTCAAAAAGTTCATGTTTCCCAGAAGATAAATCCCTTTGATTCTGGTGATTTCCTGACTTTCCCTGCAGTTTCACCGTTTGGTCTCAGTTTCAGTTTTATCGCCAAAAGCTGCCAACTGTGTGACACACACGTCAGCTTCAACTGTGCTTTTTTTTACTTGATCTAATTATTAATCCAATATCAGTTATCGGTGTGCTAACATGCTAACAAACTTGTTTGCTGAACATTATACCTGCAAAACATCTGTGAGCATGTTAGCATGCTGAAATTAGCATTTAGCTCAAAGCATCACTGTGCCTAAGCTGAGCCTCACAGAGCTGCTCGCATGGCTGTCAACTCTAAGTGTCGACTACATGCTTTTATTTTGTAAGGACGCTTCCTTGTCAGTCTATTTTACCTGATTCCTATTTGATAACTTTCAAGAAAAAAATAACAAAAACAATCAGGGAAATTTGATTATTATAGGAGTTTTGCTTTGGTGAAACCTAAAAACAGTTTATTTTCCATTTATCCTCACTGAAGTTTTGCAATATTTGCACTATTGCATACAAATTTTACCACAACACTGTTGGAAATGTATTGAAATTTGAGCAAAAAAGTGTGTGTAACCATATGTCATGCGCCTTGTTTTTATTTATTTAAGATTTTCTGTGTTTGTGTTTGTGTGTGTGTGTGTGTGTGTGTGTGTGTGTGGGGGGGGGGGGGGGGAGCGGAACGTTGATTGCTGGCACTTTATATCATGCTGGGGATGGTG
>JAQMCX010000048.1:11431910-11470542 GCA_029814765.1 Acanthurus leucopareius | reverse complement strand
CTCCCTGTTTCCTGTCCGATATCTCAGCTGTCCTATCAATAAAGGTGTAAAAGCCCGAAAAAATATAATTAAAAAAATAATAATAATAAAAAAAAATTATGAAACAAAAAAAGGGCAGTGAAGAATTTCCAAATACTTTAAAAGTGTGTCACTGTTAACAATTCTGTAGAAGGGTTCACAAATGCGCCAAGTTTTTGTCCTACCATTTAAAGGAAAAAGTTGCTCCAAAGACAGGGAGCAGTTTCTTTGTCTGCATTATTTAGCCATGTTATTTCTAAAAAAGTGCACTTATCCCTTATCAGTCACTTATCCATGAGGCTGCAGCTGAAGATGTCTAAAGGTCAGAATCAATATAGCTCTGGATATTTTCATAAACAGTGAATTCCTGTACCCTTTCCCTTCATGCATTTAACACAAATATGTAGAACACCAGGAACAGCACAAGCGTTCTAAATTGTCCTCATAGTGGGTTTACTTTGATTCCAATTTTAGAGATCGTCTTTTAAACCCTGTTTTATATCTGTTTGTGTGCATGCTCACTGTGCAGTAGGAAAAAAGGAGGGGGAGGTGGTTGTAGCTGTCGATGGAGAGCGGTATGATGTACAAGTCAAGGAGAGGAAACGGTACGCTGTATACTGGGAGCAAGCTCCCACCGAGGTCCGCCGCTGTACCTGGTTCTACAAAGGAGATAAGGACACCAGGTTCATGCCTTACCCTGAAGACTTCAGCAAAAGTCTTGAGGTAGTTTGACACTGACATATCACGCTGCTCCTTTCTTCAACTTTTGACTTTATCTTCTTTCTAACTTGGCCTGTTCCTTAGTTTCTCTATTCATACAATCTGTCTTTGATTCCCTCACCCTCCAACTTTTTAGGAGGCCTATATGATTGCAGTTACTTTGGACGAATGGAAGAGAAAACTGGAATTTCCCTCCGGAGAGACTGTCATTTTACACAATCCCAAAGTAAAGCCACCCCCTATAATATGGCTATATACACTATAATTAAATACATGATAAAGCCACAAAAAGCTTTTCTGAGCATGTAATTATTTTTGTAATGAGGCCCCTTATAATCTCCTTCTTAGCATCTTCTTTTTCATTTCCTCGTACGTCTTCCAGCTGATAATGCAGTATCAGCCAATAGGATTGCAGGATGAGTGGATATCCTCACCCTCAGAACAAACCCGGCCTCGAACTGTCAAGAGAGGAGTGGACAACATCTCTGTAGAAATACCTGATGGTATGTGTTTGGCTGCACCAGTAAGAGATGCACTGGAATAAAAGCCCATTTTACAAAGCGTTACATACAGTTGCTACTTTTGGGTCATATTACTGTTTGTGCTCTCAGGTGAACCAGAAAAAGTGGACCACCTTGTCTTTATGGTCCATGGCATTGGTCCTGCATGTGACTTGCGCTTTAGATCCATCATACAGTGTGGTAAGTGAGAGAGTGAGTGTGTGTTTGTGTATACTAAGTATAAATGCATCTACTCATGTGATCGTATGACTCCTTTTCTTCTTGTCTCTTTCCAGTAAATGACTTCAGGAGTGCTTCTCTATCCCTCTTGGCCTCCCATTACAAGCGTGCTCAGCAGGATGGCAAAGTAGGAAGAGTGGAGTTCCTCCCAGTCAACTGGCACAGCGCTCTTCATGGGGATGCCACTGGTGTAGATGAGTAAGTAGGAGAGAGATACTGAACAGGATTTCTATGTTGTACAATACTTTCGTGCCTCCAGCTGTTGCAGAAAATTGTGTAACTCACTTTATTTTTTCTCCTTCTTTACCCGCTCTCCAGGGACATCCAGAGGATCACTCTGCCCAGTATCAGCAGACTGAGACATTTTACCAACGACACTCTGCTCGACCTGTTTTTCTATAACAGCCCCACCTATTGTCAGACCATAGTAGACACAGTGGCCTCAGAGATCAACAGGCTGCACACCCTCTTCAAACAGAGACACCCAGAATTCAACGGGGCAGTTTCTGTTGTGGGTCATAGCTTGGGTGAGACATGCACAAAGGCAGATAATCACACAGTAGCAAGTCACTAAAATGTTGAATTTCAACTCCTTCCCTTTGTCTCTTATTCAAAAGGTTCACTGATCCTTTTTGATCTGCTGACCAATCAGAGGACTGGATCAGAAGCCAGAAAGGGGGTACAGTAACATACACAGTAAAAGATAACATCAATATACTGATAAGAAGCTTTTGCATTCATCTATATGTAGATATATATCTAGTCAGTGTCCCATTTGCCCTTCCCCCTGTGTTTCAGTTGGCCTCTGATGAGCCCTTCAGTCTGAGCTGTGACACACTGGAGCAGACTCTGATCAGACTGGGCCTACAGCAATACCTTGATACACTGAAAGCAGAAAACCTTGACCTGGAATCACTGGTAATACACACAAACACACACACACACACACACACACACACACACACACACACACACACACACACACACAAAATGGATATACAAATTAAAGTATGATTCATAGTTAGAAAGATATTAATCTACTCCTCTAGAGTCTTTGCCAAGACAGTGATCTCAAAGATTTAGGAATTCCTTTGGGACCACGGAAGAAGATCCTGAGCTACGTCAGGAGGAAATGGCTTCCAGAGGTAAGATGTACCCAGAAACTACTTGTGCTTTTCTTGTTTCGGATCATACAACCGTTACAATCCTTGCACTTTGTTATTTGACCTGAATCAAGACTTTAACTGAATGAAAAGTAGTTGGATGGACATCAGAGCAACACAATAATTTGGACCTTAATTTGTAAGAAAAACTGCATAATTACATATATTACCTTTTTCTTGTATTTATGTGACTTTTTTGAAAGATGCTGAGTGTGTGACTTGCTTTTTACATGTATTTACAGTCCAAGAGAGATTAATCTGCCTGAGGGAACCGGTTTAGTCAGGAACAGAAAAAAAGGCTGTTTGTTGTCACCGATTTTATTTATGGCCAGTTTCTCTTTAGCTTGTGAACTGTCTTTGTGATTGATTGTAGCCATATTAAGTATAGAGTTCAGATATTGTTGTAATAACTTTTTATATTTCTCAATCAAAATAGGATTGTAAAACAGTACTTCAGGCGCCAGGGTTGCAAGTTTCACCTCAAGTGACCAGTGGTCAAGATCCTAACCAGTCTTTAGGACAGACAGTGCCACAGCCCCAGTTCCACAGGGCGCAGTCTGTCACAAGTGCTGTAGACTACGAATACTTTGACATGGGCATCGGACAGGTACCTCACATGGACATAGACATGATAACTTGTGTTTGAGAGTGCCAATAATTAAAAGCTTTAATGCATCACCTTCCTGCTTCTCTCCTCCCCCCCGCTTGCCTGGACAGACCAATGGAGGCATAGCCAAGGGACAGGTGTGTCTCAGATGGTGTCCCCATGCTCTCAGGCTTTTACTTATTTCTCTTTGATCCCACAATGCCTGGAGTTTCTCTTCACATTCAATCTGATTTGGTCCGGGAAAACTCGAGGCATCTAAATTACAGTGGCTATTTTAGCAATGGGCTCCACTACACTGTGCCATGATTGAGGCTACCATCTTTGTCCCATTGAGTCATGCAAACCATCCTGCATGAGTGGTCAACACCCTTGTCTCCTCTTTTTCTGCTCTCACACTCCTTCAGTGTTGTCTTGAGGTCATTAAGTAGAGTTTCAACAACAAAAACTGCAAAACTATTTAATGTTTCTATCTCCTCTTCTCCTCACAGGTATCCATTGAATATCCACAGCTGGCTTTCCACCCTCAAACATTTTTTGCTTTTGGCTCTCCTATTGGAATGTTCCTGACTGTTCGTGGACTAAAACGCATTGATCCGAATTACACCTTTCCAACCTGCAAGAGCTTTTACAACATATACCACCCGGTGAGGATTGACAGATGTACTGTGCATACATCCCACACTCAGCACTAAAAAAGATAACAAATTCTGATTATTCAACTACAACATGACTTGTTTTCTTTGTTGTCACACAGACAAGCTTTATTGGGGCAGTTCTGAATGTTTCTAAATTTGTTTGTATTCCGCATCTAAATGTAAATGGTTGGAGCCATGTTTGAAAAATAACAGATGTAACTGCAACACTAAATGAGTGAAAAGAATAGTAGCAGCAGTTTTATTAAATGTACTGTAATCTTGGGAGCAATATCCGGCCTTATTTTAATACACACATGTGCTAAAAACACCTGATATTAAAAAAAAAAAAACAGCACATACTGGAGTGACATTCATCTTTTTCTCTATATTGCTGTTTAGTATGACCCTGTGGCCTATCGGGTAGAGCCAATGATTGTGTCAGAGGTGGATCTGGAGCCCATGCTGATCCCTCATCATAAAGGTCGCAAGAGGATGCACCTGGGTATGGCTGTCTGTTTCTCCTTGTCTTTGTGGAAAAACATTGTGATATTTGCTTGTGTTTAGCTGACTTAAAGATAATCCCGGTTTCTCTTTGTTTTCTAGAACTAAAGGACAGCTTGACCCGAATGAGCATGGATTTGAAGAACAATGTTTTGGGATCGTTGCGAACAGCATGGCAGTCCTTTGCCAGACTACCAGTTTCAGCACTGCCACCCGTGGAGGAAGGAGAAACTACAGTAGAAAGAAACCTTCAAGAAACGCAGGGTAGAGAAAGCACTTTTATTTGAGTAATTGTGGATGTTTTGTGTGGGTGTGCACAAGAGTGAGTCTAACCCAGTCTCCTCATCCTCCTCTCACTCTTCTCTGCATGATGTCACCCTCCCCTCTTCTGCTTTATCTGGCAATTGCTCTTGCTTTCCTCACCCCATATCGCTTTACCTTGAACCTCAGCCTCAGCAGCAGTCACTGCTTCTGCTAAGAGGGAAGAGAAAAGTGCTGATTTTTGGACTAAAATACTGGCGTGGTCCAGCACCCTTTATAAGCATTACGTTCAAGGTAAGCCAGGATAGTCACTTTGTAAGAGTAAATAAGAAAAACAAACAAATTAAAAAAAACTTTTTTTTTTTCATTCAACCTCCCAGGGTTAAAACTGGAAAATACGTACACCTACACTATGTATGATAAATTATAGTGCTAAATAACTCTCGCATAAAGCTCCCCTATAAAGAGAAAACATTATGTATTGCATGTTATTTTTGCTGCAGGCTCTCACTGCTCTGCTCTCCTTACCCGTACTCCCCTACTATTACTGTACATGTAATCTCCAAATCAGCATTAAATTTACTGACATCTCCTTCAGGCCATTCCCTCCCTCCCTCCCTCCCTCCCTCCCCCCCTTTACTGTTGTCACCTCTGATTGGTTGAATTTATTAACTGCTTCACTGACTGTAACAGTGGAAAAGTAACTTGAGTAACTTGCCCATGACCCACACAATGGCATGTGCTGAGCAAATATTATAAAAATACATGTGCTGCTTGAACACTCCTTAGGAGGCCTCTTAACTTTTTCATTTATAGCCCTTACAAACCTTAACTTTATATGCTAAGCATAGTGGTACAAGATCCCAAAAAAGTTTAAAAAGTCTGCAACCGTCAGTTTTATCAGAGTTCATTAGTAGCGTGTGAAGTCTTTGTTGATACTTTGAAGACAACAATGCATTCTTAACATGCCATCACTAATCCACCAACTGACCCGCCTCACTACCTCTGTTACATTATTAGGCTCTGCAGTAACACTTTTCTGGGCATTATCCAACACCACATCTCAGGAACGGAGGGGGAGATTGTGTGCACATTTTGTGTTAAGTCAGATACTGAACTGGTGAGACCAGTATTTGTTTCCAACCTTGAAACTTATTCAGGGCAAATAAATCGAAGGCAACTGGACTTAGTAATATGTCTGTGAAGACGTTTCGCCTCTTATCAAAGTGGCTTCATCTGTTCACTTCACTTCAACTTGTAATAGTATAGATTTTCTTGTGGTTCTCTCTAAGCACTCATTGGACTCCAGTTTTTTAACTCCAGGTACCTCAACATAGGGTAAATGAAAAAAAGGGATGATTTTGAGTGATTAATTTGGTACCATTCAGAATTTATGACAATGGAAACAATGAAATAACTATTCTAATGTGTAGCAAACTGAAATGAACTGAACCAGACTGCTTGATAGAAACAGTACTAAAAGTAAAAGAATTTGATTAAGTAACAATTCTGTTGTTACATTAAAGACATCTATGTCTTGCTAGCAGAGAAATCTACTTAAGTTTACATGCTGACCAGCTAATTTTGTTCTTTGTCTGTTGCCTACCAGTACAGCTTCATTGTCTCCTACCTCTGTCCTTCCAGGAGAGTGTGAGGATGCAGAGTCCTCTGTGTCAGCAGAGCAGACAGAGCAACCTGAGATCAAAGTGGGGATGTTAAATGGAGGAAGAAGGATTGACTTCGTTCTTCAGGAAAAACCCATTGAGAGCTTCAACGAATACCTGTTTGCCATCCAGTCCCATCTGTGTTACTGGTTAGTCCTGCACCCTCGTGGAGGGGTGGGCTACATTGCACTTTTCTGTTTTGGTTTTAACTTCATGTAAATGATTTTTTCACCTCTCTGTCTGTTTATTAGGGAATCTGAGGATACAGCTCTCCTGCTGCTAAAGGAGATCTACGACAAACTTGAAGTGACCATTGAACAGCCACAACAGTAATAAAGTTTTACAAATGTAGACTTGCTTTTTTAACTGACAGCAATCTCAAAGTTAGAAAATGAAGGACAGCTAACAGAAGCAGAGGCTGCAAAATCCTCTTCCAGAATGCCTTACCGCCTGGGTTGACCTGACTGCCCCTCCCTTTTCTCCCTTCCTGTGGTGACTGTTTTGCTGCAGTCAGATGATCTTGGTTCAGATAACTCAGTTGTGATAATTTTGCAATAGCTGTCACTTCCTGGTGCAGCGTAAACTACCACTGATGAACTGGTTTTGGTGTCTGATAGTGATTGAAACATCACTTTCATGCTCCCTGTCGCACTTTCCTTTTTTTTTTTTGAGTCATTCTGTATTTTACCTTAATTTGCACTTTCACTTAGCAACAGTTGTTGACATATCATATCATATATTTTACTGAAAAAATTACCCATCATAACAAACAGAAGATACACAATACTTGCCCGAGCATGGAGAAACACATGAAGTAGATTGTTTATCAAATTGGATTACAGTCAAACTGGAATTTGTTTTCGTAATATGACCTATAAAAACTGATTTACTGCCCAGATCTATGTGTAGCCTCTAGAATGTAAAACTCTAACTATAATAATATAATTTTAATGTGCGTCCATCAAGCCTGAAGCTCTCATGACCAATGACAACACAATACCTTTGAAAAAGGCTGGAGCAGGTGGTTCAAGTTGGTTTACTCTAAGATGTTTACTTACTGATTAGGAAAATGAAGGATGTCTGTCTGTTAGTCCTCCAAGTCCTCCAGGCAGCTATGATGTTTTTTGTCGATATTAAGGCTACTTGAAACCCAAAGCTGCTTCTCCTGCATATTTGCAATGTAACAGTAGTTTTAAGGCAACACTTCTTTAATTCACAGATGTTGACTTGTACTGCTACTATAAATGAAAGCGAAGGTTGTCTAGCCTCCTAATCACATTTTTAATCACTTGCAATATGGACTTCTCTTTGATCATATTGCCACTAAAAGTAATCCTGATGAAGATTTTCAGAGGTGAAGTACTGAAATGCAGGCATTTAATAGGTCAAGCTGGTTGTCTTGTCATATTGTGTGTATGTATGCTATGTATGTGCGTGTGAGCGCAGTATGTCTGTTACAGCAGTATACAAACTGCACAGAAAGGCCAGTTTCACTTTCTCTCCCCTTGGTCTGTGCCATTCCTCCTTTACCAATTCCTCTTTCTTCTGTTATGCAAACCCAAAAAGTATCCTCCTGTAACTTGTAACTATATTCTTTGCTGTGATATTGGCTGGCATACCACAGAGACAGTTTTAACTTTTGCATAATGTAAGGGCCAAATGATTCATGTTCCTCTTATCTAGCCTATTTCTTTGCATCATGGTATCATAAAATCAAGTTTTCTATCTGTATTGCATGCACTTTTTTGCTATGTTGGAGCAGAGTTTCTCAACATTTTCTTATCTGTAACCAAATCTGAGGTTACAAACAGTTGATAATTCTCATGGACCCATCAATAAGAGAGTTTTTAGATAAAATTATGAGTGTTACTTTGAATAGTGTAACGAATAGATTATATAGAAATACGGAACTCAAAGCAAATTATTTTATTTTATTTTATATTAAAATATATGAAACAATGAAGCAATATATGTGTTACAAAAAAATTCACAAATCTGCACCTTTATATAAAGCAAGATGAAGTCTTGGCAGCAACGTTGAGAAACTCTGTTTGGAGTGATTTAACTTTATTAATGACTTGTATGTTAAGTGCTGTCGGAGCACTAATACCCAGCATCAAAGCCCTGTATGACCTGTATCTATTTTTCTTCCTTCAGAAAAATGCACTGAAAACTAAATTATGATGTTGACATTTCCTCGATCCTCACAGATTTCTGTGTTACTATCCTTTTTGTGTCTATACAGTGAAACAGGATTACAACTTGTATTTCTCATCATAACTAATACCTAATGTTTTTGCACTTGATACTGAATTGTTAATGATACCAAAAAACAAATGCCCTCATCTCTGAATACAAATCTTATAAATATGGTTACATGTTGTGTGTGCCATAATAAAACACTAAACAAGTCTTTTTTTCTGGAGTTAAAACAAAATAACCTACAGCTTTTCATCGTTTCACCATGTTAACACCAGTTGTATAAGTAAAACCTACAGAACTTCAGCTTGTTGTCTTTGATACTGGTATGATCAAATCGTATGTGTTTGGGTTAAATAAGTCATGTAGGTGTCGTACTAAAAAATAGGATCATGGCAACTCACGTGAGCACGCGCAGTCGCGTGTAAACTGCATCACTTCCAGCGGTTAAATTGACCTGCAACCTTGGACAACAACAATGAGGTAATTCGGATATTTTTAAAGTAATTTTAACGTATGTTTTTAAGGCAATCATTATTAATATTTTTTTGTAACCGTTCAGGTTATTTTTTTCGTAATTTGCGGCGCGAGCGAGTTACAAGCTAACAAGTGACCGGAGTAACGGTGAAGTGACTTAGGTTAAATAGGTTTTATATATTTAAAAAAGTTGCATATTCATAGCCTGAGTCGTGGGAAAATCTTCTGTTTTCATTGGCATGCTTGTTTTCTGTTCGCCTTTCGTGCGGTTGTGCCAACTTTGTATGAAATGTGGTGAAATGATTCAGAAATCAGGACCTTCGTAGTGAGCCTCATGTGATTCATTCAGTGGGAGGAGGTTTGGGCATTAAAGCCTCAGTCATTCTCAAAGGCGGGTCTGTCCAGTTGTTCACGGCACCACTGTCTGCCACACCAGTGCCGAGGGATTTTAGCCATTTTTAGTTTGTCAGAGGAGACAGGATGGGACAGGTCTGACTCAGGAGGTACGCTTTTTTATCATTACTAGGCTCTTTATGCACTGACATTTAAAACGATGAACAGACCAATGATTCTGCACATTTCCATACTTTCACTTATGCTGTTGTTTAATCATCGTCAAACTAGCTTTTCACACGTTTATAGCATTCTTGTTCAGTCTTTATCAGCCTACATGCGGCCTTTTTTTATCACACTCAGTGCACTTTTATCTGGATTAGAATAAAAAGACCAGGTTTCCTTTTGAGTTAAGAGATCAAAATGTAGGGATGAGCTGAAGAAATGAATGAATCCAAACCAGCCCAGAGTTCCAACAATATGTAAGTGTGTGTATTGTGATGCTAAAAAGGGGCTGCAGGGGTGTGTATGAGGTCACAGCAGGTAGTGGGAATGTGGCACAACAAGTGGCCTGTGTTGTATTTCACCAACTCTCCCTCAATCATATTCCATCCCTCCCCCTGGATCTCAGATCTGGTATTCAGCTGACCAACAATAGAAAAGACTCTTTCACGCTTGAACAATACTCTCAACCCTGCCAGATACCCCCTTGACACACACGCACACACACAAACCCACACTCTCCATCTACCCCCTCCAGCTTCTTGGGCTTTGTGGTCTTTAACCCGCCCCCCTTATACTCACACATGCAGACACACAATCCATCTTTCCATTTTCCTTTAACGCTAATGAGAGTATGTGTGTGCGCATGTGAGGGAGAGAGATTTAGAGCAAGGAGGCGGGACTATCAGCATAGCTATTCATGTGTGATCACTGGTGCTCCTGAGCATTTAGACTGTGCAGCATCAACAGAAACGACGAGGACAGGAGACGCTGGCTGGTTTATGATAACAAGTCAGTCATGAGAAGCAGTGCAGTGTGGGGCTCTGACATTGAGCCAGGCTGTCTGGGGGAGAGGCAGAGGTGAACCTTGGCAGGTGAAAAAGGACGCACAAGAGAACCTGGGATTAAGCAGATACAAACACTGACTCTGCGGTCGCCATGGGGGGCTCTCTCAGCCAACACAGGAAGGGCTCCATCAGCTCTCTGCGGAAGAAGAGCAGCATGTAAGATGAGATGCTTCATTGTTTGTGTGTGCAAGTTCTTGATGAGAAAGGGAAAGTTGCACAGGCAGAGATGCTCTAAAGTAGCTGAGTGGACAGCAGATTACTTTCATACTTTGGTTCTTGAGATTGTCTCCTGTGTATAATCTGTGCTTCTGTACTGAGGAGAGCATGAAGAGATGGGAGTTTAGGTGCTGAAGGGCAGTGTTAAGACCTTGACACTTCCCTTTGAGCCGGGGTTTTCCCTGCTGGACTGAAACCAAAACAGCCCATCAGTGCTACACTGCAAACAGCCTCTCCTGCAGTGCTGTTTTGAATGCTATTTAGTTATTCAAATGTAAGGAAAAAAAGATGAGGCAAAGCAATACCACTGATCTTGTCATGTCCCTGAAATGAAGCCACAGTTAAAGTCTTCCTTCTCATTTGTTTTGTGACCAAGGAGAGAAATAATGCTGCTGCGAGCTATTAATTATGCAGCTGTGACCCTTTTTCTAAAATAGTATTATAATCATACACGCTGCACATATATTTCTGTCTGAACAGGTGCCCCATTTTCCTGCTCTGTTCATGCTGTGTTTGTTCCTTTAAGTCTGTATGCTGTATAAACGGTAGCTGGCTGGAGTCATTGACTTAACAAAATAAACGCAAGGGGAATGAAGATGTTGTTGGCTGAGGCATCCCTCAGAGCTTAAAAGCATTTAACTGCGCCATTCTTCCCCTTTTTTCCTCCATAATCCTTTGTAACAGAAGAAGAGTGAGCTCTCTCACTTTGTCCACCCAGCTGATCGAAGCATTGCTTTTGTGAGCCCTCGCAGCGACTGCACTTTATATCTCAACACAAGTAAATGCACAGTGTAATCCATTTTTAGCCTGTCTTTTCTTAAATATTACATGTGTGTTCAGTCAGTGATTCAAGTCATGGAGAACAGCGGTTATTAATATGAGAAGCAGGGACGCCTTGTACTAAACTAGATATTTTGGAAATAGCAGGGAAAAAGTGAGTGACTGAGAGGCAAAGCTCAGACATAGTCATGTTAAAGCTATTCTGATTGTTATTTGAGTGTTTTTTACAAATATCTTACTGATCACATGAGCATACTGTAGTCTTCTTCATCTGTGTTGGTTTAAGGGCAGGATGGGGGTTGGGGTCCTCCCTGTGGGAAAACTGGGAAGCAAAAAGCTGCCATGGGATCACCAATTGCTGCTTCTAGTCTAATTTTAGTTGGCTTAATCATCCATTTTATGTCTTAACTGGAACAGTCTTGGATGTACAGTGGGCTTCCTGTTCTCCAAAAACCCCTGAACATCTACACAGTCCCTCAGTTGGGAAGAAGTTGACCTGCATTTGGAGCTCATTTCATGCTGCAGTAGTTCGAATTCAGGCCAATGTAGGCTATAAAACTTTTCTTATCTTAAGAGAGTGGCACACACTGTGAATCCACAAAGACAGGCATAAAATTTGAAGAGGTACATTTTAATTATGCATGAGCCTACTCTGACTAGTTTTGCAAGCATGTGGGTGAAATTCTCCACTGACTCATGTTTAGTCAATAACTAAATAACCTTTTTTAACAACATAATAGTTATATGTGATGTAAATATCTTTTTGTTTAACTGTATAGTATTTTGAATGGAAGTTAATTCTAGATAAACTGGATTTAAAAGGCATAGGGACATCATAATGTAGAACAGCAGAGTTTGTGTTGTCTCCTTGCTATGTGCGTGCATATGTGTACAATGTACATGCACTGTTGTCTGGGAATTGTGCCCCTTTTGTGGCTGAGAACAATTGCTCAGTTGGTGACTGTACATGACTCTTCTCAAGTTAGCCCCTCCTCTCTGTATCTCTTGTTCTCGCTCTCTTTTTCTTTTGTTTTGCCATGCCACTATCAGTTAAGTTATTATAGTGCACTGTAGCACGGTGAGTGCTGTAGCTCCATTCAGTCAAACTCTGTTCCCTCTGTGCTAGTTTTCTGCTCTGATTGCAGCTAATTGGGCATCCTTTATTGAAGATGCAGGCATATCAGGGAAATAAACACAGCTGTGTCTCTTTGGAGCATCTGTCTTTCTCTGTATTTTCTATCTCTGTGAGCCTGATGTATCCTGGATATTCCAAGCTGCAATAAATGATAAAAAACAACATAACACAGTAAATACCATCAGCAGTATCACCTTCTCTTATATAGCCATGTTTTCATAGTGAAATACACAAGTGACCCTTAACAAAATGGTTGCCATGGTGAAACCAGAATTCCTGTCAACTCTGTTTAAGCTTCCAAAGGTGTATTCAGACCTGTTACATATCCCTTTCCTTTCTGTTTTATATCTATTCTTACCTCAGCTCCTTTAATTGTCGGTGCTATTTTCCCAGCATCATGTCACGACATGGTAGTTAAATATAATTTTTTTCTCTATTTTCACATTAATTAGTTTTATTTATGTGAGGAGTCTGGGTGAGAGTCGAACCATGACCACTAGAGGGAGCCATATCATAGAACAAGACAACAAATAGGACCCAGCAATATTCGCAGCAATATTATTTTATAATGATAAGGTGCTCAGAGTCATTACAGACAGTGTTAGTAGAGGACGGTTCATGTTTCTTGTAAAAATCTTACCGCAATACAAAGTTAACTTGGTCTTCTACACACATGTACTGTATATGTATATGTATATGTATATGTATATGTATATGTATATGTATTTATGCCCTGAATTGTATCATTATGAATATATACTTGACCATAACATCTACACAAGTCCAAATATTTATGGCAGGCTGTGTAGTCACAGCAGAGCATGCGCCTGAACAATTTCCCTTTATTATTAATATCTTTTGTACTATTCTTTTAAAAGCAAACAATGCTGACTCAGTCTGTTGCCTGTTTATAAAATATTTTACTACTGCTGATTTCCTAGCATTTTTTGGTATTTGTTTCTGAGTATTTATCCCTTCTGTAACTGTAATGGTTGTGCTAACTTTATAGCCATTGAAAAGCAGACACTTGACTTATCTGCAGCAAATACTGACACTGCTGTTTCTTCTTTCAGTGATGTTTCCTACTTTTCAAGTTTGCTGTTTGCACTATGGCAATGGTGACCAATTTAGTAACATTTAAAGCGTTGTCTGCCTTCTTTGAGTGAAACTTATAATTTAAACAGGGTTAGAAACCAAGTCTGAACTTAAGAGTATGAAAGCTGCAATTACATGTCACAATATGAAAATGTAAGACAAAGAACTTACTGATGGCTACTGTTGTCTTAGGAGTACTGAAAATAAAATGTTAGATTGAGGATGGTGCTAGAGAGAAATATTGTTAGGACATTGTAAAGCAAAATGGCTCATTCTCCTGGGGGGTAAATTGCTCAACAAATGTCACGGCAGTCTGCCCTTTTCATTATTGAATATTTTGTATGGACCGCTGACATTTTGGTTGATTAGGAGGAAAGCAATTTTGGTGTCCAAAATGAAAACATGGTCAGAAATGATCATGCAAATTAAAAATTGATGTTATGCTTTTATAGTATTCAAGTTTTCTTGATGAAAGACCACTAAAGCAACATAACTATTGATATTTAGCATCGAACATTTATCATGCTGGTGGTTTTGTTTGTTAGCATTTGCTAAAAATGAACATTATGAAATTGCTGGTGTTTTAAAGCCTGGATATCGTCTCCCCTTCATTTTACTACTTGTATATATAGACATTGGAAACACAGCTTGCCATGAACTTTCTGTCCCCAACTACATGCCTCCAAACACATCTGGCAGATATCTGCACTCGAAAGTGCTCTTCTTTTTACCTTGTTAGTGTGCAAACATTTGTTAATTACAATCAAACACAAAGTGCAGCTGGGACTGATTGATTACTTGAATTTGACCAGATGGTGGCAATAGAGGGAAGGCCAGGGAATCACCAAATTCTCAAAGTATTTATCCTCTTGTCACTGAATATCTTTACCAAATTTAATATCACTCCATCCAGTAGTTATTGAGATATTTCATACTTAATCAGTGGTGGACAAACTGACTGACAGACCACCGTTATCCCCTGAGCCATCCCACTTTAGCAAGTCTAAAGATAGCAGGGAATTGAATGTAAATCCACCCATTAATTTTTAAGATACTTCATTATGGATCAAATTATTGGTCTGAAGAAACTGACCTGATGGTGGAGCTGTACGAAATATCAGACCTGTGACCTTCTGTCATCACGCAGGGGATTGAGAGCAGAGATAAACAGTGTGGGATAGTTGAGAAGCTTCTCTAATTCCCTCTCACACACATAGTTATCTCATCCAGTCTCGCATCCCTTCTGTTGTGGATCACAGACATGTTTATCATTGCTGATTTATTCTTAGCTCATAACCACAGATGCTGCCATCCATCAAACTGTAAATGATGATCTCGGTCTCTTTGCTGAGATCTCAGCTCCGCGTCACATATGGGTGCACTGCTTTGCACTGTGTGGGTTAGTCTGTGTTTCACTGTGTGCTATTTGTGGTTTCAAGGTATTACATAAGAGCTGATTCTTCTCCCTCTTTGTGTTTTCCTCCTCTCTATGGTTCATTTCTCTGCCGAGGAGAGAGTCAGGAATATTCTCACTCTGTTCACTTCTGCAGACTGTCCCTCTGTCAGTGTAAAGATGTGTTTTCTGCAAGGTATTTCATGTTCAGAGGCAAGTTTAAACCTTAAAGTGTAGTGTAGTGTAGGAGAGTCAACAGTTTGTAAAACAGAGGTTGTCCATTACATCTGTGCGTGCTGCTCTAGGTGGTTTGTTTGCTTTGGGCAGATCATGTCCTCAGCAAGACAGACAGGTTTGTTCTCTCAGCTGTAGTGACTGATACTGATAAACAAGGAAACTAAACAGAGAAAGGAGAAAATGTCAGGAATGTTGAAGAAAAATAAGAATATTTGCATCCTCGTTACTTATTCTTCTCTTGTGCCTCATTTTCATTAATACTGTTTCCCATCTGCCATGCCTGTAATTGCTCCATTTTTCAGTCCAGCTATCAGCTAAGACAGGGAACCTTTCTCTGTGTTCACCAGTGTGTGACATAATTTTTGAGTGTGTTGGTGCATGTATTGTATTCATCTATCTGCCTGCCTGTCTCTGTTGACCAACTCAGTTTGATCAGTGGTAGACCTCTGCCTTTCTTTCCACATTTTTCACATGTGAGCAGTAAATAGCTGGAAGTGAAACCCCAAAGTGCCAATAACAATAGAAGGATCTCTGGTACTTCCTATTTTTATTTCCCTGTTAACCTTTTTCACAACAACTCAACCACACTCCTATATTAAATAAGTCATGGTCAGTGTTTTCAAAGACAGATCATCTTATCTGGCCTAGATGCATGTCTGTGTGTGTTTGAGAGAGAGATGCATAAATGTGAAAGCCTGGACTTAAAGTTACATAAGCCATCCATGAGCGTCCTCAGAGGCACATGTGTGTGGGTTAAACTGTGTGTGAGCAGCGATGAAAGCTTTCATCCAAGTGACATCCAAATAGTTGCACCATTACTGCTGAATCTAGGTTTACAGTATTGATTTTGTTTGCTGCCTGACCTGGATATTTCCTGTGAACAATAGGTCCACTGTAGGTTTGGTCACATAGTACCCAATTAACAGCTAAATTTCCAGCTCAGATGTTATCTGCCTGTGTGGATTTCAGCACACATAAAGGGTGTAGTCTTAGTCCTTACTCTAAATACCACTGTGAGTTTGTAGCTCTTTACTCCCTTTTTCATTCTGGGAAAATAGACACAAGTGCTCTTTTTTGGTAAAGCTTTGTGTCACAATCACAGTAATCCTTGGCCTCTGCTGGGAGCTGCCAAGTAAACAAACCATTAACAACTCAAATTACCCTTCAAACTCATTGTAGGCTGGCTAGACATATCAGCAAGTCTCATGTCAAACCCTTTACACATAAAATTTCTTTGTTTCAGTTAAATAAAAAGTTAATGCCTGTATCAAAGCATGAGTGATCCAAATGGATAGAGCAATCCTGAAAAACTCTTTAAATAAAGATACTAAGGGCTTTACTGCATTCTTCTTTATAACTTTGGGTAAGAATGGAGGGTGTAAATATAATGGCATGAGCGCAGAATGCACTATGAACTTTGATTCAAATCATACTTGCATCTTTCATTATGTCTCATTGATTTCCGCTCTCTCTTTTCCCCTCCTGCACTTTTTTCATCTTCTCTTACTTAAAAAAAACACGTCTGGTAGTCTTGGCAGTTAGCAGTCTTTGCCCTGTAAAACAGGAAGCATCGCTCCCCCCCTCCTCCTCCTCCCCTCACAATCGACAAATGCTGAAAGAATTGGGGAGGGGAGAGGCAAACTCACGAGAGCAGAGTGAGCTGATGTCTGTTAACCAGCTGATCATCCACCCAGACGGAGAGGGAAAGGGAGAGGGAGAGGGAGAGGGGAGGGGAGAGAGGAGTGACTACTGATGCTCCGGTAATCTGCACTGTGTGAGTCAGTGCTGTGGAGAGCAAAGCAGCAACAGAACAGCAGCGGCAGCGGCAGCAGCAGCAACGTGAGACACGTTTCCCTCTTAGCGTCAACAACGCAGAAGAGCAGGATGGGAAAGTTGAGTGGCTAAGCAGGAGGAAGTAAGCAAGCCATATAGAAAGCAAGTGAGGCCGAAGCTGACGTTAGGAGGGAGAGAGGCGAGAGGACAGATCGACTGCTCTTTCTTGAAAGTCGTCTTTTTGCGGTTGAAAGAAGACCACGTAACCTGATTGACAGCTGTGAAGATCTAAAATAATCCAGAGGAAGTTTACATTTTGAAGGTGGCAGCTGGCTTAAGACTCAACGAGGTGCAGGGATGTCCTGGTTGTCTCCGGTCCAGTGGGCCAAATGGACATGGTCAGCGGTGACAGGGGGTTCGGGGGACGAGGGGCAGCCCAGATGCCAGGATGACGGAGACAAGTAAGAAGGCTTGGTCAGATTGTATCTGTATTTTAGAGAGAGAAGGTAACTATGTATATAGAGAGAGGCAGCGAGTTTACAGGTGGGTTTCTACAAGAAATCATCTCCGGATGAACGAGTGATTTTCTGTATTTGCTTCAGTCTAAGCAGCATAGATTGATGGTGTGCATGTGTGGGTGTTTGTGTAATGACTGCAGATTCCCCTGAGTCATACTGACAGGTGGTGGGTATACACACACATCGACATCGACACACATGCACAGTCAAATGAACTGATGTTGTGGTATAATCTCAGATTCTTTCCGATGCTTTGGATCCGTGTGGCTTTATCATGCTGTCGTTGGCTAAAAACAGATTCTTAGTCAAAATACAGACACCCAAACTACTGTTTTGTTAGTTCCTGCTTTGTGTGCAGCATCCTGTTTCTTTTGAGACACCAAACACTGTGAATCAGACTGTTTGGCATGTGTTTTCTGTGTGTTTAAGTGTGTGTGAAGGCAGTTTGGCAGTTGGGGAACAGTTGCAGAAAGTTGGGGGCAGGGAAAAAAAGCCACAGTTTCCACAGCTTTTGATTCTTTTTTTCTGTCTATTTTCTAGTTTCTAAGTAACCATCCAAGATCGCAGCCACTGGGGCCATCTCTGGGATGTGATCCAGTGTGTGTGTCTGTGTGTGCAGGGTGGGGGGTGGGTTATGTATATGAGGATTAACTGTGGGTCGTGGTGTTTGTATAGAGCTCCAGCTATGTGAATGTGTTTGTGTGAACTGGTATCAGAGATGAAGTGCAGTTGGGTATTGGCACTGTTAGCTTTGTTCCTTTGTACGCTGTTTCTCATTAGCGTGCGGACGTTTTGATGTCTGTTCAAGTGGCTGGGAACGGGTACACACACACAAACACTACCACATAAACACTCACTCTCCCTTCCTTTTTGTCTCCACAGTTTGGAAATAAATTTAGGCTGGGTGTCTGGGCAGCTGACACAGCAGATCAACAGACTCTGTGTGTTGAGTGTGTGTGTGTGTGTGTGTGAGAGAGAGAGAGTCTGAGTCTGGTAGGACACAGTTTCTCCTTATTGAGGGGCAAAGGATGCAGGTGGCCTTGTAGGACTTCACTTCCTCCCCTCTCCCTTCCTCTGACTTCCTTTGAAATGAAAGCAGCTTGTTTTTTTGAGCTGCTTAGAACCTGAGATCTATTGTTTTTATGTCAACTTTAGAAAACAGTGGAGTGACATTGGAAAGTCAGTGGGTATTTGTTAGAAAGACTTTTACTCTGCAACATACAAACACATGTAAAAACACGCATTCAGTAGCTGTCTGTAATAGTAACATGTAGTTATTCAGAATAGTGGCCATTTTCAAAGTCTGTCAGTTCCTAAAGACAATAGATTTTTTTATGTCTTTATAACAGGGAACTGTGTTTGTTTATCACATCACATTATCATAGTTAATTTTGTTTTGTGGATCCCATTTGTTGATGAAATTCTAATCTGGAGATTTAATCTCAGAACACTCAAGCTCAGTACATAGCTCTCTCGCCGTCTCTTTTTGTGTTTCTGTCTGTTTCTTTTCTTTCTGGTGAATTATGTTTTCCTAAGGTCTTCTCTCTTTCTCTCCACAGTTCTGATTCAGAGGGGACATTTGAGACTCCAGAGGCAGAGTCTCCAGGTGTTTTGAAGCATCTGAACCAACTGGACAACTCTAATCACACAGGTGAGATGACTCTGTTATGCCTGAAAACCGACACTGGATATGCTAAGGTAGAGCTGCGTATCAAGCCTGAATGTTGTGGAACAGACCAAAATGTATCAGTAGCATAAACCAAAAGCAATTGTAGTATATCTGCTCCTATAACTTTTACCAAGTTCATTTAGGCAGTTTATTTGTATGACTGCTTGTGCAGAGGCATTACAGAGTAACTTAACATCAGGCTAGAAACCACTATTTCACTGCTCTCTCTGGTTGAAAGTTCTGACCCTTTTAAGCAGAGGTGATAGCCGGGTTGGGTTGGTTGGGTGTGGTCAGAAGTGCTCTTTGTTGCATCTTTTATCTCACTTAATAGTGATGTTATTGTGTTCTTGAGTGTGCTTATGCATTGCTGCATCAAGATGAGGTTAATACCCTGAGTGAGGTTTCAGTAAAACTTGTTTTTATGGTACAGAAGCAAGGTAGCACATCAGCATTCCTATGCTGACACTTAGGTGGCGAAGGTCAGAACTGATAGTGAGGTCAGACACCTGCATCTGTAAAAGAAAAAATCCATTTCTCACTGTTGGAACTAAGACAGAGTAAATATCAGGTTTAAAATGTCATTGCAAGAAAGCTTTAACTCCATTTATGCTAGAAAAACAGCAGGTTCTCTCTGTTATTG
Source organism: Acanthurus leucopareius (assembly GCA_029814765.1). Lineage (NCBI taxonomy): Eukaryota > Metazoa > Chordata > Actinopteri > Acanthuriformes > Acanthuridae > Acanthurus > Acanthurus leucopareius. The sequence continues at coordinate 11,450,698 of JAQMCX010000048.1, read as the reverse complement.
TGCTGTAAAACATCTAGCAGATTTTGACAGACGTAAATGGGCCAATTAAGGCAAATTAAAAACAAAACTGTTGTCTCATTTACCTTCAATCATACCTGATTGTGCTTACACTTTTAGTTTGATTTGCACAGTTTCTGATTTACTTGTCTTGAAGATTATGATTAGTATTTTTTTTTTTCTTCTGACACTTCAAGTGCAGCATAGTAATTAGACTCAAGTCATGAGATTAAACTCGTGTGCAACGTTACTTTGTGCAACTCCACGTCTGGAGCCTGATGTTGTTTACTCTGTCAGCCACAGTGTCTCCTTGCCTGCTTTTGATAATCACACAGATTTTATAGCACCTTGCTGTCATGTTTACCGATGGTGTGTATGAAAAGTTAATAAAATGTAAATGAGCTCTCTGTGAGGCACAGACTTGTAAAATGGCTCATAAACGAGTAGCAGATGAATCAGGCTTGTTTGAAGCTGCCATAGAGACCAAGTGCCACCCACTGCCAATCCACAGCCCCCTCCTCACCCTTCTCCTCTCACTGCCCTGCTTTCATCCACACAGATATGAACACTACACATTACCATCTACTATTACCTCAACAGATTATCTGTAGGGCGTCTCCCGTGTTTAAAAAAGCTATTATATGACTGTTGTCAGTGAACTCATCGGCTTTTATTGATATAATTTGATCTCGACATGCACTGTATCAAAGTGTTTGTGTTTTAGTATCAGAGTGAAACTGGTCTGCTATTTTGGATGGCCTTGCCGTTAAGTTTTGAGCACAACATATGCTGTATGCTGTGCCAGATAATAACAGAGGGATTAATGCCTTGATCAGTTTGCAGACAGAGTAGTCTCTTTTTCATGCTAAAACAGTCACATGCTTTGTACAAAATCTGGGTTAGTTTCATGAATAAAAGATCAACTGTTGGGAGAAACTGATATTCTGAATCACTATAATTAAACTATAACGGCTCACAGGTGAATCACTGCTCTGTTCATTGGATCAACCACAGGCCACAATCTAACTGTATGTACTGTTGAACTAAGTATAATGTAGTTGAAACATTAGACAGCTGTTTGTCTACCTGAATGCTATCTGTTTCTCCTCACTGGCTCTTTCTTTTACTTCCCTCTCTGTCTGCTTTTCCTCTTTTTTCGTCCAGTTGTGAGACCGTAATAAAAGCTTGATGTTGTTTTTGTTGCTATGCCACATGGTGGTGTGTACTCTGCATGACTGGGTGTGGTTCCTCTACATCTGTTCCCTGTCTCCAAAGGGTGTGTGTGTCTGAAAGTACCCAGATTTTGAGCAGAAGCTTACATAAACTTGCATTAATTGAGTGTGTGATGTAATAAGTCTCACATTAGCCGTCAGTTATGACAAACGATGTGAGAAGCTGTTACCCACCGATGGTGAAACCACAATGACTTCATTCATGTAGTGTGCATGTTGAAAAGAAGCACAAGAGGATACAGCAGGGGTTATTTCTGTTTTACTATTCCCTGTAGTTGTATAAGTTTTACAGTGTGTGTGGGTGTATTTTTCAATAACAGAGAGTCCAGTGTTTCAGCAGCAGTGTGACTCAGCTGAGATCAGCCTGCTGCTGTGGTCGTTAGCTAGCTGTTAACGGGATGTCTGAGGACACAGGATGTGAAGTGCTCTGAAAGGAAGCCAGCAGCCATTTTAAGTGTCATAACATTGGAAGGAGAAGCCATCAATTTAAGTTTAAATCTCTGAATAACAGATAAATTCATTAGGTGGCCACAGGATGAGGACATTAGGTTTACTCTTCTGGACAAAGACTTCATGGAAAATTGAGATCTGTTTTTCTCTGGATTGACCCTGGAGAGGTTCCACTTTTACCTTTTCTATAAAAGTTTCTCAGTATCGGTTGGTAAATATGTATCCTCATCTGAAATTCTTTATTGCGGTGTTCCCCAAGGTTCTGTCCTGCGCCCTTCTCTGTTCCCCTGGTATATGCTTCCATTTAAATGAAAAAAAAAAAATTAGGGTATTTTTTTCACAACTGTGTGCCAGTGATGTGCAATCATGTATTTTAATTAAGTCTCTCATCACCTCAAAATGACTATTAACATTTCACATTGACAAGTGATGATGTAAAAGCAGTAGGACAGTGTGAAAGAAAGAAACTTCCCTTAGCTTTACAAAGCTTCATGGTGAGTTTACTGTTTTAGTTCACTGTCACCACTCTAATGGTGTTGTTTTTGGTTACAGCAGGCAGCTGTTTTCAACTAAACTGCTCTAAAATCCTAATTTACACTACTTGCTCAGCGCCAAACTGCAGGCAGACATGCTCCATAACTACTTGATGTGTAAACAAGCAACTATTTGCAAGTTTGCCAATTAAAAGCTGATGACATCTCAGTGTTTGTTCACAGCTTTTTCAGGTTTAAGTGCAAACAATTAACAGTTCATACATGTAACATAAGAGAGAACCACTTAAATAATATTACATTTAATGACTTTTGATTTTAATTCCTTTATTGTGTCACTATGGAGCAGGAAATGACTCCATGTCAGACTTCTTGCTGAGACTGAATCTTTTTTTTCCCCTCCCTTCTTGACCATTCATTTAGTCACAGCCATGTTCAGAATTCAGTTTCAGATTCTTGACATGACTTTGAGCTCAGGCACCTGCATACATTAAAGATCTAGAGCAACTCTTTGTCACCAGGAGGTCCATGTGTTTTACTTAATTTACATCCTTTTCTTCCCTTTTCACAGATCATTCTGGTGTTACAAACCACTCTCTGGACAAGAACTTCAACCAGAACGTGGACCAAGTTTCTTCCCAAAAGGTTGATCCCCTGAACAACCTCACCATATCTTCTCCTGATGACAGTAGCTTTGGTTTGGACCAGAACCTCAACCTGACCCTCTGCAGCAGTCCCAATCCTGCCCCCCGGCCCCCTTCACTGTCTGTCATCTCCCCGCTGAACAAACCCGATCCATCAGAAGTGGATGATGAGGCTCCAGTAACTTCTGATTCCAGCCCGGACTCAAACCTGATCCCAGGTCATGATATTTGTGTGGACCCTGACTTTCTTAATGGCAACAAGAACTCTGATACTGTGTCAAACACAAAACTAACCTGTGAGACCAACAGCGCAATTATCACGTGAGTAAACCATCAGAAAACAAACACATAAGAGCCAGTCCTCTTAGATCATCAGTCAGCGTCTGCACTAACAGGACTCTTTTTTTTCGCACTGAACAAATGCTTGTCTCTCTTTCCAGGCTGTCAGGAACATGAGTGAATTCTCATGATCAAATTGTTCCCATTTCCACCAGCTGTGGTGCCCTGCTGTGTCTGTTGTTTCTCTCTTGTACATCCATTCATTCCTCACCAGTGTTATTATAGTTTTTAGTCTTTTCAACATTTACTTATTGTTTATATCAGAATTAAATTTCACATTATTTTTTTTACTTCAGTTTTTAGAATTTTTTTTGATTTACTGGCATTATTTCACGTATGCTAAATTACACTAGTTTCCGTGTTCATAGCTGGGTTATCAGATAATAAGCTGTGTTAAGGTATTTTTAACATCTATTTTGTTCATACTGGCAGAAAATGTTTTTAAAATAAATGGTACAGAAGTAAAACTGTTAAATGCCTCCCCCTTGTGGTGAAACAAGGTCATGTTCCTGCTAAAAGAATCATGCAGATCAAGTTTAAAAAACACCAGCATGATTTTTTTTCCTTCTTTTTGTGATGTACAGAGCAATGAACTACCAGCCATAATTCCTGCTGAGCAATTTTTGCTTGAATTACAGAAATACATTTGTAATGGTTTACATCTTAAAGGCCAATATACTGTGATAGAGTTCATGATTTTATTAAATAATACATACTTTACATTCAAACGATCCCCTTAGCAGTATTTATACAAGTGTCAAATTTTCTGCAGTTGATTTTATTGATATTTTCAGTTCAGTCATCCTTTGTTGTTTGCCACCATATCTTTGTGATGGTTCTCTTTTTTAGCAGCAAAATATATTTTACATAAGTCTTTCAGGATTTAACATAATAGTTCAGGGATTTAACATAAAAGCCACCCTGATCATTTACATTGACAGACATCCAACTATTTTATTTTGAGATTTTCAATTGTCTTTCATCATGTTGGTGTTGGGTTTTTGAATGATTTTCATTTTTACTTAAATTTCAATATTATGTTTTCAACAAGGTTTTGCTCTCAAGTTAAACCTCTGTACTTCCAGTCTCAGTTTATAATTTACTAAACTATAATAACCCTGCACTCACCTTGCACTAACCCCTGTCCCGTCCTCTCCTGTGTCTTTCCTTCCTTTCCTTCCAAACCTGTAATTCTGTTTCCCTTCTGTGTGTGGCATCAGGACTGCAGAGCAAGTCCATTTCCTCTGTGTGCTGTTGTAAGTACTGTATAGCTGTGTGTGCCGACATCTAAATGTTTGTAACACTTTTCTTTGCTGTTCCCAACATAAGCTCACGCTCAACTCACAGCCAGTTGTGTTGACCTTCAGGTTAAGGTGAAATAGTGTGTGGAGTAGATTGAGGAAGTAGAGGAGAGAGAGTGTTTGTGGGAACCCTGTTATTCCCATTAATGCTCTGTGCAAGAGATTGTTGCTCTCATTTCAATTTGGCAACAATCTCTTCCATTAATCTGCTTTTTCTTCTGCGTAATTCAGCACTTTTGGCAGAGTATGCAGATGCAGTGAGGTCTGGCTGTAAGGCTCTCTGTTTCTCCTGCTTTCTCCTTTTTCCTCTTGTCATTGCAACGGTCAACACGTACACACATGCAGAGATGTTGAACTGGTTATTTTTGACACTGATGTTGTTTCTGACCTTTATTCTCAGGAACTCCTGTAAAGTGAAGCAGAACCAGACGATGCAAAAGGACTTCAGCAGACAGGTAAGGAAAAAAATGTGTCTACTGCTTACCTGACCCATGTGGTAGTATTATCTTTGTGTAAGTATCAGCTCACAGTCAGTGTGGTTTTATTCTGTTTGCTGCTTTTGAAGGACGACCATCATGGAGACCATGCAACAGATGAGGAGAAATTGGCCAGCAGTGTTGGTGTGAAACCAGACAAGGATGAAAGCAGTGAGTAAAAAGAATCAGTAAAGATTGATTTTAATGTTGTACTTTGTACACGTCAAAGAGCCACCCAGTTGCAGTACACACAGATACAACAGTGAATAGCTCAGTTACACAGATAACTGGAATGTGGGTCAGATAAGTGGATGTTAAGTTGTAGACAGGATGCTTTAGCTTCCCTCGATCAATGTTGGAAAGCATATTTATCTTTGCCTTACAAAGACAACATTAATCATTAACTTAGCTCATCTATATACAATGCATCGAAACTTGTGACTGTGTGGGTCATGTGCATCACCACAGCACAACTGTTCAGGGCAACAGCACAGTATGTTTGTGTCTGTCTGAGAAGAGCTGTTCAGATTGTCTGATCACACAGGTGCCTTCAGGCTGCATGTGACACAGCTTTACTGACTGACTGGTTTGATCTCAGCAGGCCTTACTGGGACAGTTGTTGCATAACAGTGCATCACTGCATCAATAGCTTTGTCATTATTCTTTCTAAAGGCATGAAGGGGTTTCACTGTTGACATCGGTATTTTTGTCTTTGCCTGGAGATAGTCTACTCTCAGGGAGGGACTGAGTTGAAGAGTTTGAACAGACAGAACACTCACAGACAAACAAATGTCTTAAGTAGTCATTGTTAGTGAAGTAGAGGGAAAAGAAACTGCCAGTGGTGTAAGGTTATATAACTGTACATTTAAAAGATGATATTGCGTAAGTCTTGACAATGATTAAAACAGATGATACTGGAAATAAGATATCATATTTCATGCTGTGGGCAGATACATTTCCTGGCTTGTACTCAATTTTAATTCTGCTTTGCTGCAATCTATAAGCAGGTGGTTTTGATAAAATAATATTTATTACAGGACATATAACTTTAAAATTAAATATTACATACTACATTATACAGGCAGCAGCTTTGACAGTAACATCTTTGTAATGTTTGTGTCACACTTTCCAGGTTCAGACTGTGTGACTTCAAAACCAGAGGACTCAGACTGCTGCTCTCTAGTAAGTGAATATCACAAATGATAATTCATATTCTTTTCCCTAAATATATACAGGTGATTCATGTGTGTCATCTGTCACAGCAGCTGCAACATACCACTAGTGACCACTAGGTGGGGATGAAATTCTGTCTTGGTCTTTAAGGAAGTCATCATTTGTTAGAGAGGAAAACAAGTCCAGATTCTTATAGTACTATATTTCATTTTTAAATGTAATAGTGGCATTGGTAGATGTAAATCCACATTATTTAAACAATGCTCTGTGACTTAAAGATGTAACACAATGCTCAGTTTTGTGCTCAGAGCCATCTGTGTTCTAACTAAATGATCGCATGTCTGGTGTGGTGACTTCACTGTGCAGTAGGACAACATGAGGTACTTAGTGTGTGCTACTCAGGTGACAGATGGATTTAGATTTGTCATTTAGGAGATTACGATATGACTGTCATAATCCAGGGAAGGACAAAATGAGAGAGGAAAGAGAGGCAGGGGGAGGAGAGGAAGGATTGAGATGTGTAAGAACGCCATTTGAAAGGCAAGAGGGGAACGGGGCTAAAAACTGAGAATGAGACGAGTTTAAGAGGATGAAGAGGACTATGAGAGGAACAGAGAAAAGGAGAGAGCAAGCATACAGAAAAAAGAGAGATTTCTAATACAATCAGTGTAAAATTAAGAGGTCAGAGAGCTTTCAAATGCATAAAATATTCATAGTTCATAAATCTGGTATATCTGAGTCTTGTTGATTTTGTTTTGCTGAGACAAAAAGTTTTAGGTAGAATTTGCAGCTGTAGTTTTAAATGAGTTTTTATAGATGTAAACAAAAAAATCCTAAACACATCTTCCTTATTGTCTCCCTCTCTGACAAATCAGTTTACCGTAACTAATATGTGATAAAACCAATGGCAAGTAACATGAAAGGTTTTACATTGGAATTTCCAAGCACTTTCAATATAACTGGGTTCCCATTTCTCAGAAAAAATAATTTGCTGCACAGAAAATAATGCAATTTATACTTGTTAGAGAATTGGTATAGCTTTTTGCATCAAAATTATTTTAAAACTTTTTCAGTACAAAATGTTGAATAATAAAGCCGTTTTAGGAACTGTGTGTGAAAGGTTTTGTGGTACTTAAGTGGACTTTTCTTGACAAAATATATTATAGTTATTGTCATAAAGATCTTGGAAACTCTTAAAAAGTTTACTTGACTCACTCATCATTATACTCCTGGGTGCACAATAAAATATGGAGTGTTTTTTTAACTACTGTCCCTCTGTCCTCAGCAGTTTGAAGACCCATGCAAGCTGAAGAACAAGTCAGGAGGAAGTGAAATGGAGAAAACAGGAAGTCAGGTCCTGGATTCGATTTGCATCAGTGAGGCAGAAAAACAGGCTGTTCTCACCCTCATTAGAGAGGAGGTACACACTCATCACACTCATCCCGTAAGAAATATGTTGTCTGGGTGAATCATTTCGTTCAGCTCACAGTGCTCGTCTCTTTTTAGATCATCACTAAAGAGGCAGAATCCAACGACTGGAAGAAAAAGTTTGAGTGCAGCAGACAAGAAGTCGAAGAGATGAGGTTAGAAATCATGTCGCTGTGTGAGTTTTACTTGACAGCTGTGGAGAAATGACCAGCACAGACTGACTTTGGAGGTGATGTGAGGTTTTGATGAAGTGGCATTAAGGGGATTTTTGTTCAATGCAAGAAGTTACTCACATCACATCTCAAAAAAGTCTCTAATTTACCACATCTCTATTTTTTTAAATAGCAAGGCGTTGGAATTTGAGACCCACTAGTGTGTCATCAAGTATATGTAGACCATCATGTGTTTTGTCCTATTACAGGAAGATTGTTGCAGAATATGAGAAGACGATCGCTCAGATGATTGGTGAGTAGAAATGTTTGAAGACACAACCAACTAGTGCCACAAAACAAACATTTCACTTGTCTTTAAATGTGTTCATGTTTATGTGGCAAATGTGGTATGTCATCCAATCATTGTCACTGGAATTAATACAAGAAATAAGTTATTCAGCCCTCCACAATTTGCTCTTTCAGAGGATGAGCAGCGCAACAACCAGAGTTCCCAGAAGGCTTTGCACGATGTTACAATGGAGAAGGAGGCCGCCCTGGCAGACCTGAACTCGGTGGAGCGCTCTCTCTCAGACGTGTTCCGGCGTTATGAAAATATGAAGAGCACCCTGGAGGGCTTTAAGAAAGTATGGGCTCAGGAAAAGTGCCAGACTCAAAAAACAAGTTGATCAGCTGATATCAGCACAAATTTTGTGAGGCTGTAGGGAGATCGAGGTCAGAACAAGGTGGGAAGGTATCCTGTGATTAGAGGCAGGGGTTGCCTGGAGGTGAGACAAGCAGATATTTACATAGAAAATCACTGGATAAATCTTGCTCTCAACACCGTGAGTAACACACAGTTCTCATATTCAAGCACTGCTGCAGACAAACCCCACGATTAAAGCCGTTAACCCCAAAATCTGGACCTCAGGTTGACCCAGAGCTGGTTTAGTGCAGATTCTCATGCTCAAAAGGAAGTTGTTGCGGTTAAAAACTGGGCAGCTTCCAGAGGTGAATGTGTGCAACTTCAGGAATTTATAAAAAGTGGAAGTAGAAGAACCTCCAATGTTTAGTCTAAAATATCCATGAACAAGAAAAGGTCAAAAGAATTACTACTGTTTGGGGCTCTAGTGCATAATTTTACTGCAAAAGACAAGTGTGAGGATATCAATTTTGTAACTGTGCCCTCTCTGTGTAAGTGTGATAGATAAATAACACCGTGGTTGTTCATTGTTTTCTCATACAGAATGAAGAGGTGCTGAAGAAGTGTGCTCAGGAGTATCTGGCCAGAGTGAAGCAAGAGGAGCAGAGATACCAGACACTTAAACTTCATGCAGAGGAGAAACTAAACAAGTATGAAGAGACTGAAAGAAAATTTAGTCCTAGTCAAGTTGTAACAACCTACATACTTTCATGTGATTTCTATTGATTTCCTAAACTCTGTGTGTCTCTCAGGGCCAATGAGGAGATCGCTCAGGTGCGTGCAAAATCAAGTTCAGAGAACATGGCGCTGACTGCCAGTGTGAGGAAGGAGCAGATGAAGAATGAGTCTCTGGAACAAGCTCTTCAGCAGAAGGTAATCTGCATCTTCTTGCATTTTCTGCCCACATGGGACCCTGAAACATTGGCTGGCTGTTGTGCCGTAGCATACTGAAGTTTATTAAATGTACTCAATTTGTCTTTATTTTGTTTTTTTTTATAGAATCAAGAGATCGAAGAACTCACCAAGATCTGTGATGAGCTGATTGCCAAAATGGGTAAAATAGACTGAGAGACACTCCCTGTGATTCAGCAGCTACCGTCCCTCCGGTCCTGCCCAACAGTGACACCCTGTGCATGTCCCCGGCCAAGAAGCAGCTCTCATTCCCTCTGCCAGCCCTGCATCAGAGACTGCTTGTGTACAGATGTCTGACATAATTTACTTTATACTACGATTGCACTACTTGAGAGCAGAATCAAGAAGAGTCTCCACGTGCTGACCATTGTTGGGACTATATGTGGTGCATTTTTTGCCCGTTATGAGGTCATCTGGGCCTCTTGTGCTTTCGTTCATCATGCCAGTGAACAACAACAACAGCGTGCTTGTGACTCAACTTAAATTCCCAGCAGCTTAACAGCTAAATTCCCAGCAACTCCTCCAATAGGATGACATCATGCAGGCTGGGGTTGTGTTAATGTTACAGTTAGGCATACGGTATATTTAAATGGGCTTTGACAAGGATTGTTTTATGTTAAAGCAACAGTCCATGAGAAGTGTTTTTTCTATAAAGTGATTTTACTCTAAAAGAGCAAAGCTCAGGGTAACCGTGTGGGGAAAATGAGGTCAGGCTTAAGTCAAACTGCACAAGAACTTAAGGAAAGGATTTAGGATTGTTGGAGGGCATACAGTAGTCCTCAGAGGCTTTGCTGTGTTCAGGAGTGACACAGAAAACACAATGCATCTGGACCACATGTCAGTAAAACTAAAACCACAAATAATTTACAGCATTTTCTTCACCTGATTTACACTACAACACAGAGAATTAGCCTCAGAAAACTTTAGTAACCTGACAATCATAGACTTTACCTTGATATAAATTTTTTGGCATTGTCTTGTTCAATTCCACTTAGTCAGTAAAGAGCAACTTTATCATGTAGTGTAAAACTGAATCCTGGACAACTGGAAAAAAAAAAATATTGGGGAAGATATTTAAAACTATTACAACATTAGTAAGAGCTGCATTATGTCCATTACCTTTTTTTTGAAAAAAAGAAAACATTACTGTGTCACAGATTGAGTTATCACATCCACATGTTAGCACAGAGGAAACTAACAGTCTGACAGCTTTGTAAGAGGCTTTATCTATTGCTTATGTGTGATAAAGATTGATTATTGACAGCAGTGCACTAGTTATTCCACAGATAAATCTGTTTTTTGCATGTTTATTTTCATAGATTCCTATTTCTCAGAATGGAGATTGTTTTCTTAACACACCAGTGAAACTTGTTGTGTCCAGCACGGTGTTTCATTGAAGACTTAGGAGGCTCCGACTGAATAACTGGGTGTCAGTCATTTTTTTTCCCAAAAACAGGTGCCAACATGGTGCCTGAGTGTAGGTTCTGATTTAAAAAACCTTGTTAAATTCTTGCCTTTTTGTACAGAAATAACAAAATAAGTCAAACACCTCTGCAACAATGGCTCAACTTAAACTACTGTTTTCCTCGATGGTTTGAAAGTCATAAATCTCTCATTTTAATCGATGAAAGTGAAACAAAAGTAAAAATCCAATTGTGTTTGGTTCTAACATTTGGTAATTTACAGTTTTTAATACTCGATTCTGTGGAGTCAGTCAATATTGTCTGTGAGCCTCTTTACCACCATGTAAATACACGTATGACACAAACTCACTGATGTGCCACGGTTTGTATTTGTGCCACTGTAATGCCATGTTTCCTCTGATATTGTTTTGCTGCTTTAGCCACTTTCTCTAAATACTTCACATCTGCGTTGACACATTGAGGACTAAGTGTGCTTGAGTGTACATTTGCCTGAATAAACTTAAATATAATTTTAAATATACTATAAATCCTTGATGTGTATTTTTTGATTTTTTTGCGGGTGTTAGTTATTTCCTGTGTGCGTGTGTCAGTATTTGTGTGTGATGGCCTCGGCTTTAGCCTCAGTGCTGGTAACCATGCGCAGTGTTTACATCTTTCACACACACGCACACACATAGCACTCACACTTCACAGCTGAGGCGATGATGTGGGCAGATAATGACCTTGAGATTTTTTTGGTAGCTTCCTTCTGCATTCACACAATAAGAACTAGTAGTTATAAAACCATGTTGGAGGATCAGCACTTAAACAAGTAAAACATACTGTTAATCACAACGCTGATAGATTTAAAACTCTGAACTCTAGCTGTTTCTCCCTGTTAAAGCTCGCCTGGTTAATCCATTACAGCAGGCTGCTGGCTGTGCAGCATGGATGGAGATTACAGAGATAAGACCTTAATGCCCTCAGACACCTTCTCATGTCTAAACCCCATCATCATCACCCCCGGGTGTCCCCTCCATCAAAGCCTCCTCTCAGCTCATCCAGTCTTCCTCCGGACTCCTGAAGACAAAGTGACCAGAATCAGCTGCCATGAAGACTGCTCTCATCCTGCTGCTGCTCATCTCTCTGGCCTGCTACAGTAAGTCCTCCAAAACTCTGACACCAACACTGGATTTGGGGTTTTTTAGCTGTGAGGGAGGGTAAAGTTGAGAAACAGCTGGCAAACTCATTTTTTAGAGATTACAGAATTACTATGATACTAAGGATCAAGGAAGTTTTTTGCCTCTGACTTTTGTGGATGATTAATTTTCCTTAAGCCAGCACATTTTGGGACTCTTTTCTATTCAAAAATTGACATAGTTTTGAACCTGCGAGGTTTTAGTGATGTATATGACATTAAATTCAGCTTGCATGGTGCAATCTAACAGGTTACTGTGATGTGCAGAAGCTTTAATTGTTTGCTAATGTGTCTGAGATCTTAAATTTGAGCAATTTATAGATCTTAAACTTGTGTACCTACAAGCGTGTGTGTGTGTGTGGATGAATAGTGGGGGTCAAGAGGCCATTAATAACAACTTATGGTTGTGTGTCTTCATACGTACACCCATCTGTGAACATACATGCTTAGTCTTAAGTCAGGTGCTCTCTCTTGTTCTCTCTGTAAAGGCCACGCCCTCAAATGTCACACGTGCGTGGCGTCTAATGAGGAGGACTGCAACCGACAGGGCTCCACCTCCTGTCCTCAGTATGCCGATGCCTGCTCCACCATCACGGGACCCAGTGAGTAAACACACCCAGAAAAACATGTTGCACAAGTTTGATTTGGTTGAATACAGTATTTTAAAAGCCCCACTAGAGGTCAGCAAAACTCTGACTCTTGTGCGAAGTAGCACTTAAAAATCAATCTGCTGTGTTTTAAACTGGATATTATTTAAAAAAAAAAAAAAAATCAGGCCCCTTACTTATCCTGTTTGTTGTGTGTGTGAACATGTGTGTGTGTGATCTCAAAGCCACCCTCTCATCATTTGAGGTTGCTGGATGTTATCCCAGCAGCTTATGATAACCACAGACCTCTGTATGTCCATATGTGTATGTGTGTGTGTGTGTGTGTGTGTGTTTGAGGAGAGGAAGAGTGAGAGTGTGGGAGGGAGTTCATCGGGTTCACAGCGTCAGACCAAGGAAACACACAGCCTTCAATCATTTCAGGGCAACCTAACTGTGAATGTCTGCCGGCATCGTGCCGCCCTCTCTGTCTCGCTCTCCTTCCCAGACACGGTGATGAAGTCGTGCACGTACAAGGGTTTCTGCGAAAAAGCTCACGGCAGCAGCTCCGGAGCTAAGATGGAGTGTTGTTTCGGCGACAACTGTAACGGGCCCCACAAGAGCCACAGCCACGGGGACCACCACCACAATGCTGCAGGGGCTCTGGCCTCCAGTCCCGTCCTGCTGATCACGGCCCTGCTCATGCGCCTGGCCTTCAGTCAGCTGTGAACTCCTCCACTCTTCTTTCCCTCCAGTGATTCATCGTCTCCTCCATATCTGTTTAATCCAGTCATTTGCTACGTCGTCCATCCATCCACAATCTCCTCTTTGTCACAGATCTTCATTTTTTCAAATCCAGGTTTACTAAAAAAGGGGTTTGAGCTGCCGTGAGATTAAAGTGGTTTAAGACAGAAAGGTGTGTTTCTGCTGACTGTTCAAGTCTCTTCCATTCAAACAGGCCTCTATTCAGCGCCTTTCATCGTGTCATTTTTTTTAGCACCATTAAAAAATTTAATAGGAACCTTATTATCTATACTGGTGTGTTTACTTTCAGGTGAAGTTAAGCTGTAAAGCGATCTGTGAACCTGAAAGTATTTGAGATGAATAAATATGCACCAAGTGAGGTAGGCGGTGGGACTCGGGTGTGGTTTCAGTGGGTGCTGGGCTGTCTCAGTGGGTATCTAGTGCACTGCAAGTTTGACACCATAGAACCACGTTATGCAGGAACCAGAATAAAAAATATTTTAACATCACAATTTTAGCAAAAAGTTGTGGTCATGGAGTGTTTAGCGCTTTAATTGTTCATGTTTTTTGTGCATGCAAGCTTGCCTGAATAAAGATACAATCACACCCTTATTTTTGTGTGTGTGCAGTGTGTGGGTAAGATAAAGATAAAACCATGACCTTTAAAAACCAGATGCGCGCATATGTTAATGCCTGATTGTTCAAGCAAACGTACAGTAGAGGGAAGATCGTCTGACTGTCTGTGATTTTCAGCAGAAAAGGGCGGAGTGGAAAATTCAGAACTTCCTTCTGCAACAGTGTAACTTGAATCCTGTGCAGTCACCACAGGATATGAAATCGGTGAGGTGAGTCTCCCTCTTCAAGCAGGTCATAGGACGTACAACCACTTCCTTTTAACAAGGCCACAAAGTTTACAAAAAAGGAAAAGATTAAAACACTCACTCTACTAAATGTAGGTTTTTATTTTCCCATGACGACAGGCTCAGCACAAAGAAGACTGTGCATGTTTGAGAACTGTCTGAAGCAGAGTCTTGACTAGACATTAGTACTGAAACCATGAGGTCAGATCGGTTTGTCCTCTCCGTCTGCTCCTCAGGAGTTTCATCACAGCACTCAAACTGTGGTCACCTTTGTGTAAAGGTGTCAATGCAAAGACATAACACTGAAGGGCTGAATTAAAATAAGAAACAGTCTGAGGTGCTTTGCAACATTTTTTACTAACTTTTGTATGATGTTTAAGATGTTGCTGCACATGTCAAGGTTTTACATAAAATGATCAAATAAACTCAGAAAATAAGATGCATTGCTTATAATTAAACTAAGTTAAATACTGCCTGAACACAGTCTTGGATCAGTTCTTGTTCTGGCACATATTGGCCTGAAAAGGACCAATTTGCATCAGTTATAACACCCAAACTTCCTGCAACAGCTTTAGGTCTTCATGCTTCTGCTTGTGAGTACATGTTTCTGAGGTTTATTGTCATATTTAAAGTATCTCTCATGTACTTTTTTCTCTCTGACACTGAAATGAAACTGACATTCAAGTTGAAGTGGTTTTGCTGTACTCAGGGATGCTGCTTTGTGGTATTTGTAATGGTTGACAGTGTAAGGTCACTTGTCATACATGTTTAACCTGAACCCAGCAACCCTCCGCAACCTGTTGACCAAAGATCCTTACTGTTAAAATCAATGCTGTTCAAAAAATCCTTCAAATTAAGAGTACCTGGCAGCTAAATGTGACACAGTCGAAAGGATACTAAGCATGTCAGTGTTAAGAAAGGTTGTTCTCTGCAGTGTTACAAAACATTAAGTCTATTTATTCATAGTAAACAAGTGGCAGTAATATCTGAGCTAAGATTTTCCAAAGGCTTTAAAAATGTATGTAACATAGTTTAAGTGAAACTAATATTTACCTCTTTATTTATTCTTATTGGGGTAAATGTGAATACGTGACTTTAGTTCAGAGCTGTAGGATGCAGAGATACACAAACACTACAAACATTACACAGGCTGTGGTTGAGGTATAGGGCCACTTTTAGCTTTTTCATCTTTGAACTGAAACTGTCTTTGGGGCATAAAACTACATAAGTTAAAGCCAGATTGATTTAGTATTTCTCCACCCACAACATCTGACAAAAAGCTTTGGAGAAACATTTAGAGGACACATACAGTTTAAAAAAATGTAGTTGAACAGTTACATCAGTTAAAAAAATGTGGCCCACCAGATGTATTTAGACAAAAAAACGCAAGAAATTTAATGAAAAATATCAAAAATAAAGAAGTTATGTTTTTTTATTTGTTTAAGTTAAAGGCGCTATGCAAATATGCGAGACCTATGGTTATCAATTGTTTTGTTTATCTGTGCATGGGTGAAGAATCGGTTGAATGCAACAGCTTGGGCTCCTTGTACCATTTTGAAAGCAATACAACAAGTGATGATCTTTGACGTGTGGCCCTTCATGGAGGTTTTGAACCTCAAAGGGAAAAAGTTTGGCCACTTCTTTAACTGAGTCGTTATATTTAAAACCTGGGACTTTTTCTTCTAGTGCTCAGGATATTGCACAGTTTGGTAGGCTTACAGATTGGTCAAGTTGGCCCTGTTTTTGATGAAATATTTGTACACTGTGTTATTCCAGCCTACCTTTAGCCTCGAACAAAAGTAAACGCTCTTTCAGTGCAGGAGGTCTTTGCTCAGCACTGCTGATTTTGGCTCATCATGTTGCACCTGTCACACACACTCACCTTCCTTGACAGGTGTATGAATGTTTCCATTCTTCACTGCCTTCCTGTTTATCCACCTCTACACTCCCTTCTTTTGTAGCTGCTGGTGTACTTATAAAAACCAACTAATTAGACTGGGTGTGTGTTTCTGTATCTATGTGTTTGATTCATATCTCAAGTTACCACCTAGAAGAAGAAGAGAAACATTTCATCATCTCATGTGGTTGCGGGTGGAAAAATAGTGCGCATGTTTTTTGTTCTCTAAAAAAAAAGAAAAAAGAAAAAGACAAGACAAACTTTAAAAAAGAAAGAGTACAGGCTGTCAGATACATTTGTACGGAAGAGGCCTGCAGCCTTATTCTCCTGTTAAAACAGAAAAAAGCTTGAGCTGAGTTGAGTTCCTCTTGTGAGAGCAGCAGCAGAGAGGAGGAGGAGGAGGAGGACCCGGCCGGCGCTGTGTGAGGACGCATAGATCACATCCGGGGCTGGTTTATTGTAATAACGAAACGTCCAACCCGGAAAAAAAGACAAGTCTTCAGTAATCCGATCACACAAACAAACAGACAAGAGTGTGGGAGTGTGGCGCGCACCGGGCTTGTTAATATGCACCGATTGTAAAAGTTTTTAAAACTTTTTTTTTTTCCCCACCATGCTTCAACCGATTAGCCGAGCTCGGGTGTTTGCTGTCTGCGTCGGAGCTGTGCGGGGCGCTGGCTGTGGCGCACACTGACTCTCCACTGCGGGTGAGTATCAGTCGAAAGTGGCACTATGTTTCTGTGTCTTTCTGTGTGTGTGTGTTGTTTCATGCCTCTCTCTCTCTGTCTGTCTGTGTGTGTGTGTGTGTGTGTGATGGTGCAGTGGGGTAGGTGTGGCAGGCCGTTGAGTCGTTGAATCTGGTGAGTCAGTGCAGGTCATCTGAGCCGAACAAATGTAACGTCTGTCAGGTGTCGCTGAGTAATTCCACCGGATCACATTTTTAAAAAACTTTTTTTTTCAATGCACGCTCATAATCACGTTACACGCGTGCACGCTCACGATCTTCCAGCTTGTCATTCAGGGGCGTGAAGCTCGTGCCCGCGTTGCTGCTCATGTGGTTAAAAACTGAGATTATCCAGCTGTTACTGACAAAACGGTGACGACAGTTAGTGATCAATTTGTACCAGAAAATGTCAGAAAATGTCTGTCAGGACTTCTCAGAAACCAAGGTAACGTTTACAGCTTGTTTAATTTGTCCAACCAGCACTCAAAACCCCAAAGATGTTCAGTTTTGTGTTCAATTTTTAAGTAGTATTTAATTTAATAATTCCATATTTTCACTCACATAACAATCGTGGAAGGGAAAAGGCCTGTTGTACTTTTTATTCCACTACATTTATTTCATTTTTAATATAACTTTCAATTCCATATTTTCATTTTAAAACATGACTGTAATTAATTTTAATTTAATGTAATTTTTTAACAAGCCCCTTCCTTTGACTTATGGGAACAGGAAACGGGAAACAGGAACATACTCTACTCAAAATAATTTCACAGTATTGAATAAGTTAATCTTTTTAATAACTAATTGTCATATTATAACTCCAATAAAGACAGAATAGTGGCTCCTAAACATTCCAGGTGGCCCTAGTTTTGTCAAAGAAAGCCCCAAGCAGCAGTTCTAAAGCAGCAACTTTAAAAGGAAGGATGTAATAAGACAGAAAGGGGTTGAGAAAACATGTCAGACTTCCCTCCCTCAAGCATTAATAAAAAAAAAACAACCATCCAACCTATTTGACCCCGCCCCCATACAGTCCCTAAAAATAGGAGGAGGCATCTTTACAGAAAGTGTATGAAGCTGTTAAACATTAATTTAACCTCCAACACCACAGCTGAAGTAACTCTTATGCAACATCAATGCATAAAAAACATCAACGTTACTCCACCATTGGTAGCCAATGCTTATGGTTAGCAGTCCTAAATGCAGAGTGTAACAGTTTTTTTTCCTCTGAAAATGACTAAAACGATTGACTAGTGAAATAGTTTTAAGCCGACTGCTCCACTGATCAGACTCTCTTTAACCGCCACATCTGAGAGTACATCTCAGGCCACTGCCTGTTGCTCTGGAGGGAACTTTCAGCCACATAATCCCTCTTAAAGTCTTAAAATTGATTACAAACAAGCAGCTCGGAGTTTGAAAGATGTATTTACCAGGCGGGGTGGGGGTCGAATGAAAGATGCTACCGCTGGGCATTGAGCTGCATCCAGGAAATGTGCAGGACTGAGTGTTAACGCAGCTTGGCCCAAAGTCCAGAGATCTTGCCTGAGTCTGCAGTCTCTTAACTTTTTTTGAAGTACATGACAAAGGGAGATTTTAGCATCAATCAGAATGAGTGTCTGTTAATCAGAAAAGATGTTGCACAAATCAAGCAGATGTGTAAACCGGGTGTAGGCAGGTTTCACTTCACTGCCCTGGATGTGGTTAAAGAAAATGATATCGCTGCTGTCATCTGAACACCATGTTCTGTCTGTGTATGTGTACACATACAGCATATAAACTAAATTAGTGTTATCCTGTTTAATTTTAGAGGCAGAGTACTTGTTATTTGGTAGAAATGTTCTGAAGATGATCTGAGTTCTTTTTATTCGTAAAGCTTCACTGGAGATGCCACAACTGCAACTGCACTGCTGCTTCTGCCTGTGATGGTTAAACCAGATGTCCTCTGATACCCAAAACAGTTTATGTGTGAGTGCACGAGACTGTGTGTGTGTGTAAGTGTGTCAGTGCATGCACCATTGTATGTATGTGTGTAAGTGTAAGTGTAAGTGTGTGTGTGTGTGTGTGTGTGTGTGTGTGTGTGTGTGTG
>JAQMCX010000048.1:11417088-11431810 GCA_029814765.1 Acanthurus leucopareius | reverse complement strand
CCTCTGTGGCATCATTTTCTCTTCTCCACTACACCCAGCATTTCTGCAAAAAGGCTCCTGAGCAGTTGGTACCTTTGACCTGTTTTTGGCTCATTGTTGCACGACTGGTGCATCAGAAGCACAGCCCACTGATCTTTCGAAGCAGTTTCAAAATGATGCATTTTCCTAACCATGGGCTTAAAAAACTAGCTTTGCGTTGATGCTGATGGCACAGTGATGATGCTGATCCTGTGTGCCTGCTGTTATTTTTTCTGCTTCTCTGTTTGTGTGTGCTCAGTTGTGTGACGTGTGTGAATGTTTCATGGAAACGCTGATAATTTCCATTTCTAGGATGGTTTAACGCCAAGTCAGTTCTGTAAAAGTATTGGCAGAGGGCTCAGCCATTCAGTCTTGATTATATATTTTATATGACTGTCACTTACGTTATAATTTTTGTTGCTAGAAGAAAAAAAAAAAATCAGTCACAGATGTGACCTAGTTAGCCATCATATTACCTTTGCGGCTGCATTGAATTCAAGTCCTCTCTATAAATTTAAAGTTAGGAAAAAAGGGGGAACCTCTAAAAAAGAAAT
Organism: Acanthurus leucopareius; assembly: GCA_029814765.1. NCBI lineage: Eukaryota > Metazoa > Chordata > Actinopteri > Acanthuriformes > Acanthuridae > Acanthurus > Acanthurus leucopareius. The sequence goes on along the minus strand of JAQMCX010000048.1, from coordinate 11,431,238 downwards.
CTGACTGCAGCTGACTGTGCTTTTGTTGTGCTTAAGTTGCACAAACGCAACAGACACAACAGTAAAGAGACTGAAAGTTCATAAGCAGGACTTCATTTTAAAAGAAACCAAGCCAGAAGTCTGTTAACTCCCCCTCAAAACAATAAAGAAGCGATTTTATGTATGAGATGTCTGTCTGCCTTGAGCAGATGTCTGCCGTGGATAACGTTCTCTTGGAAAGCAAACACTATCTCATCAGCATACCTGAGCGTCTGAGCTGAATGAGTCCTCATTCTGTTGAGAAGTCAGTCAGTCAGTCAGTCAGTCAGTCAGTCAGTCAGTCAGTCAGTCAGTCAGTCTGTCCATCAGCAGCTCAGTGATTCACATGCATGGCATCATCTTAATAACTGCATCTCACCAGGCTGCCCCCCCCCCCCCAATTTTTTTCTCCATTCCCCCCTCCCTCTGCTCTCTCTCCTCTGGCCAGTGGAAATGTGCGTGTGTGCAGATCTTGAGTGCAGTCTGTAATTTTTGGATGTGGTGGAGGGCCTCGGCTCAGCCTCGGGCTTCAGGGTTTGCTGCTCAGCCTCAATCACGTCACATGAAAAACTGCTGAGTGTGAGCGTAACTCTTTCTTCCTGTATGTGTGTGCGTGTGTGTGTTTGTGTGTGTGTGTGTCTGTGTGAGTGAAACTGTACTTGAACACTTAATGAAAGATGGTTTATCCCCCCACATATGCCTGTCTCTGCCTGTCTGTCTCCATCTGTGGCTCCCTTTACATTTTGCCTCTCAATATCCATCTGATTTGAGTGTCTGTCTGTCCGTCCATCTTGTCTGTGTGTCCTAGTGATATGTGATAGCAGCATCATGCCGTACGTGGACCGGCTGAACCGCGTATGCGGCTTCCTGGACATTGAGGAGAAGGAGAACAGCTGCCGCTTCCAAAGGCGATACTTCATCCTGGACACGCAGGGAAATGCTCTGCTGTGGTACATGGACAACCCTCAGGTGCTCCACACATACATGCATGACACTAACTTGCACAAACAGCGAGAGGAATTGACATTGACCAATAGGAGCCAGGTAACCTTGGACTCTGAGCCAATGACGACTCTGTGTGTTTGTGTTTCTGCATGCAGAACCTACCCAGTGGAGCCAGCTTTGTTGGCAGCCTGAAACTAACCTACATCTCGAAGGTAAACCACTGCCTGTCATGTCACTTTGCTGTTCGCTGTTGTTACATAATGTCCCGCGAACTACACGCATGTCTGAGCAATGTGGGGACAGGAATTCACAGAGTACACACAAATAGAAACATGCCAATCCGGGGCACAGATACAGCAGATCGGAGTTATCTGTAGTCGGAGTGAACGGTCACATGCAGCAGCAGCAGACTTTGTGAAGTTTTCCAGATGTCAGATAATGACATCTGGCTTCAATGCAGTGCAGTGCTGACAGCTCCTCCTGGACACTCTCGAGTCAAAGAAACGTCAAAGATATTAAATGTTTCTCCTCTCCTCTTCTTTTGTCTCCTCTCCTTGTGTCTCCTTGTTCCCTATGCATGTGTCAACTCTTTTTGCCTCCTCTTGTCTCCTAACTTTTTGTCTGCTCTCTTTTCTTCTTCTCTTCTCTCTATTTGTATCACTTCCTCTTATTTTTTCTTTTCTCATGTCCTCTTGTCTCCTCTCCTGTTCACTTGTCTCCTCATTTTCTTACTCATTTTCTTTCCTCCTCTGCTTTTGTTTTGTCATTTTCTCTTTTCTTGTCTCCTCTTTTACAATCTCCTCCGATCTCTTTCTCTTTTATCTCCTCTGTTTTTGTTTTGTCTGCTATCTGTTTTGTGTCTTCACTCCCTCTTTTATCTGTTCTGTCCTCCTTTTGCCTCCTTTCCTTTCCTCTCCTTTCACCTCCTATCTTCTTCTATTGGCTCTTCTCTCCTACTTTTGCCTCCGTTCCTCTCTTTTTGTTTTCTCTCTTCTATTTTGTCTTCTCTTTCCTCCTTTCTCAGGTGAATGAAGCTACGGCGAAGCAAAAGCCAAAGACAGAGTTCTGCTTTGGTGAGTTTTTTCAGGGAAACACTGAGTCATGCTCATGTCATAACACACAAGGGTGATTTTTTATTTACTGGTGATAAAAATATATAATCTGGTTATTAAAGATTTTCATGGACTTGATGTGTATATTTGCAGTCATCAATGCCGTTTCCCGGCGTTACTTCCTCCAAGCCAATGATGTGACTGACATGAGAGACTGGGTTGCTGCTCTTAACAAGGCCAGCAAGATCACTGTGAGTGCTACACACACAGCTGCACACGCGCTTTAACCGCATATCTTTGTCTCACATGTGGCTTCGAAAAAAAAAAACCCAAAGTGAGCAGGTATTGATTAGCGATTTGTTTCTACCTGAGCAGTGAGAGCTCCGGTTTTTGGTGGTGTGACTGAAGCCAGTTTCATCCTGGCAGGTGCGAAAAGCCGGCATGTTGCCCACAAAATAAGCCGTCGCTTGATTAATTAATGAATGAGGAAACTGTGAATGTGCATGAATATGAGTGATAACAACACACGTCACTGTGGTGAAGGTGAAAAAAAAAAAAAACCCTTATGAATGTGCAAATGAGCATGCCGTGTGCATTCAGTTTCCCCATTTACATGATATTTGTGTGCGTTTTAACGAGATGACCCAAGTCTTGTCGACTGGGGACAGCCAGATGTCTCATGACGGCAGATGACAGCAGGGTGTTTCTCCTTTTCTTTCACCTGCAGGCTAACACAGGAAGCCGTGCTGCTCACTCTCTCTTTCACTTCCCCCTTTGACAGGAGGGCTTCTCCGCCACTTTCCGTGGCCTCAGCGAAGGCTTGTGCAAAAAAATACTCCCTAAATGGACCTGACGTTAATGCATGAATGAAAATGAAACACTGAATAATGAATTGAACATAGTTATGTACAGATAATAAAACCCTTTAAGATGATATTTATATTACTAGTTTTTGACTTCTCCAGACACATTAGAGAGTGGAAGTGTTCATTTATTTGTCTTATGCCATTTTAGGAGCCCTTTTGTTCTGTATTATGACTTTTTGTCAGTTTAAGTTTATTGGACAGCTTGTAGTGAATATGTGGACAATAATACGGGAAGGTTGACAAAAAAACAAAGGTTTAGATGTTGCAGTCTTTTGATTTACATTGATTTATTCTAAATATTTGCTCTGTTTTCTTTGCTACGCTATGTTTTTAATGAGTTAGGCAGCACAAGAAGCACCGTGGGTGTACAGATGTGCTTTTTTTTTTTTTTTTACCAGAGCAAGATGTGAGATGGCTAAACAAACCACAAACTGAAAGCAGAAACTTCTGTTTGAACGGTGAACTTTTTGTCTGAGCATAGATTTTTATCTAATGTGCATCAGTGGCTTTCAGTTTTGATTTGTTTGATTTTTGATGCTTTTGATAAAGCAGTAAATATGTACAAATAGCCACTGCTTTCTTACCTTTCTATCATTTTTTTAAGCTGTGTTAGCATTTCTAATGGGAACAAGTGAGTTATGCTAACCTTTGCTAGCTTGAGACTTGGTAACTGGATGATACTTTGCCGAAAGCTTTTTCTCACCTAGTTAACCACTTATTTTTCTATTCAACTTTGCTGGCCTGTTTTCAAGAGGAACCTTTTCTGCTGTTTCCCATGACCATTTTCATCTGAGTTTTTTCTCATATTGAGTATGATGGACTTTGAGATTTGTTAACTAGTTTATCCAGGTTTTGAGCCAAGGATGATAAACTTTCAGCATTTGAAAGAATAATATGTGAAATTTTCATTTGTTTTTTTTTAAATTGTTTTGATAAGGGATCTTGTGCAGTAGAGCTGCAAGAATTACAGCCAAAATGATCATAATATTGATTTCAAGACTGTTTACTTCACTTTTGGTCATTGATTTTAGGGAAAAGTCAGTTACACTGCACTTTCAGTGCTGCTTTCAGTGCTGCTTTCATTTTCATGTTATGCAACATTCTGGCTAATTTACAAATCTTTGCATCAAAAGAAGGATAGTTTTTGTTCACAGTGCATTCTCAAGAAGAAAAAATATGAGAAAGATGTTATTCTTTCAGCTGTTGTCTTTTTTTTTCATATTCAGATTAACCAGGTTAAGCGTGTTGCTTTGTGATGAAATAAGACTCATTTTCTATTCGCTTATAATTTGTTCTTACTTAACATCATTTGCCCTTTAATCCAAAATACTTTCAAAAAGTTGATGATGATGATGATCCATATCAAGGGACTGGCTCTTTGCTTTCTGCTCAAGACTTTTGATTTTCATTTTACTTTAATTTGATTTTTCATTTGATTTTCATTGTGGGAACAAGAATTGTTTGCAACTAATACTCCATTAACCGTGTAGCCTTAGCTAGCAACATGAATTACACATGATGCATTTGAAAACCCCACACACTACACTACACTGGCAAAATACACTGTAGTTGCACAGTTGCAGCATGTTGCTCCCATTGGGAATGAAACCACTGACCCCTGGCATTAGCAGCAAACTTTACCCTGTAAACTCTGCTTGTTGATGTCAAGTTGATTCATTTTGTCCCACCTGTTTCTGTGCTGACAGGTTCCTAAACCCGGCCCTGCACCTCCACGGTCCGATGTGGCCGCAGTAATCGGTGACACTCAGGGGGGAAGGAAACAGCAGGCCTACAAGACGGAGATCATCGGTGGCGTGGTGGTGCACACTCCCATCCAGGTAAGGAGGAGGAAGCTGTGGTTTTTTGTGTGACTGTTAAAGGTGGCTGTGATGAAGCCAGCAGACAGGATTTTCGTCATGAATTTTATCTGTCACATTTCTTTTTTAGCAAAGTAAAGCTTGCCTTCTGTCTCCAAAACCACTTTTTGTGTAATCTGATGTACTTTAAAGATAGTGGTTGCATGATTGTTTCAATCATGGTGACGACGGTTGTGATGAAATGTTTCAGAATGAGAGCGAAGAGTCAGAAGGGAGAGAGAAGAGGGGTAGCAGGCCAGGCACGCTGAGGTGTGGTTACTGCGTCAAACAGGGAAATGTGGTGGGTACCCAGCTACTCATAACTGATTAACTCTGGGTTTAAATAAAAAGGCTGCATGTGAAAGCTGAAATCTGGTGTGTGTGTTTCAGAGGAAGAGCTGGAAGAGGAGGTTTTTCACCCTGGATGACACCGCAGTCAGCTACTACAAGTCTGATATGGTGAGGAGCCAAACTTTTAGTATTTCCTCTTAGATATTGACGTTTCTGGACTGAGGTCTTTGTTTGTCCATGGCCTTAATTGTCTGTATATGTATCCCAGGATAAGGAGCCTCTCCGTGCCATTCCACTGAGGGACATCCAGAAGGTCCACGAGTGTCTTGTCAAATCAGGGTGAGTCAGACGTGACTCAGGAAGTCAAATTCTCCCACAGTTTCACTTTCTTTCTCCAGAACTTTTGTGAACTTATTAGAATATTCAGCTAGAGATTATACTGCAGTTTTTTTCCAGTGCATTTTCAAAACATATGTGACATGGTGGGTATTAAGGTATTTTGGGAGGTAGATTCGTTGTTGCACAGTTGTTGTTTTTTACCTCTTGTTTTCTGTGATCTCTACTGAAGCATGGTTCTGTGCTCGTCTCAACAGCAGATGGACACTGACAGTTTGAAGAAGATCTCAAGAGATTTTAAATTTTTTTAAGTTCATTTTTATAGACACTCTAAAAGTGTGGATCTTCTTCTACTGTTTGCACAATCACAATGAAATATTTATGCTCATTTAGTGTATTTCATCATAGACTTAACAGACCAAATTTACATTAGCCTGGACCTCCTATACCTTCACTTTTTTAATAAAAAAATCAAACAACATAAGCCTATTTCTATTTACAGTTATGCAGCTTTTAATTTGTTTATTTCAGCTCTGTTTACACTTCCTTTTTTCTTTTTTCAAGGTGTGATTCAGCCACCAATAATCCTATATTATTTGAATAAATTGGCACATGGTTATTTTGCATTTATGCAAATGAAAGGCCGCTAAACACACCTGAACTCAGAGAAGGAGGCAGTCTTGACCATTTTGAACCCTTGCGGGTCACTTCCCCTATAAATCAGTATACAGATCTGATCACAGATGTTTTTGTAAAGTGAAAAAAAAAAAAAAGATCACAGATTATTAATCTGCATTACACTTGAACTATCCACTCCTCTCTGTAGTTACTTTATTATTCAACATGATAATTTTCCTCTGTGCCCATCAGGGATCTTCTGCTAAGAGACAACCTGTTTGAGATCATTACCAGCTCCCGAACTTTCTACATCCAGGTACAATCATGTCTTCCTGTTACAACAACCAATCAGCAGCTTTGTTTCTTACAAGTATTTTTAGAGATATGAGTTTAACAGTGTGAGAACATTGAATTAGACGCAGGTTGTTTTGTTAGTTGGGGCAGAGGGGCTCTTCATTCCCAGGTGTATCCGTCCTGATGTTTTGACTTGTTTTTTTGTAAATGCTCTGCTGCTGATGTGTGGAATGGGAGGGTTTTTTTTCAGAGCATGAAAAGTTTGTTTTTGTAAAACGGGCACAGCCATCCGTTACCATAACAACAATAACATCCTGCCCGACACTCCCCTGAGAGAACAGCTGACTGCGACGGCAGGGGTCGGATAAGGTGGGAAGTGGTGGGAGAGAGAGAGAGAGAGAGAGAGAGACGCAGAGAGCGAGAGGCTGCAACCCAGAGTGTTTTTATTTTTGTCTGTGAAAGAAAAAAAAGGGAAGCATGTAGTAAACTTGACACAAGTTCAACTTTTTCATGGGACTTTTATTTTGAAGATCAGGTAACTGCAGGAGGCGTAGATGCGCAAAATTGTAGGCGTGTCAAATACAAACACAGGAAACTGTTGTATTTTGTCACTCTTTAGCAGCAGCCATTCCACTCTCAATCATAATGTGTCATGCTTTTATTAAGTGATTGATTATAAATGTCATCAATAGTCATTCATCAAAAGGACACGGTGGTGAATGAAGTGTAGTGTGTTGCAGCTCCCTCTAGTGGATTTCTTATGTAAACGGGAATAACAATCACAACTTCCCACAATTTCCCTGAGGGAGTCTCCGAAGCGATCAATAAAGTTCAATCTAATCTAATCTAAGGGTTACCATTTTCATAGCAGAAGTGTGGAAACCAAAGTGAAAAATCATCATAAACTAAAAATTTATTTCATAGTCTATAAATCTTAATTTGAGAGTATCAAACACTCTTTCATCAATTACAACACTTTACAGCAGGATTATTTTTTTGTTGGTTTTGGTCTGTTTTTTTGGATTTATGGTCAATGTTGAATATTAACACATTAGTTAGTTTAGTTATTAGCTATTACAGGATGTGATTAACACAAAAGGTCAAAACACTAAATTAACCACATTAACTCTGCGCCTTTATCTTCTGGTTTGCTCCTCTATAGACAGACTCTCCAGAGGAGATGCAGGGCTGGATCAGGGACATTGAGATGAAGATCCAGGACTTCAGAGGTCCCTCTAAGGTAACTCTAACTGCTGTCTCTCCCTTTGACACAAAATACAAACTGTACAACAACCTTTCATCTGTTTATTCTTGAAGGTGAAGGGAAAACTTTAAGATGTGATCACTGATGATGTGTTTGTCTCTTTTGTTGCAGGGTTTTTCATTCAAGCGCGCATCCTCTCTCTATCGAAGTCACAATGCCTCCTCAGCGTCTCGAGGTCTTAGTGACGAGCGCAGACCCCAACTGGTCAAGTCCTGCTCTGTGGCCCCGGGCTGGCAGCCCTGGATGCCGGTCCCGTCGTGCGAGCCCGCCATCATGGATACAGAAGATGACGACAGTGCCTTCAGCTCCGTGCCCACCTTGCCTTCCCTCTCCTCTTCTTCCACCTCCTCCTCCACCTCGTCCTCCTCCAACTCCCTCTCCACCCCGAACCCTTGCCCCAGCATGCCTCCAGCAGCTTCAGGCAGCGGTCTGGGGATCCTCACAGCATCAGGAGACGTGGCCAGCGGGCGTCGGAGGCACCGCTCGCAGCCTCAGCCTCACACCAGCTGCAGCTTCCCCTTCAGCCTAGATGACGACGGTATTCGCACCACAGACGTCTAATTTAATGAAGTCTGTCCAGACTCCTGTGAGGACTTTAGTGTTGGTACCTGCTTTAAAATGAATGTACTGGTAATAATAGTATTCCCTGCTAATGAAGTGACACTGTGACCATCTGCCTCAATGCCATGACATGAGATTGGGGCCCTCTGCTGGTCTTTTAGCTGTATTGCAGACGAAGGAAGCACTCAGCTGGAAGGGGACCAACGTGCGAAGTGTTTGTCGTTCACAGAACTGTGAAAAAGTGTGATGGAGTGTTTTTAGTGCAACTTTCTCTGAAAACTTGAATAATCTTGTTAATAATTGTTCTTGCAGACACTTTGGCACATGCTTTAGACCTGTTGCACTTAGCTCCCATCAGAGATGTTACTCTGTCAAGAAAAACATGTTTCCACCCCTGCTAGTATTCATAGAGATGTGTTTAAAGGCATTTTAACACATTACTATCCACAATTAGTTATTTTCAAGCTTGTGTTACTTAAATACTTTCAAACAATTTTACTTTCTTCTGAGCCCAGCAGTGTTTTTCCCCTCTTTCCTCCTGAGAAGCACATTACGTGAAAAGCCTCATATCAACCTACTTTTAATAATAGTTAACAAGCATTTAATTACTAACATCTAATCTGGTGTCTGGGGGAAAGTATCCTGTAAGTCTCATAAAAAAAGGTACATGCAAGCACATGCAAACAGACTGAGGGCTGGTCTGTCGTAGACGGCGCAGACAGAGAAGACGGAGTCAGCAGCGGCTTTTATGTGTTCGCACTTTATTTTTAAACAGAAGGTTTTTTTTAAAAAACTTGGCTCAAAGATCAATTATCAGTAAACTGTGACTCCTTTGGACAGGGTACCATAAAAGTACAGCAGTGTTGAGATGGTACTTGTTAGAAGAATGTACTGCCAGAATTGAAGTACAGCTGATCGGCTGGTTGACAGCTTTGGAAATGTGATTTTCTTATTGCAGCATTATGTGGGGAAAATGTGCCACTACTTCTGGTAATTTAATTGTAATTCCGCACTTTGCTTTTCTCATTTTTACTATTGTTATTGTTATTTTGTCACGGCTTTTACTGCAGATATTGAGGCTTCTTCTGAGATGATGGCTTGAATACTTTGTACTGTTACACCACTAGTTTTAGCCTTTCTCAGGTTCACTTCAAAGACTTCATTGATGTGGTACCATTTTAATGTCTATTTCCGTTTTCTGAAGCTGCGTGCACTTGTCTGCCTGCGCATAATGTCATTTTTTTCTTTCTTGTTCATTAAATGAGCTCTTTGTTTGTATTGTTTGGGTTGTTTTTGATCAGTTCTAACATTTGACTTTTCACACTCTGCCATCTAGTGGTAGAAATAACATCTTACACCAAAGATTGCACAAACTAACCTCCTAGAGCTTTATAAATGATCTTTGAGTGGCAAGTGACAGCATTAAGACTTTTAAAGGTTTATCTGTTTTCTCTCCAAAGTGCAAAGTGTCTTTACTGCCAGGCAAGCAGAACTTTAGGGCCAATGTTTTTGACCTTTAATACTGTCACTTTAAAAGTAAGCAGGCTATACAGGCGCAAATACAAGCATGCACACACATGCACATGCCAGTTATATGCCCAGAGGCTGTGTTAAGTGAAGTGTTTCACACATCCAGTGCAAAGGTCTATTAGGTAAAACGCCTGAAACTCTGTCCTGACCTCCGTCCAACTTCCCGCTCTGCCTCCCAGTGCAGCTGTGTGGCTGCAGGACCGGCGAGACTAAAGTGTCTCCACTGAACAGTTTAAATTGTGTTGGTAGGTAAAAAGGCCCTGAGTGCCTGTGAAATGTCAGCTGTGTTGAAATGAGTTTTCAGTCTGTTAAAGACAAAGCTCCTCCAGGTACTGAGAGAAATCCAAGCAGAAACATATGGCAGGAACAATCGTGATGAAAGTTTGGTCCGTTTAAGTAAAGGAAAAAAAATGACAGGGATGGGACTTTGTGTATTTGTCTAAGAACAATTTCAACATACTCCAATACTCCCACCAGTATGATTGACTGGTGAACTTCTCATCTCATCAGAAAACACTGTTTCACAGACTGAACGTGTGTACCAGCTGAGAAACTATAGAGAGTTAAAGGTCTTACAATACAGTGACACACTACGGGCCTTGGAGGCTTCATTTCTGCACAAACATAATGTAAAGGTCATGAAGTACTTCAGTTTGACGCCTGTGAGTGACAGGCGGCTCAGAGGGCAGGCAGACACTCTGTTCCTCTAAATGTTAATGTTCCCACATGGATGACTCTGCACCAGACTGCTCTCTCTCCCTTTATCTGTGCCTCCTCCACGTCCTCACACTGCTGATTTTATTTGTTGCTCCAGAATAAATTCAGATCAGCTGGATATTTTGCTTTGTTGCGGTAAAGTGGCTTGAGCTCGAGCAAATTAAAATGCAAAAGATGAAGACAGCTTCATAGTTTGTTTTGTTCATTTGTGTCGGACGTTGTCTCGTTGGCTGCTTTTCCCGATTGTTATTCCCGTTTACATAAGAAATCCACTAGAGGGAGCTGCAACACACTACACTTCATTCACCACCGTGTCCTTTGTGTCAAGGCGATGCATGAGGAGCTCGCACTCCACAGAAGATGCCATGAGCTCCCAGACACTCACTTTAAAACCTAATCAAACTATTGATGACATTTATAATCAATCACTTAATAAAAGCATGACACATTATGATTGAGGGTGGAATGGCTGCTGCTAAAGAGTGACAAAATACAACCGTTTCCTGTGTTTATATTTGACGCGCCTGCAATTTTGCGCATCTACGCCTCCTGCGGTTACGTGACCTTCAAAATAAAAGTCCCATGAAAAAGCTTAATTTGTCTTCTGAGAAAAAAGTGCAAAATCAATTAACATCGACTGGCTTTATTATTACAAAATACACACTGCTGATTTTATCAAGACATAATAATAATGGTATTTATATATAGGAAGCTGCAAACAAGAAGTTTAGTCAAGTTATATTTCCAAAAGTTTCCTAATCAGCTATAATATAAGTACTGATTGAGTAGTCTATAAAACTAACTTAGTAATTATTTTTTTTGTAACATAATAACAAATATGCTGTAAAATGAACCGCTGAGTGAAGGAATTTTCCTTCACACTGAGTATAATAAATAGATAATACAGCTAGTGGCAATTTGTGAAGCATTAAGAGTACATGAGAGGAGATTTATTTGAACATCTCAAGTGGCTTTTTTCCATTTAAAAAGCCCTATGATGGCAGTTAAACAAATGATATATTAAAGTGATAAACTTTATTTATTGAGATTTGTTGATAATTAAGTTAAAAAAAATATTTGTGTGAGTTTTTCAAAGTGTTTTGGAGGGTTCACCCATTCATTCAGTGGGTACTATTAAATTATGTTGATCAGTGTATTGAATGGTTGGAAGAACCTTATTTTACTACAGTATAAAATAAAAAGCCCCAACACCTGAGTTCTTAAACTTTAACTGCTGCATTTAGGCTTAAGCCCCTTATTACAACAGATTTTTATTGTATGTGAAGTTGTTAGAGGTCTCTCACCGCTGAGCTGATGTGTGACATGTAAACCTCCTCACTTCCCACTAAAGCAGCGACTAAACTAAAAGCAACTAAAGAGTTTAACTAAGCCTGTGCAGAAAGCAGAGTCTCCTTAACATGTGTAATATGAAGTCATATTAATGTGAAACAGGTTTTCCTTCATCTGGCCTCGGAGGCCCCCATCTGGACCCCTGCCAAACCCCCACCCTCCGCTTTTCCCACATCAGACCACCTTACAAACTGGAGGCTGTGGACAGGGTGGTGGTGGTGGTGGTGGGAGGGGAGGGGGGGTTGGAATGTATTTTGCCCTGTGTGATGTGATTGTTTGCAGAGAAATGGGTTGACCTTGCCCTCTTATGCCACACACACATGCACACACTCGCTCTGGCCGGGCTGGAGGTGTGTGAGACGGACCTGCTGAGTGCAGGAGGTCTGGGACCCCGTCACCACTTCCTGCAGACAGAGAACAGAGGATCCAGTCAGCTGAAGCCAGGATGGGACAATAATGAGCCGTCCAGCCACCACTACCACCTCATTTCAGGTATTATTGAAACCTTCGCCTCTCACTTTTCCTCTTGTACATACATTAGAAAATATGAAGAGTTATAGACCAAAAAGAAACAAACTGTTTGAAAATTACATAAATTACTCATTATTTCAAAATTTTAATGACAAAAACACGTACTAAATAATAAACTTGAGTAAACTAACATCAGTGAACGATTAGTGTAGCTTAGTTATATTGTTGCTACTGTAAATTTAGATTTTCCAAAAACAAAATATTTCTATTTAAAAATGTAATTTTCATATAGGCCTAATTAAAAGACAAGGCAATAAAGGTAGGTAATGAAACTTTTAACTCAGGTTTCCTAAATGATTTTAAAGTTTTATGAAATTTTTTTTAAGCCTCACTTCATAAAGTTTAGTATGAATTATTAACACTGAAGTTGGTTTACATATTTCAGGGATTTATATCCAAACGACAATGATTTTTTAAAAATTAATTAGCTTAATTGCCTTAGTTAATCTACTTTGAAATAATCGGATAATTAGTTTAAACATATTTTTCAAAGTTAAAACTTTGATTCGTACAGTTTAATTGTGACCGATGATTTTGTGTTTTTGATCCCCCAAATAAAATTGAGCGTTTATAAACAACGAAAGGGTCAGTTCAGCTGTGTGGCTTTCAATCGGAGCTAATTAGACGGATTAAAGGCGTCTTTAAAAACTTTTTTTTTTTCCGATGTGGTAGCTAATTTAAACCAACGAGCAGGAAAGTTTTACGAAACGGAATTGTTGTGTTTTATGTTTTGCATTTTTCTCAAGAAAACAAAATGATTCAATCTTTCAAACTAAATATCGAAAGTAATCGAAAAAAAGTGAGTATTATCGAGTCACCATTTCTGACTGGAAACTCGTGACTTATTTGTTCCCCATGTGGATAAACAGCGTGTTTGCTTTCAGGATGTTTACCATAAAAGATTGATTTTTTTTAACAAACGCTGCAAATTTATATTTCATTTCGCCTATATGTTATATGGTAAGTATACGGTAACAATGTGGCAAAATACTGGTAAGTGAACATCTGTCTGTGGCCTGACCGGGAGGGATTTAAGACGCAGAGGTTAAAGGCCTCATTATTACCATTAAGACTATTCGGGACGCAACTGCAGACTCAAGAAAAGTTCATTCTGAGAAATACATGACAATTAATTACATTGTATTATGATGTAATAATGTCTTTATTCACATAAAAAAATCTAAAGGTTATGTGATTTGATTTGACACGTCTGTTTATTTTTTGCTTTGTTGTAAAGTCAATAATTCATCAGTTGGTTATGAAAGTTAATCTTCAACAATCGTAAACAAATAGAATGAACGCAATAAACTCAGTCCGATAAAGAGAGTCAGCAACACGCTAATATGTCTATGCGCTCTGATCGACTTTCGTAAAATTAGCTACTTTATTTCTGCTAAATGATTTTTAGAAGCAGCTTTCCACAAATGTATCGTTCTGGATATTGAAAAGTAGACACGTAAAAAGTCGTTCCAGATACGATTTGTTATCGGTTATAGTTTGTTGCCTGATATACTCATTATTATAAATTTTAGACCATCGGTGGATTATTTAATTTATTCGAGATCGTACTTTCTCTCTACAAGCACATTGTTTGAGTTACATCAGCTTAAAAACTGCACAAACTACGTAAAGCGTTTTTCGGATGTCTTTGAATTAATTATTAGGCTTATTGGTGAGATATCGTAACAGATCGGAAACTTCATTTACACACACTCTCACTCTCACTCACACGCGCACACACGCACACACACAAACACACACTCACACTCACACTCTCACTCTCACTCTCACTCTCTCTCTCTCTCTCACACACACACACACACACACACACACACACACACACACACACACACACAAAACACACAAAAAAACAGACCACACAGAGACAGATCGAAAGAGCACACCTCAAAACACCACACAC
>JAQMCX010000048.1:11396984-11416988 GCA_029814765.1 Acanthurus leucopareius | reverse complement strand
ACACACACACACACACACACACACCCACACACACACACACACACACACACACACACACACACACACACACACACACAAAACAGACAAAATGACAGAGGACACAGAGTCAATAGTCTCCCAGTGGCAGCGCGCTCTCACTGCAGCAACCGTTTGTCGCGCGCAAGAGAGGCTGTGCACCGAGCTGCTAACCGGAGGTCTGTCACCGGGAATTTGATAATTATATACGGTAAGAGCTGCAGTTATAGATGCATCTTGTTACAAAAGATATGCACATGCTATTGCGTAAAAACGGGCACATTTACGCACGATTATAAGATTTAATTTCTTTACGATACTAGCATACTAAATATGTGTTGTGGTTTGGTTTTAATGTACAAATAAAGGCTCAAGTATTTTATGCAGAAGGCAAACTATGTACCTGCCATAAATCTCGACACATGCCGTTAAATAGAGACATGGTCAACACCTCAAACCTTTGGTGTAAATTAAATAAAAATTACGCAGAAAATCTGTCCGCAGACACTCTGAATGAGCAGACTGTGGTCAGGGTGAATGGAGTAAAGTGGAAACGCGAGAGCGTATTTGAAATCGGTGGAAATGTGTAAGGGAGCGTGTTGACCCAGCGGTGACCCCTTCAACTTTCAACTCTGGATGCCTCCAGTTATCAGGATCTAATCCAGTCAAAGTGATGCGCGCTGCTGCTGCTACTGCTGCTGCTGCTATGGGCCTCCTGCGCCCGATTCTATAATCTACTGTGAGATAGTGTGTGTGTATGTGCGCGCGTGCGCACGTGTTTATGTTTGAGCTTAGGCTTGCGGGATTTTCTCATTTTTGAAAAGCGCAAACCAAATCCACATCACATTTGGGCGCGTTGATTGGAAATATGGTAATAAGAGGTTAACAAGTTTGTGTTTTATTTACCAGTAAAGGACAACGACATAGATTAGTAGCCTGAGGCCTGTTGTTTCTTTGTGTTTTTCTACTCTGGGCCACAAGGTAAAAAAGTCTTTCAGTCACGTTTGACACCTGCTTTTATTAAATTATAATATAAATGAATAACCAAAAAAAAAAAAAAGATGGGTACAGTGCTATTTCTCCTTCTCGTTTCCATCGTAATGTGACATTTAGTCGTCTTCCTCTTACTGTGGTGTTTAAAAAGTTGAATTAGTACAACAGTATAGTACAGCATTTCTGCTTTCTCTGCCTCAAACAAAAATAGCGCCTCTCTGATCAATCAGGAAAGTTGGACGGATGATCCAGATTTTTTTGATAGAAAAACGATCCAACGGGCAATTTTGGGTGTGTATGATGTAAAACTAAGGCTATGTTCAGAGGGATTAATCACGGTGACCAAATGAGAGTGAGAATTTAACAAAAATTGCTTTAAAAAAATAAATCATCCTTGACCACTGCGCGTGCGTGCACATAGGTCTGTGCACGTGTCTAAGTGCACGTCTACGTTTTGTGTGTGTGTGTGTTTGTGTGTGTGTGTGCGTGATTGGCCAGTGTCACAGCCGTGATTTGGGCTGCGGATACCGATGCACCGTGCTGACCTATGGGAGCGCGGAAAAGGCAGAAGGGGGAGGGCCGTGCGTCCGAGGCGGACTCCATTTGTTATGAAGGAACTGATGAGCGCGATTCAGATCAGGGCTTCCTCTGATACAGTGAGGGCAATAAAGAGACAGGCGATTTAAATGAGGAGTGAATCGCATCCGCTTTGAACAAATCTCAACCTGAACTGCAGCCGGCGGCGACGGGAGGCAGCGGAGCGGACGAGCCGCGGTCTGCGCGCAGGGAGACTGACCACGGAGCGAGAAACAAATGATGATATTTCAGAGCCACAAAGGGAACATGGTGGAATATTGAGATCCCACACTTCCACATCTGGACAGTTGGATTTTTATAGAAGAAGTTATTGGAATTTCAAATCAAGTTATAAAAATAGGCGAGCAGGTTGCAGACCGCGCAGGAGCAGGATGAGCGTGTTTTCTGCAGGGAGAGCAGAGCAGTGCGTTTGAGGTAAAGGCCCTCAGAAAGACCGTGTAAAATACTCACACACACACACACACACACGCACAAGCCAGACACAAGCTGGGGTTGATGTCTGTGATATGCACTTTAGGTGCTTCTATTTTTAACAGCATGTAGGCTGCAGTTAAACACACAGTTCAGCTGTTAACTCTGTTGATCTGCAAACGAGTTATCGTCACGTGCAAAGGTTGAAATATTGATGTATTGATGTTTTTTTATGTAGCCATAATACAGTCTGAAACTCAGATTGGTATTATCATATAAATGTTTAGCCTAAAAGCAAGTAATCTATATCCTTGTGCAAAAACAACGTTAAAGTTCAAGTTCATGCACATTTAATCTGCCTGAAGTGGACGTATGTAATTAGGTTATTGGATCAGTTACAGTTTAAGTCATTGTGATGTAATGAAGTTATCCTTGTGCTTTTCTGTGAGATGAAAACTGTAATTTGTGGTTTTTCAACCACAGTATCAAAGTACCAATAAATCAGATCCTCTGCACACAGAAATTTCCTCACCAAATATCTACTGTGCTGCAGTTTATGGACTAAATGGCTTTTAGTTTGGACATAACTGTTTGGTCCCATCGATTGCATAAATATATTAGATATTTATTATCATGTATCTTTAGACTGAGGTGGTCTTACTTTTCCCAAACAGACGTGCTTAAATTTACATTTATAGTAAGCAATAATTGTAATGAAAATGAATTAAAATAATCTGCTCGCGTGTGTTATTTTGAAATTGTAATCGCATATACTCATCTGTGTGTGCGTGTGTGTGTGTGTGTGCGTGTGCGTGTGTGTGTGTGTGTGTGTGTGTGTTTGAGATAGTGGGACATGGCAAACGGAGGGGATCAGTTCGGCCTCGCAGAGCGTCCGGACTCGGACTGCATGGATTCCCCAAAAGACACCAAACAGGAAAATCACAGCTACACTTTAAACTCACCAGCTTCACCGCAGACAGCGTCCAGCCAGCAGGCATCGGCCTGTACAGCGGATCATAATGTAAATATTGATTATTAATGATCTATTTGAACAAACAGCATCTATTAGTTTCTGCGAGTTTGCTTTAAAAAAAAAATTAAAACAATATTTTTATACAAAAATACTCCCATCATATTTTAGTCATTATTATTTAATTTACCACTAAACCAATAAATTATTATTTCAAGTTTACACAAATCATAACTTCTGTGTTTATATAACTTTAATTCTGAAAAGTAACATTGAAAGTTCATGTGGGGCCTTGTGTCCTGCCTCAGACTTCTCCCTCAGTTGTGTTGAGCACGGTTCATATTTTGCTGCAGGGGATGGAGGGAATCAAAGTTTTCCTCCACGACAGGGAACTCTGGACAAAGTTTGATGAAGTGGGAACTGAAATGATCATCACCAAGGCTGGAAGGTAGGAGGAAGAAATGATGGCTGTCTGTTGACTATAGATTTTTAACTTTTAGTAATTTATCATGGAGCCATGTCTTTACTCAAACGCTGTGAAGGGAGCCAAATGAGCAGGATGGATTTTAATGTATAGCAGACCTGGTGCAACAATACTTGTGGTACAAACTGTACAATGTGCATATGTTCAGGCCCTAAATGGATGTTTTGTATCAGAGGGCTGGCTCTCCATTGCTCTCCATATTATCTAACTACAGGTATTTTATTATTTAAATCTGCCTGCTTAATAAAGAAAATGAACATTTATATTTTTCCTGACTGTGTTTCTTGTAGGAGGATGTTCCCCAGTTACAAGGTGAAGGTCACAGGACTCAACCCCAAAACCAAATACATACTCCTGATGGACATTGTGCCCGGGGATGATCATCGCTACAAATTCGCAGACAACAAATGGTTCGTATATCGCAACATTTCTACACAAACTTATGTTATCAAAGTGGTGCACGTTTTAATGGCTATGGGCTAAATTGTGCACGGGTCAGCATTACTATCAGCCACGATAAAACTTATTTTTAATTAATATATTTTAAAACAACAATAGTCTGAAACGATTACACAACTATCACTACTCAATATAAATAAATTTAAATATAAAAAGCCTATATTTTCCAAATTCTTACATTTATAGCCTTAGATATTCGTCGTATTCCTTTTTCATTTTATGTGGGCCAACATGAATTTTCGATTAGAAATCTTCGCCTTAAACCTCCGAAAATAGAAATATCGTGAAGCTGTGTTGTTGTGGGTTTATTCTTCGCTCCATCCCCGCGTCCGCACTGTGTAAAGGTCGGGTCCTTCTTGCAGACTGGGATGGCCTAGTTCCCCGTGTTTCCCCCCGTGACTGCCCGCCGGTTAAATCAGAGTAAGAAGGGTTCACCAGGCGGACAGACGGCACAGACCAGGATTAAATTCCCCCATTCAACTGCGTTTTTGCTGCAGGGGAAAATCCGAACAGGCCACTGACTCTGCAGCGAGCTCCGTCAATGCTGTGCCTCTCCAGAGCATCACACACTATTACAATGTAACGGGACGGAAACAGGGGTCTGTGACACAGCTCAGAGTCTCAGCTCAGTGCGTAATGGAGGCGCTCGGGGTTTATGGAGATAAGTCGGTGGTAGCCTGCAAGGCTTTTTAAAAAGATTGGTTGTGGGTAAATAATCCCCTCAACTCTAACAGGCTGCAATTTGATTTATTTTTCTCTTTTTAAAAATTTTATTGGTTTTATTTTTCTATTTTTGCCGGGTCATTTGACCTTTAGGCACTGCAGACTCAAAACAAAGGCCAAACATTCACCGCAATGTTCTTCCTTTAGACTTCAAAAAGTCTTGGGTTTTTCTGGTTATTAGATTACAGCTCCCACTAATTATTTTCGGCCCTAATTAGTTTTATTAGAGACTTGTAAAACGTCAGATGTAAAGCACAAAGAGAGGCTTACTCGGGCTAAACGTTAAACACTCAGGATTAAAAATTAATGCGCGGAATAAAAGCACACTCAAACAGGTTGCTCCTATCTTTTGCTCCTCGGCTACTGTTAAAAAATGCTCTATAGTTCAAAGATTAAATAAAATCCAACATTTGTTGGACATTTGTAGGGCATTTGTAGTTCTCCTTGTTTTAGTTTTGTTGTGATTTGAGTTTTTTTAAGCAAAGAGGTTAACGGCCTCTGGTTCGGCGCCTCGCAACAACATCTCCAGCCCGGAAACACAGTCGTGCTGAGAGTCACGACCGAGAGTCAACAAAACTCATGGGCCACACAAACCTCAAAGAAGATTAAAATACGCCACCTTTTAACAAAATGCCGTAACACTAAATTGACATTTCTCTGGTATAATATTATGAGACCACAGCAACACATTTTTGTGCGGCCAATAAGATAACCTGGGTTGTTAAAGTTAAAATACAGATATTTCTATAAGCCCTAACTCCAGAAAAAAAGGTGAAGATTGTGTCAGTCTAATTAAAGCACCATAGAGCCTCTTCTGCAGCCGGCGGCAGCGCAGCTAGGCCTCCAGCGCCACAGGGCGCCAGACAAAGCGGTGCACGGCCGGTCAGACAAACCACTGTGACCCACTGAGTGTCAATGTCTGGCTGCTTTTTTTCTGATCTGCTGCATGTTCTTGGCCGTATAGGTCGATAACGGGAAAGGCAGAGCCCGCGATGCCCGGGAGGCTCTACGTCCACCCGGACTCTCCCGCCACCGGAGCGCACTGGAGCCGCCAGCTCGTCTCTTTTCAGAAGCTCAAACTGACCAACAACCACCTAGACCCCTTTGGACATGTGAGTCTGTCTTGTGCGATAGTATTTTTTTCATGTTATGAATCATTCAAATGTTGCTGTACAGAAGAAGAAATTTGGTCTTGATCTCTGTTTGCTTAACTTAGAAAAAAATGCTTTGCCATTTAAACAGGCTGTTTGCGGAGCTTTATCTTAAGGCCATATGATAATCGCCTAATTTAAAAGACAAAACACCCATGAAGAGGACACAAATCAAACATCTCTATAGTTTTTACATACATTAAATCGCCATTATATGCAATTAGATGACTAACCTTGAGTGATATTTTTAACGTAAGAAAAACGATTAGACAAACTACAGTCACAGGTCCAGTTTTGCAGGCAGGCACAACCCAGAGCTCATTGACTCCTGCGCTTAGCTGGCAGCACATGTGGCTCATTCTGCTGATTATAACTCAGCAGACTTCACAACACGGCACAAATCACCACGAGGGCAGCGCGGCCGTGCTTCAGCCTAAACACAGCACACACTCACTCCTGCCGCGTCTTTCACTGTTACCTCAGTCCATACACACTGTAGGTTACTTCACGAGGGCGCAGTGAGCTGTGCGGCGCGAGAGCAGGTGAGGTAAGCACGTTTTATTTTCCGCGCGCGTCTCGGAGACACTGCATGCACTGGGCACGCGCGCGGGAACAAACAGAAACACACCTAATCTTTTCAGGCTTGTTAAATTAGACGTAATGATTTCAATGACTCTAAAGTCCATTAGCTAAAACATGTCACCGGTGGACACGTCACCGCGATTAAACTGAGCCCTCAGGATAAACAAACGTGCGCGCGCCCTCGAACGCGCGCACAGAGGAAAATGATCCAATTAAAACCACTGGTTGAGTTAGTTGTGTTGTTGAAAGTAGTTTAGATTCGCTGCGTGCATAGAGTTATTATAGTCTTACATTAATTGTGTCTTTACGCCGAATTTAGTTAACTAAAGACATCTTAATCAATGTAAATTCTTTAAGTAGCTTAGTCACCTAATAGGTTTCACCCTTTTTACATGTCTAAAATTCAAACAACATTACTTTCCATAAAATATTTTAGCAAAGTATTCTGCCCATGATTACATCAAATTAAATTTTTGAATTTACATTTTATTATATGTGATCCTGGGGAGTCTGAGGTCCTATAGGCCCACAGGCATTAATGAAATAGAACATTTTATGCTTTACTATTCACTTTATTTTATAGTTGGCAACTATCTTAGGTTCCCTGCATTAGTTTTTGGTAACACTATAAAATCAAGATCTTTTGGAAAAAATTCAAATAGTCTGAGCGTCTGCAAAACAGCTGCACACAACTGCATCAGGCCAAAAATATTTCCTATATTAATGCAGGATATATGACATCATTTTTTAAAATAAAAACCTGGCTACAGCCCTGGAAAACAAAATACTGATTTGTTTTTCCTCATCAGTTTGATCCTCCTAATATGTAAATCATGGAACTCTGTCTTAAAGATTTATGTCATCCAAGAAATGTAAGTACTTTGACATAAATGGGCTTTACCCTCCACCTGGCCTCCAGTCTAGTCCAAGTCCCAGCATCTGCCGGTGGGTTTCATGAAAACATGACAGGTCCGTCAATCTCACCTTCTCAATCTCTCCTCCCTGCAGATAATACTCAATTCCATGCACAAATACCAGCCTCGTCTCCACATTGTCAAGGCAGACGAGAATAACGGCTTCGGCTCAAAAAACACGGCTTTCTGCACTCACGTCTTCTCTGAGACTGCCTTCATCGCTGTGACATCCTACCAGAACCACAAGGTATGTGTTACACAGCACGGAGTTCACAAAAACTCAGTTTAAAACTCCACTTCATGTGTTTTAGAAAGATGGAGTCTCTTATGAATAAAACTACTGAAGTAATTTGAGGTTTTCAAAACATAATACAACACAAAAGTTATAAAAAACAATCAGATCCACTGTTTGAATATGAAGTTCACTGTAACACAAAATTTTTAACACTTATGGAAATTGATATCAAATCTATGAAAACCAGATCTGTTTTACAATCAAAACTGGTGAGAATTAAGATGAGCTAAGACCTTTGGTCACTGTTCACATTTAAACTTCTGTCTCTTACATATGTTCACACACACTCTCACATGCACACGGGAAAACAGTTTTGTGCTTGTTTGTATTACTGTCTATCATTTGTGCCCAGAGAGTCAGTCTGCATCTTTTTTTTATTTATGTATCCCCTTTGTATTTGTAAACATGTCCAGAAATAAATTATTCATGTGCATGTGTGTGTGTGTGTGTGTGTGTGAAAGAGAGAGAGAGTGTGTGTGAGTGCAAGTTTGTAATGACCTGTTTCTTTCTCTTGATCTTGACTGATTCAGTTTCCTCAGCGTCTCGTAGAAAGACAGATTGCTGAAGCTGCTGAGCCACCCTGCTGGCCAAGTTTGCACAAGATAGCTTCAAATTAATTATATTTCATAACAAAACATTAACGCTAATTTTTGCTCTTGATTTTCTCTGTATTTTATATACAGCATATTTTATTTGCAAAATTGCTTACTTGACAAAATAGAAGACTAAATTCTGCACATTTATCTACAATTTAAATATATGTTTTATATTATATATATATATATATATATATATCATATATATATGATAAAAAGTGCTTAAAAACACATCGAGACTCAGAAAATAAATCTATTTTAAGTGTTTGATCTATAAAGATGTAATAATTTATTAACAGTAGTGGGTACAGCTTTGATTTATTAACAGAAGAAGATACAGTCAGATAGTTTTGTTTAAGGTAAAACTTTAAAGTTTGATAAATTTATATTTAAATGTAATTATAATAATTATCAACCAGAGGTAAATATATTTTCTCTCGTCTTAATTTATATAAATACAATTATTATTATTATTATAAGTGGTAGTTGTACATTAGTATTGGTAAGAATCAAATGAAAAAAGTGACCACTGAATTATGTTTTTCTTGCACTTTTCTTAACAATTACATTTATGTTATAAAATTTTGCTATCATTTTTTTAAAAAAAAAAAATTAACAATGTACATCCACATCATAGATACAGTAACAGACACTATTCTGTAACACACTTCTATGATAATTCTAACAATCGTTTATGAGAATGAAAACTGTTGAGCCAGTAGTTTGGAGGAGGCGATCAGTATTAATTGCACTTCAAAGTTTGTTTGGAGCTGAGCTCATGTCAGAGCTCCGGTCCACTTGCCAGCTGTGTGATGGACACAGAGAGCGGAGGTTTCCCTCTATGACATCACTGAGAAAAGTTTGAAGACTTAACATCAAAGCTCCGAACTTTGGACCTCTAAAAGCTTTGGCCTGAAACCCTTAAACCTGGCGACTATTTGGGTAAACAGTTTATTCTGTGTCAGCTGGCGAGGACGCTGTTCGCTCCGTTAGAAATGTCAGCCGCTGAGGAATGTTGGCCGTGCAGAGCTGCAGCAGGGCTGCTTTTAACATCCACAGGGTCTTTGACGAATAGTAAACTACTGACTTTCAGTCAGTGAAAAGTTAAAAAAACCAAATGTTCCCATGTGTCCAGACTTGCATGAAACTGCGTGTGTCTTTGGGCCTGTCTGTGTGCTGTGGGCTGAAGATTTTCTTTGTTTTGTGCTCAGATTACACAGTTGAAGATAGAGAACAATCCTTTTGCCAAGGGCTTCAGAGGCAGCGACGACAATGAGCTGCACCGCATGGCCAAGCTACAAGGGTGAGCACAGCTTGCTTTTTTTGTTTGTGTGTTTGTGTGTTTCCAGTATCTGTGTGCTTGTGACATTCACTAGAAACAAAATCTATTCTTCTCTCTGAGGGTTGTTGTGATGGATTACATATGGTCTAAGATGTGTGTGTGTGTGTGTGTATGTGAGTGGAGCCAAACGGTTTAAAGGGAAGTGAGCCATTGTCACCTGAAGGTTGATCTTAGCCTGAAACATCGTCCAGAATGTGCAGCACAAACACGACACACTCAGCATTGATAGATAGATGATATCACATTGCTGCTGGTCTATTAGACTGTCACTGCAGATCAGCTGATGGCCCTACATGGTGTCTGTTTGCGTGCTGAACTAATCTTCATTCAAGCACTGTTGTGGCAGGCAGTTTAGAGATTTTAATAAGCCAATGGAAGAGGCTGTTACAGAGGGGAGGGGGAGGAGAGAGATTGGTGGGGGCAGAAGAGAGGGTTGTATTAAATGCAGCACCCCTGTGTTATTGTGCTGCTGTGGTTGGTGGACAGCAGAGGAGAGGAGAGAGGAGAGTCTATCTGAAGTGACACACGGAGGAAGGTTTATTTTTAGAGCGGCGAATTATCTCACAGCAGTGCCGAATGTGTGTGTGCGTGCATGAGCGTGCACGAGTGTGTGCCACTATCTCAGCGAGAGTCAGGGAGACGTGGCCCGCTGTCCCCTACATACCACAGAGTTCACCAAGAGGGCAGTGTGTACAGAGAGAGATCAGAGCTGAAAGGATTGAGAACAGCTAAGTAGACTTGAAAGAAAAAGGAAAAGAAATGGGAAAAAAATACAACCAGGCAGGATTTAATCTAACAGAAATACCTGCACAGAGTCAGCAGAGGTAATTTTGTGCAACATACCTGAGGCCATCAGACATGAGATGAAAACTGTTGCTTCGACTGTGATTCTTAAGTCACCACCCTTTTTTTCCCCATTCCAGTAAGGACTTCCCTGTTGTCCCTCGCAGTACTGTCCGTCAGAGAGCCTGCCCTGCTGGGAGTCCATTCAGTGGGGAGGGTCGGGGTCTGAGAGGCTCCCCCGAAGCTGTCGGCTCCCCCTACAGCTGTGAGAGTGGCTTGAACAGCGGCAGCCCGCAGGAGCTGCTGAGCGCTGCCCCCACACACTACATCCTGCCTCACCCTCACCTGCAGCACGGTCAGCAGTCGCAGGTGTACCACTGCACCAAGAGGAAAGGTAGGAGGAAGCTGTGTGTCTCTTCCATCAGTACACTGTGAACGAGAAAAATACTGCCTCAAGCCAAAAAAACAAAGAGGAATAACATAAGTGAACAGAATCCGATAAATTCATGAGATGTGCACAGGATAATAATGATCATGTGACCAATTTTTGTAAAATGTAACTAAGAAAATTACCTCTTTTTCACTGCCAAGGACCATAACCTTTATTCAGGTTGTTTTCTTCATCCTACTGAAATGAAAGGCAGCCAATAGTTGCTTGAGAAGTAGGAGACAAACTTTAAAACCAGATTTACATTCATTTGTGCTGTGACTGAAATTCAGTTTGTGTTAGCAAACTGTGTGTAAAAAGCCTCAGATTTACTAAGGCAGTAGCTGAATGAATGAATCCATAATGTATTTTCCATGTCTGATTATTTACTCAGGCTTGCATGGGTTTATGCAGACATAATAATCAACAGCTAAAAGAAAATCATGAACAATTCCATTGCAACTACTTATGTGCTTTGCTAGTTCAATGAAGCTAAAAGTACCACATAACTAGTTGCCAAAGCATTTTCTAAGACTGCAACTAATCTCAAGAGGAGCACAGGGTTCAGGAGGTAAAACAGGTCAACCACTCATCCAAGAGTCCAAGAGAAGTTCATCCTCTCTGATATATTTCTAATTTTGACGGTGTCAGCGCATAACCATGTAATGTCATGTAGTGCAGGGACCTGCAAGAATCATGATGTAATTAAACATGAGGATGGGAGCTCCAAATATGCATTTTTTAAATTCCCAAGTCGTGTTAAAGAGTCTGAGAGAAGAGCACCGTGGATGAAGTTTCATTCTAGAAAAGATCCAGTCACGCAGGAGCTGCGGGTACCAAAACATGGAGTAAAATCAAAAATTTATGTTGAAATGTTCACTGGCTAGGGGACACTTATGTGAAATGAAGTGTTCCCTCAAAAAATAGAATATTTAAGTTTAATATGAATTAACACATTAGACTGGAGGAGCTCATCAGAGAAGTTGATGTTTTGTTCATTAATACTAACCTTCCTACTTTAGCTAAATCCTAATCTACATCATGAATGTGTGTTTTTGAGGGTCGCTCAAAAACACACATTCAGTTCAATTAACACACCTTCACATTTACACTGTCCCAGATCGAGATTAATAACCTGACAGTGTAGCTGTAAATTAATCACATTTAGTTTGGAGTGCCTTTACCAAAGCATTTAGCAACCACCAAGGTCTCATTTACAGAGGCACTGTGAAGCCTAAAAGCCATGCCGAAACCTTAAAAACACCAACAACAACCCAGTTGATACTGATAAAATCTTATTAGCATGTCTCTTGAACACTTGAAGCTTTCAGATGATGCACCTTAAATTAACATCAAGGTTATTAGATGTCAAAAAAGCTGTAAGCACCTCCAACAATATGGAGGATAATATTTTTTGCAGAATTGGGAGTGTGAGTGACTGATGTAAAGGTAAAAGAATGTTATTTTGAGTAAAATAAGCTTTTCTTCCCGACACAACCATTTCCATTAAACAAGAAGCCAAACATTAAACACATTGAGTCACGTAAGTAAGTACCCAGTAGTTAACGGGCTAAAAATTGTGGTCCTCATCTAATGCCAAACAAAGTGCACATTAACTCTGAGCATCATGTTTGTACTTGATGTTAATGTCAGCCTTAATCTAAAAGCAGCCAAAGTGATTTAACTTTTCTTCATGTGTACATTTTGTTCTTGTCTCAGCTTTTCGAAGCTGGAAGTTCTGAGCGGCAACATTCCCAGTTCTCACTTGTCTTCAAACACATTGTTTCTCTTTCTGTCTCTGCAGTGGAGGAAAACTGTTCTTCAGGAAACCGCCAGCATCCGTACAAGAAACCCTTCACTGGTAGCTCACCAAGTGAGGGGGAGTCTTACTATCACCCTTCCTCCTACCCTCCTCCTCCACCCAGTCTGTCCAACAACCCTGCCCTGGGTCTCACTGACTCCCCCTACAGCTCAGACATGGGACAGCGTCAGGCGTGCATGTTTGCCGGCTCAGACCCCAGAATGGATGAACTCAACTGTACATCCTGGTCATACACCTGCCCGCTCCCCTCTGCCATGACCCCCATGGAACCCTACCCACCTTACACCCCTCATCCACCCTACAGCTCCAGCCCACAGGGCTCACGACTCAGTGCCATAGCCCACCAGAGCTCTCCACCGCTGGGGGAGCACATCGCCCACGACCCCTATCAGAGCCAGAGCTCCGGACCTCCATCTCAGAGCTCCCAAAACATTCACAGCAGGCAACTCAGCCCTCCTCTCAGAGAGTATCCTCGCTACACACCCAACCTGTCTCCTCCTCTCTACCACACACTAGAGACGCACACACATATCAGGTGTGGAGTCCCAGAATGGAGTGCAGCCTCCTAACTGAACCAGAGGACATGACTGAAAGACCGATTAGTGGACAGAGATTCCTCGTCTCAAAATCATCGACCCTTCTTTCTGCTGTTCTGAAAGATGCTGCACCGTGTATGAACTAAATGTGATATTACCTTTGTAAAAATAATTGTGAAAAGTGTGATTTTTGTGCTGTGTGAAGAGGTGTTAGCCATGTTTCCCTGTTTGTCCAGTGGAGCAGTGGATTGTCAGAGACTGGACTTGGACAACCATGAAGCCTCAGACATTACAACCAGTCTGAGCTGCATCAATCAAAGCCGTTTGGTATCGTCCTTTAGTAACCCAAAGACTGGTGTCATCCAAATGTTTGCACTGTGAGCCCAGTGAGGGCCAGACTGTGAACAGCACTGCTTTCCTCTCAATGACTCCTACTCTCTCCGTTGTGAAGGATGTAAATTGTGACCCACTGTCAGACAGGCAGTAACATTTACTGACTAAAATAATCTCAGCTCTCACAGCAGAGCCTGAGGGAGACATTTTTTTTATCGTTAGTGAAGCAAAGCACAGCTCTATGCTCAGTCTCAGTGAGGGAGAAAAGGCATGAGTTGTCTGTGTGTGCGTGTTTGTACGTAAAGCCTATGTCAGCTCAGCTCAAGGATGCTATGAGTTAATTTCCAATGAGACAGGCGGTAGTGGCTGCAGGCGCTGCAACATAGAGATAAACAGTTTGTTTAGACCACGCTACAGGCTGAAGGACCTGTAAACACTGTTTCCACTGCATTCTGGGTAAATGCACTACTCAGCGTCATGTAGCTGTCACCACTGTCCTCTTAGTCACCCCCAGCTGACCAATCGGCTTTGTCCGTTCAGTGAGAGCCAGCCAATGAGCATGCGCCTCTCTTTTATCCTGAGCTGACCAGTCAGAGCTGGAGTGCAACGTGTTTTGTGTGTGTGTGTGTGTGTGTGTGTGTGTGAGAGAGAGAGAAAGAGAGTTGTGTTGTCCCATTTTTTTTTTGTTTTTTGAATTATTCATGAGTTCACTGTTGATCCCTGACATGCGAGGATTGCTCAGCAAACAGAAAAAAATCACAGTGTTGTAAATGTGATGATGTTGATGCACCAACTCGTTAAAATATTCTTTTTTTGTCTCATTATTTCTAATCTAAATGCTCCTTTTCACATCCATAAAATATTTCTGCATTAATCCCTTTGACAAGATTGGGTTAAAAACGTTTTTCTCAGATTTTGGGAGCGTTACTCTCCTTCTTTCAGCTAACTGTAAAGAAACGTTTGTAGCACCTATTGAGCAAAACAGATGCAAGCTGAGATTTTGGTTTATTTCTGTGCAACGAAGCAGTTTTTTGTATTTTTGCCCAGTTGTTTTACATGCAGTAACATGTGATAAGGTGCTCAAACATTACAAACCATTGGTATGCAGAGAGCAGACCAACATCAATTCTTGTTATGTGTTTGTTATATGTGTGAGTGTGTGTGTGTGTGTATGTTTGTGTGTGTGCGTTACAATGAGATTTTTTTACAGCCTCGCTCCTGCCAATAGTATTTATTATTCTAGATTTGTAAAGATTAGTTTGTTGTTAACTTGTGAAACAAGATGGTATCGTTCAGAGATATTTGTTTCTCTTTGAAGGTTTGTTTCTGGTTTCACTTTCCGTCTCCAAGTGGTGATAAATAGTTGTGATAAACAAACAATATTTTCTGTTCTATAGAAATTAAGACAGATTTATATACAGAAACGGAATAAATTTTAGAGAATTTTTGCGTAAGTTAAGTGGTTGTAGTGTTCTTCTTTGTGACTAGACAACAAAAACAACAGATGCTAGCTATTAACATTCTTAGCGGGTTATTTAAAGCACATTCAGCACCTCAAGAGTGGAAACTCTTTTAAGTGCAGCACAGTTTATCAGTTTCAATGCATGTATTAATATGAAGGAGCTGATAACAGCAGTAGCCTGAAGCTTTTCCTATATATATGTTCCAAAAGTGTTAAACAATCTCATTCAACCATGTCGAGATTGTTGTTTAAAGTGTAACAGTACGTTTCCTGCTGCCTTATCAAGTTAAAGGATCCCAAGTGTCTCTAACTCTTGCAGTCAGGGTGGTGTGGAGGGTGGTGTGGGTGCTGGGGTGCCGTGCATACCTTGTCCGCCTCCTCTTATCTCTGACAGGTTGTTTGGCATCTCCAGTCTCCACCAGCTGGACCCCCTCACTTACAACCTGCTGCCCAGAGAGGGGTGGGGTTTGCCGGGATGCAGGACAAAGAAAGGTGGGGGTGTGCTGGTGGTCCCCCTGCTTCTTCCAAGCTCCCATTCGCCCTGGCTCCTCCCTCCTGACATCTCACGTTTCTGCATCTCTCAGCAAAGTCAACCTCTTACACTTGACACCTGCTCAGAGTTTACAGCGCCCTTATTTTGAAAGAACAAATTCAGAGATTTATTTAGAAAGGTTGTTAAAGCATTAAACTTCTAATCCGGTGTATTTACATTTAATTGCGTAGCCATATTTCAGTTGTCAGACCTCCGTCTTTCCCCTTCTCTTTTTCTCTTTTTTCCTTTCTCCCTCTCTTTCATACACCATAAGGTCAGAGGTTAAGCAGGCAGCTCTTCAGAGGGTCTGTTCCTCCTTAACCCCTCGTCGCCAGACAAACTCAGGCCAGGATGAGGAGACGGGGCGAGGAAGGGGGGAGAAAGAGTGAGGTCCCACACGGGGGCCTCTGACTCTGAAGATGGATTGCATTGCTTCATGCTTGTACAGTAACAGAGCTCTGTGATGACCTCTGTATGGCTGGAAGTTAGCTGGGAAAATAAAGCTTTGGCTAAAGTGGTAAAGTAATATTAAACACAGAGAGGGAGTGTGTATGTGTGTAAATGTGTGTGTATGCGTGTGTGAAAGGACCTTAATCCATCTGTGGAGGACTTTCGCAGACACACTGGTTGGACAGTAATTGATGAACCTTTGTGATCAAAGAGCCTAAGTGGTGCTTATCGTTATCTTCCCAACGCCACCCCCCCAAACAACACACACATACACACACCGGCACACACACATCAGTAATCTCTCTGCCTGCCCTCCACATATTCTCCTTTTCTCACCCTCATCCAAATTTACTAGTCCATGATGGTTTTAAACAGGCACAGATCAACACATACACATACTTTTTTTATTTTGTCGTGTAGACAGACGAGACACCACACATTAAAACATAAAAGACTGACATTTTTAAATGTCACTCATTTGGCCTCCAGACCCAAGTTTTTTCCAGCGACTAAACTGGGAGGGTCTCTGAGGACAACTTTTGTTTCTGCTGTATTTTACATTAAAGCTGCAGCAGAGTGATTTCTCTTGCAGAGTAAAAGACATCAGAGACTTATTTAAAGCTTATTTCATTACAGTCTGAACTATTGGTTTGAATTTATAAATGTGTATTTGGAGTCTCTTGCAGGACACTGAGAGACATTTGTGTGATGTCTAGCATTAGTGATGCCATTTTGCGAGGAATAAGTAGTCTGAGATGGAGTGTAATTGGTAAAGTTGATTACGCTTCGTCTCTACGGGTCTGATGGTGCTCCGTCTCTGCAGCAGTAAAGCGTGACAGCATGGCACAAATAAAAATAGCTGTTAGACTGGAATGCCATGGAAATAAAGAAAAAGCTTGGATCTATGCAAATGTCAGGAAGTAAATATCAAAATTGTGTGTATTTAGCCTGTCTTTAGCCTAATTTAATCTTGAGCCTGATTTTTTTTTTCCAGAGACATCTTAGAAAAATTATGTATTTATGTTTTTAAATCATTGGACCAAGAGGAATGTGGAAAGTTAAGAAGGCATAAAATGAAGTAAAATGAAGCATCGTACCATTTTTTGTACAGCATGTTTATATACTAAGCCACATGTATCTGTAATTACAATCAGTACAGTCTGTATGGCACTCAGAGGACAGCACAATGGCAGTACAATAGTGTAAAACAATGAATGCTTGGCCATTAGATATGGAACAACAAAGTAGGCTACTGGAGGTTTATTTGAATGATACTATCCATCCTTGTTGTTATTTAAAAGCCACAAGAATGGTCTAATGCTGTTAAGCACAGTATAGTTACTAGACTGAGACCCAAGCTAATTTCCTCCTAAATGAGAGTTTATGGCTGAAACAGCCCTGAAATCACTGAAGTAGATCTTAATATGAGCATGAGAGCTGTCAAGGATAAGAGGCCAAGTAGGAGTGTGTGCGTGCGTGTGCGTGTGTTTGGCAGGGTGGGGGGCTATGCTTGGATTGTCCTGTGTGTTGGTCTGAAAGACAAAGGGAGAGGTTAAGGGTCAAACTAACAGCAGACAGGCCAGTCCAGGGTCAGAGGGCTCAGACTAACCTGATCAGCGATGGTTGTTTATCTGACGACCCTCAAACTGTCACCCCAACGTACCTGCGTTATCTTTCCTTCTCATGCTGGACTCTCACTTTCAGATCTGTTCAACACCTCAGTGTTGTTGTTAAAGAATAACTGATCCAACTGTAACATGTAAACATCATGAAAAAGCAGATGTAGCAGGAACACATCCAAAAGAAGATCTTTGTTTTTCTGTTTTTTTTTCTGTCACTCTCTTCACTGGAAGCAAAATTATTGAAAGAAAGACATTGTGATGTGAGCAAGAATAATCGTTTTAACTCCTAACATACCGCCAAGGTCCCAAGACCGGCAGCCAAACACACATGACAGAGTAAAGGGATAGAGGCGCTCCCGCAGTGGGTGGTGGTGGGGGTTGTGGGACGTCATGGAGCCAATGTCCCGTCTGATTACAGCCAGAGGACTGGAGAGGCACGCTAATCCTCCACACACACACAGACACACACACACACAGAAGCAGATACACAAAAACACTCTTTTCCAGAGAAAGACACACAACAAGCAAGACAGAAATACACCACACAGATGCTGACACACACAAACCTCCTCAATCAGGAGATTACACCCCGTAGCCTCTGACCTCACTCCGGTCTCCTCGTCCAGACTGGACACACAGCATAATGATATCACTACCAGCAGGACTTGGCTGTGCTGCTCTGCCTGTTTGCTCACTGTACAGCGGCTGTGGCCCCTGGCGGTCTCCCTGCTTTGAATAGAGCAACATTGTCAGGTCATTACTGAGCATGCGCCCAGGGCCGTAGCCAGGATTTTTAAACATACTCAGATCAAGAGCTGAGATTTTTCAGTGCACCATCCTTTCAGAAATATGTACAAGCATCATGTTTTTTTTTTTTATTTATTAAACTACTGAAATTCCTTGTCCACAGTGCAGAAATACAAGGCTGGTTAGAAATCCCTTTGTTTTCTAAATATGTATTACATTTTAATGAAATTAAAGGGATCGTCTGGGTTTTTGGAAGTATGGTCGTATGAGGTAAAACATTTTATTTATGCTCCAAATATATTACAAATATAGGGAACCTAGTTTTCTAAGTGCATCTTTTTTGATGGCTGAAACATGTTTGTATTACTCAGGAGTTGGTGGAGACCAAAAATTGAGCAATAACAGAATGGATATCAGACCTGTCAGAAGCATGACTTAAAAATTAATGCTTCTCCATAACTGCTGTGTTTGTATAAAGAAACTGTTTGTTAAAAAAATTTTCACATCAACTTTATGAGATTATATATATGAATACTTTGCTCACATCTTGTTTTTACTGTCCCGAGTGACCAAAAAAATTTTGTTGTTGCAAGTCTAAGCAATTTAAACTACTATTATCATCAAAGCTCCAGGAAAAAAAAAAAAACAGGCTGGGAGTCTGCAGACAAACTAGAGGCTCTGTGCAAGATGAGAGAGACAGCAGATCATCAAAGTAACAATTATTCATCCTGAGGGGACATGAATGTCTGTACCAAACGTTATGACAATCCATCCACGGGTTCAGTCTTGACCAAAATTATGGATTGAACAACAAATCAACATTGTCATCTGGTAAGCCACACTGCTGGCTGCAAACTGAGGCCGTGACCTTAATGTCTTTAATTGTTATGGTTCTACATGTGCCGTGTTAGACATACCTGATTTAAGCAGTTCCCAACCTCAACATTTTCAATAACCTTATTGCACAACCTGTGAGCAGTAAAACCATAAAAATAAGTTTTCTTTTTAAATTGTTTCATGAAATGGAGAATTTTGGTAGCCTGAAGAAGTGAAGTAATTAATATTCCACAAGAAAAAAAGCATAAATTTGATAGAATGTGATAAAAAATGAAAAAGATCTGGCAAATTGTTTTTGGGATACTTTAAGCAGTCCTGAACATAGTTTGGGGTTGACTGCTTTTTAGATTAGATTAACATATTTCCAAGTTAGAATAGGTAAAGAAAACATATTTGAAATCTGTAAAATACATTTAACTCAAATGGCAAATGCTATCCTTTGATTTGCCTTTTGTACGGGTCCCATGCGCTGCAGCATCGCTGGCAGGCTTCACCCTCTCCTGCTTCCCCGCAGGCTTGTCGGCACTTGTGTACGAGCATGTTTGCAAACAGGCCAGACAAGACCACTGCTGTGAGACAAACACAAAACACAAACATCAATAAACAAACAAATCCATTCATACAACTCACTCCCTCCAAACACTGTGCGCACACGCAGCCTAATTTCAGAGCACTCACTCAGCCGACTGTCACATCCTATTGTTTGCCAGCAGCAGCATTGTTTGGTTCATATCCAGTGCATTTCTGCGATCTTGTCTCATTATTAATTGATGGTGTCAGAGAGTCGCCGGCCTCTCTGTCTGACAAGGCATTAGCATAAACACAGACTTCCTCTCAATATCTGTTTGCACCACGCTGTTGACTGTTAATAATGGATGTTTAAATGTTTGTTACCTGTCCACTCAAGTGTGTGTGTGTGTG
>JAQMCX010000048.1:11297973-11396815 GCA_029814765.1 Acanthurus leucopareius | reverse complement strand
CACGCTGTTGACTGTTAATAATTGATGTTTAAATGTTTGTTACCTGTCCACTCTAGTGTGTGTGTGTGTGTGTGTGTGTGTGTGTGTGTGTGCATGTGTGTCTGTGTGTATGTGGATGCCTGCGTGCAAGCTGCAAAGAAACTCAAGACTTTTACGAGTCATAGGTTTGACCATTCCATAATGCATTTTTGTTTTTGCTTTGGAATTAAAACAGAGACTTGATAATGAGAATGAAAACTGATCAGAACTTTGTCTCCTAGGATACCAATTTTACAAGAAAACAAACTAACAAAAAAGAAACAAAGTAAATGAAATATCCAAATGGAGAAGCTAATAGCAGAAAAGTGTAGAGCAGAAATGCATGTATTGTTCTTCATATTTATCAGTGGATAATGCAGGGAATCTAATGACGTATAGTATGTCCAAGAATAGACCAAAGCTTAAACATTGCTTTGCTGCTTTGAACATGTGAATTCTACAAGAACAAATGAGGAAATTATTATACCTTCATTCATGCTTGTTTAACATGTTTATGAGTAGCATCATGAACACCTGAGTCTTGGCTCAGTATGGCTCGAAACAGATAACAGAAGACAGTCTGTTACTTATTATCAACTAGATATTGTTACATCTTTTCAGTTGCTCCCTGTTTTTCTATCTATTTATGATGAAGATTAAAATTTAACTTCTTTAATGCCAGAGCCATCATGGAGGGTCAGTTTATCTCTGCATTATTGTGGTGTAGAGAAACAAAAACCCACAAAACGTTGGTTTAAATATATCTCAAGATCCAGGGGTTTCCAAATTCCAAAATACAGCACACAAAATTTGGACAAATGATACAGAAAGACAGTTTTATTTTCCTTTTTATGTGATGGCGCATTAGTTTTAAAGGCAGCTGTTTGAATTCAGTACTACATAGTAGGTAATTGAACTGTTGTTATGAACTAAAACAACACAATAGATAAGCACTTTAAGAGAGTATTTTATAAAATGGGTAACAGTAGAGTTTTTCAAATGAACAGTTCTGTCAGGAGTCTTCATTGTTCTTATGGGCTTTAAGGTCGCTATTATCTATTCATCTTCTTCTCCTCATCCTCCACAGCTGGTAAAAGGTCTGCTGGTGTTTACATGAGTGTGATGTCTCCATCTCCTCAGTCTCACACCCCCCCGTCACCTGACACAACATGCTTTTATTATAATAGCATCATTCCATTAGAATTAATAAAGTGCTCAGTGTGAGCAGCAAGCCATCCATTCATCAAAAATGGATACAGCCGCATCTCTGCCTGCAGCTATCTGTGTTGTTGTTTTCCCCTTCACTGCCCTCCGGTCATGCTTTTGTGTATGTACGTGTGAGTGTGTGTGTGTGTGTGTGTGTATGTGTGTATGTGCGTGACATACATTTGCATCAGATGCATTTTTCTGGTTCTGATGCTTTCACTGTCAGCATCACTATCTTCGCAACACCTGGCAATTATTATGCAAAAATAACGGCACACAGCATTTCCATTAAGTGTGCTAATGTTTCCTTCCTCTGCTACCAGCATGAACATGTAATGTCAAATTACCATTAACTCGATCGGCTTTTACTAAAAGGTGATAACAAGTCTCTGAAGATATTTTAGGCGTGAACCAAATCGTGAATGTCATCATCCGGCGAATTTTACTGAAGGCGAAAGACACTGGTGCCTGTCTTTTTTTGACTTAACCTTTCAAGAGCAGTTGTGAAAACGATCTTGAAAAGTAAAACTTGCTATTCTGAAGTTTTTGATCACCACACATGATTTTAAAGAACAGATGGAACGGTAGATGTTCAAGTTTTAATTTCTGCTGGGTTAAAGACTGAGGCTCAAAGTTTGCTCTTGGCCACAGACACCAGTTAAGCAATTTCATGACAAGGTCCATTGAATAGCTGCTCTTTAGCTGTAGATTGTTATCACTGGGGTCAATTGCTGTTTTCTTTGTCAAGATCAACTTTCAATAACTGTGTGTCTTCATGGAGTTTAAAGACCAAACACTGAGTTCATGGTTTTATTTGTACTTGTTGCACAGAAATGCATCTTAAAAATGGCAAAGACATCTCCTTCCACAATTCCAGTTTCTTGTCAAAAATGGCAAAAATACGCTTGGCTGCATAGCATGTAGTTGTTATGAGTGGCCCATTGACAGTTCATTGGGATTTAATTTCCAAATGTTTCTAAGTGTTTCGGTAAACAAGTTGTCAAACACCAAGAAATAATTTAATAGATTATACATATCTTAATCCAAAGTAGCCTTAACATCTTCACACAACTGATCTTGTCTCTGATATGTTTACAGCGAAGTGTCATCAGGTCTGCCTGTGTCTGTCAGTCTGGTGTATACTGAGGAGCAGAGTGTGTAAAAACGTGCTTGCATGCACTGTCCAGTGCATCAGCACATCAGCATCAGCAGGGGAAAGGTGTGACAGTAAGTGTGATTCTTATGCTTAAAGTGAAAAAATCACACATCTCCCTGTGATAACACCTGTCAATCAAAATGTCTGAAACTCATATTTCAAGGTGATATTTCGGATCAACCAGGTTCACACTGCACACAGATTTTCAGTTGTATTTTATTCATACAGGTGGTAAACATGGACTGCTATAAGCTCCCACTTTCATGGCTTTGAAAACCACATTTAATCATCTGTATTTCGTTCACAATGGAGATAAAAAGAGGCAGTGCAACTTTTTCTCATAACTGCAGACAATCTACACTGATACTCATCCCTGCAGACAAAAACAAGTATTACTGATTATCCAGGATCTTGTTCCCAGTATTTTTAATGGTAATTATATTTGCAAATTAACATTTTCTAAATTACTTAAATAAAGAGGATTAATTCCTTCAGAGAATTTGAACCAAATTAGTAGTTAGGTAATCTGTTTCCTTTTTAAAACATTAAACAAAGGATTATTTAGAATATAATTAGGTGTAAATTTTGAAAAGTATACTAATACTCAAAGCACAAAAGAGGCTCTACTCATACTTAAATATTTGCATCATCGATACAGTATTTGGTGACATTTTTTTTTTTTTAATCCTCAAGCCAACTGATTAATCGACTTTTCTTTGCAGTTATAGCCTAATTGAAATCATTAAAGAGTGTGATTTGTTTTTAAAGTTTTTGTTTGACATTTGGTTTACATTTAATTTTTAAAAAAACGTATAACCCAATTTTGGCTGAGCGTGCAGATGAAATGAAAATCTTGTGGTCTAAAGTTGTTTTTCTTTGTACTAAAATCCCGGATTGTGCCTTCAAAACTTCCTGGTTTTGCGTGGGGTTACCATGGAAACGAGGTGGGGGAACGCTGGAGGTGCACGCGCACAGCGAGTTTGAAAACAGCCAAAGCAGCTGAAAGTGTAAAACAGTTAGATTGTTTATCGATAACCCTGAACAGCTTCAGAGAGCAGCAGAGCCATGGAGTCAGGGAGCGTCCGGGAGGAGCAGCACTCACAGTGAGTTTGTGGTGAGCGTTTCTCTGCCATAATCGATGAGCGTGGTCAATGTAAATAACTCTCTGCTTGTGCGTGAACAGGAGTTTGCCTGCGGGAGCGAGCGGTGTGATGACAAGTGGTCCATGCGACAAGATTGCGGCTTTTTTCGATTTGCAGATGAAACGCCGGGAGAAAGAAGAGCTTAACGCGAGGATAGAGGACCGCAAACAGGTGCGGAATTTGCTAACAGTAATCCAAAGTTACTTGTAACGCGATTTTAACAGTCATGGATTTGATAACTTAAAAAAATTGTGGTGTCTTTTGAGCAAAATATTCATTCTTGACATTCAGTGATTCAACGTATTAAAAAAAGGTATCTCAAAAAATATTTCGGACGACATGGCATGAAGATGTAGAAAGAAAGACTTTATCTATTAATGTTTTGCATTTGTTTAGTTGTGTACTTACGTAGTCCCAAATGTTTCCAACGGCATTCAGAGTCAGAGAAAACTTTGATTTTCGTTCAAGCAGAAGCAAGTATCTCTGGTTCAAGGTAACCCCTTCATTTGGTTAACTTCCGGGGTAACACAAGTCGGATACGAAGCAAGCAGTCACGTGACTTAATATAAAGTCAATCAAACTTATACACTACCTCGTCCATGAATATTTCTGACAGTCAGAAAGATTTTCATCAGCAATGGTGGCTGTTTAACAGTTAACCAAATCCCATGACCTCTGGCTACTTCAATGCATCATCAATCAATATCTTTTGTTTTGTTTTGTAATTGATTGAGCAGCAGAAGTTACATATTGTAACATATGCTAGTGTGAATATTGCTTATTCACTTTTTAAAGTTGTGTCTATTTCCCCAAATATTCACTATGTTCTTATTTGCATTAAAATACTATGTGTTGTAAGTCATTTTTAGATTGAACAAATAAAAAGTTACTTAACAATAGTGAGCATTACTGATACTTTCTTGTCATCCATCATCCTTTCTTATTCCTCTTTCCATGCTTAGCAGTTGTTTCTAAGCAGCTGATCCTACTGTGTGTGTTTATATGTAGGTTTTGGAGAGTTCGCAACAACGCGTGTGTGAGATGCAAGAAAAGTGTAAGGAACTGGAGGAGTTGTACTCCAGCTACATTTTTCTCAAGGTACAGTGCGAGAACATATCACACGAGCTTTTCCTCATTTGACTGTAAATGTTGGATTTCAGTTTCACTGCACAAAAGCAGCCCAGCAAAACCATCCTATGTCTACCTGTGTAGGATGAAGATGCCAATAAAGCTGCCGAGAAAGCAGAGAGAGAGAAGATGGAGAACCTTCAACAAGAGGCAGAGATTAAGAGACTAAAGGAGGTTTTTGCTGAACTGATGAGGAAGATACAGAAGCTACAGCATGAGGTGCAGAGATACACTGCGTACCAGGACTTCATGGAGCGAGTAGTCAAAATGACCAAGGTACTGCAAGGATTTCACATGGCAGAGCAACATGTGACCAAATTTGTCTATCAAGCAGGAACAGTTAAACAAAAATAATTATCCATTTACAAACCATCTGTGAGTCAAAAGTCTTTTTTTAACACATAGCACCACCAAACATGTCAACTGGTTCCAAACTCTAAGAAATAACTCAAAATCATAAAATGTCCTGCAGATTCTCTCACATATCCCATTTTACACAAGACTTTGTCAGTACTTTGTACCTGAAAATATGCATTAAGGTTCCAAAACTCATTTTCACTCCTTGAAATTGTTGGTCATAGCCACCCTACAAAGAAGCAACACTCATTAATTACATTGCACTGCCATGTGAAGGAGCCTCTAGCTGGCTTTCCCTACAGGTTAATAATTTATTTTAGAAAAGCACGATAATTTGTATAAGATATGCGGGTTTGGTCTTTATTTTAGGTGAGCTGGCCTGCCTCTGTCATAATATACTAAGACAAACCCTTACATGTTTTGAGCACATAATGAACTTTAATTTTGGAGTTTCACCTTTTAATGTGTGTATATGTGATTGTGTGTGTGTTACAGTTTGAGGATGCAAAGCTACTCACAGGCCATTTAGAGAGTCTTCTTTACTTTAGAGACCAGCTGTGGCAGAGGGAGAGTGAGGTGCAGGAGCAGGCCGACCAGCAGAGAAAAGCACTGCTGAGGCTGGAGGACCAGCATCACCTGCTACAGCTCCACAAAAACAACCAGCTGTCCCAACTCCAGACCGAGCTGGAGAAGACATGCTCTGAAGCTCTAACATGGGTACCACACATGATCAGAAAGTTAAAGTCTGGCATCAGAACATTTGATCAGATGTTGTTTAAAGATTGAACTGCCATCATATGTGTAC
Source organism: Acanthurus leucopareius (assembly GCA_029814765.1). Classification (NCBI taxonomy): domain Eukaryota; kingdom Metazoa; phylum Chordata; class Actinopteri; order Acanthuriformes; family Acanthuridae; genus Acanthurus; species Acanthurus leucopareius. The sequence continues at coordinate 11,391,003 of JAQMCX010000048.1, read as the reverse complement.
ATCCAGGAAAAGCAGTGGAACCACATTCAGGAGACAGCAGCAAAGAAGACACTTCTGCTGGGACGGATTAAGATGGCCACCCTCAACCTCTATGAAACAACAAATGACAAGGTGGAAGAAGATGAAGGTGTGGATATGAATGACACAGAGAAACAACTGGATAAGGTACGTACACCAGCAGAGCAGAGATGTAGACAAACAGCAGGAGAAAACAGACACTCATCAACTTACTGTCTCCCACTGTTTCCCTCTCAGGTCAAGATGTTCATCGAGAATCACAATGAGATCCTGAAACAGCATCAAAGTCTCTCGCAAAGAAACAGCGATGAACAGAAAAAGAAAGAACAGAAAAGAGACAAGGCAAAAAGGCAGATCACAACTCAAAGTAAAAAATATTAAATTACGTTGCTGCTTTAAAACTGAATTCACTGAGTTTAAAGTTTGTTTGTTTTTTGAGAGGGCTATTATGCTTTCCTTTATTTTCTCTCATATATACAGTATAATGTTATAATGTGAGAAGTTTGTATTAAAAGTTTCAAATAATGAGGTAAATGTATGTCGAAAGTAATCCTTGTGAGTGAAAAGCTCAGGTTTCAGACTGCTCTGCACACTAGGTTTTAATATTTTTTCTACTGTAACAACAGGAAACCTCAACTTTTTATGGATTTTACAAATTGCACAGGGTGTTGCCCCTCAGTAGACTTCTTCTTCTTCCTTGTGTGAAAATTTGAGTGGATGCTGTGAGGCGTATTACTGCCCACCTCAGAATGAAATTCAGCGAACACTAACCCATTTCATATTTTTTAAATATAACCCTAATTCATGTGAGAACTGTAAAACTGCTTTTGTAATCAAGTGATGGTTCTCATTATGTCCAAAGGAAGATTTCATTGAAGGTGATAAGACTTTAAATCTAACAATCTCTTACAGTTTTTTTGGGAAGGCTTCTTGAAAATGGCCAATCAGAATAAAGCAGGCTTTTGGGGAGGGGGGCTTTAAAGAGACAGGAAGTAAAATGGCTTGTTCAGACAGGATAAACTATGGGCTGCATAAAAGGCCAGTACAATATAAATAAGGAAACATTTTTAGCTGTTAATCATGCAAATCTACTATTGTGGAGTTGCAGAGTAAAAATAATAGATCTGGAAATGAACATCACAGTTCTCCTTCAATGTAAAATTCTCAGAGTTAATCAAACTTTACACTTACAGACAATGAACTTCAGTAAACTTAGGACAACTTGAGACAATGCACGCCATTAACACATGATTTAATCATTTTGACAATACATCATAGTTGGATCTGCTTTGTATTTTCTGTATATTTACTTTGTCAGTATTGAAAAAGTAACTGGCTTGGGTGTTAAAATTGCAGCTGTTTTCTCCAGAGTAAGGAAGTTATGTTTTGAGTTGTTTTTATTTAGAGTTAAATAAAAAAAAGACCAATTTGACTAAGCTGAGCTACTGTAACAGAAAATGTACTGAAACTTAAGAAAGGGTTTCTTGAGTTTTAAACATAAATACAGTTCCTGCAGGCAAGTCTTCTAATAACTTGCCCATATTTCTTTAGAAGCGTTTAAGTATAGTGCGTGGGCAATGGGATATTTATTTAGCTCCTCACTGAAATTATCAGGGCTTTATAATAGCCTCTGAAATTGTTCTAGTAGTGGTAAATTCTGGGGTTGACCTCTTTTAAGTTGAGACACACTTTATATCAAGTAGTGATATCAGACAACTTACACTGTCTGTGGTTCAAGCTTCAGTGTGTCCTGTTAGCAGGAAGGCCAAAAAAATATATATTATAGGTGATTGACAATTGAGAACAAAAGGTCCTGTAGTGCCACCCTGTGGTCATAAAAAGAAAAAAAGCAACCACTACACCCAGTCCCTCCTGTTTTACCCGTGTCAGCTGGGCTGTGTTTAGTTGGCTTGGTGTTGCTCATAGACAGCAAACAACAAACAAAACCTTTCTGAACCTTAGACAGTCCAAATTTTTTTCTAAATATACAAATATAATATCACCCAACATGTGGATGTAGCTTTTTTGGGGGGGTGTCCCTTCAGGAAGTATAGCTACATGAGACACAGCGCCACCAGTTTATAAACATAAATCATCGAAACAGATGCAACAAAGCTCACTGTCACACAGATGTCAATGTTACTGTTGGTGTGTAAAACTGAAAACTTAACATGCTTTTTGAAGATGTCCATTGGTTTAAAAGTTATTTTTTCTGCTGCTGTTTCATTATTTATAACTAGTTAAGCTTGATGTTGTCTGCAACAAAGCAGTATTCATAAAGTGTAAAACTTTGTTCATAAAAGGAAAGTGCTGCAATCCTTTATATTCTTATGTTCACATATCAACCTGTGCATTCTAGTTTAAAACATAAAGTGCTTTATTAAAAACAGGACATACGTGACAAACAATGGTATTTGTTCTACAGTGTATGTAAGTAAAGTACTAGAATAATGAAACTGGTCAGTGCTTTATTTGCCCTTCTTTCCTTTGCCTTTTTTGTCCTTCTTGCTCTTGCCTTTGTTCTTCAAGGCCTTGCGAACACTGTAGCCTCGCCACCAGGCTTGGGCAAAAATAGCAGCTTTGGTCTTCAACTCCAGCTCCCTCATCTCCTGCTGTCTCTTCTCTTCTGCCAGCCGACGCCTCTCCTGAATCTGGTTACACTCAACCTCAAGGATAGAATAAGGTTTCTCTAGCTTCCTCAGCTCTCCCTCCTCCCTGTTATAATCCGTTTCATTCATCTCCAGCTTTGTCTGAGACAGGTGATGATGGTGGTTGTTGGATAGATGGAGACAGAGAGGAGACAGAAATGATAGTGCGAAATGATAAAAAAGAGAAAACATAAAGAAGATAACACAAGCAAAATCAAACGTGACTAAAAAAATGTGGTATCTAAACTCCATCACCTGAAGGCTCTGGCAAAAGCAAGGAAAATGACACTACATTTAGATTTTTGTTAAACTATTAGAGGTAAAGAACTCGAACTCTCGTGTAAAACTCTCTAAACATTGTCTCAAATAGTGTACGAAATATTATCCAGGATAAACACACTTATTTATCTTTTCAAGTTACTTTTGGCACTTGGTGGTTTTGTCTGAGTTTATACCTGTTTTTCTTCTATTTCACTGTCAAACTTCTGGAGCAAGTACTCAATTTCTGTCTCCACCTTTTCATTTCTCTGCCAAGGGAAAAAAGAAGAAAGAAACTTAATATCTGACAACCACTAAATTATGAAGACCTTTCATTCAAAATTAGATGCGCCAGACTCACCTCTTGGAGAACCATCTCAGCTTGTCTGTTTTCCAGCATCATACTGTTGAGCTGGATTCTCAGTCGATCAATTTCCTGCTGTGTAATTTTCTGCTTCATTTGTGATGATTTGATATGCGACTGGCACTGCTTGTCTGCAAGAAGTGACATACTGTCCACTTGTGTGTTTTTCTCCTGCAAAGAACTTTGCATATCTTCAATCTCAAGTGTTTTCTCAGAAATCTGTTACACAAACATAAAATGAGGAGAGGTGAGACAGGAAAAGAACATGAGCAGAGGATTCACTTGCTTCAGTAGGTAATCTTTGTTTTTGCTTTTAGTTGCTAAGGTTTTAAGTGAAGGTTTCTTTTTTAACATCTAACCCGATGCCTCACCTTTTCATCGACTTCCCTAATGTCTGTAGCAACTTTTTCTTCTTCCAGTGTAAGACTGTGGTGCAGATTGTTGGCAGAGGATAAAGATACCTGCTTGTGGAGAGCAAGCTGAAGCTCCTCATCCAGACTGGTTGACAATTTTTCTATCATATGACTATGAAACTTCTTAAGCTCCCCAATTAGTATGTTCTCAATCTCTCCTACTTTCATACTGAGCTCTCCTCTCAAACCAAAACTGGCATCAGGATGGGCTCGATTAAGCCTGAACAGATCCCAGACAGAGTTCTTGATGTCTTTCTTAAGCTGAGCCTGAGCTTTCTTCCTCGATTCCAAAGCTTCTCCCTCTTGTTCCCCATCTGATTCCTCCATGAGACCTCCTTGTTTCTCCAGTCTTTCGGTTAATATTTGATGCTCTAGAAGTGCCCTACTCAACTCCTTGTCCACAACGCTAGACATACTGTTCAGTTTGAGTATAGCAGACAGAGTCGCTGCAATCTCAACTTGACTGATGCACTTTTCCAAAATGCTCGAGATGTGTTGAGCCTGGAGAGAGAGCATCCTCTTCTTTGACAGATCATGGTTCTGTAGAGTTTCTGATGGGATGTTTCCACTTGTCTTCTCTGGCACTGTTGCCCTCTTTGCAGACAGACTGTCAGAATGGCAGGAAGAGTAAACCATAATGAAAAATAATGTCATTATTTTGATATGCTTGCAAATCTGAATGCACCTTTGCAGTTTCCTGTACAAATTCACAAATCTGAGCAAGCACAGACAAACTGAGGGGTTCACAACTTTCCACACACATTTGAAAACAACATGAGTGCTGACCTCTGACTTAGTATTGCGTAATTCGACCTCTTGTGGCCCCTGGGGGCGAATGAAAAAGCTAACTAAGGATACCAGTAAAAGTATTCATTTGTAATTAAGCTCTTAGATATAGAAAACGTAAGTAGCGAGTAAATATTGCATTAGTTCCTGCATTAGTGAGCTATCCATGATTTATGCCACTTTAGGTTAAATTAGGAACATTAGCGTGTGTTGGCAAAGGCAACACCAGGCTAAACACTGAAGTTGTATAGTTTTCCTTTACAACGGTTCTTCAGATTTTTGTGAAGGGTAATAATTATAACTTTAGCCAGAGCTACTTCAGTTTTAACTTTAGCTACACAGAGCTACATAATTACCTGTCGACATCCATGCTCGATTGTTGGCCGCAAGTAAAAAAAATATTGTTGACACTTTTTCCTCTGTTGCTAGGATACCACTATTGCGAGCGGATGTCGCAAGGTTCGCGATCAGATCATCGCCATAAGATGCTGAAAATAAATGTACGCATTTAAGAGAGTTTTCATTTTAAATATCAATGAAAAATATAAAGGGAATGGACAACCTTCAATTAAAGATTTCACGTTCTTACATGTGTTTTTTAAACTTTTATTTTGAAATTTGATGATAGTCTGCCGTAAATTGCTTCAATGTCGCGAATGTTTGTTGATCAGCGTAGACGCATAACACACACTACAGTCGCAGTAGAGCTTTTGAAGTGTCGCTGGAAATTGTTCATTATTGAAACATTTTTCCAGATAAAATAAACTGTTGCCCCTCGGTTATCGGTTCAGTGTCTTACAACACGAAATGCATTTGTTACTCAGCGGTTAGCCTTGTGTGAGGTGAAGATGCCGTGATGGACGCAGACGGACTACTCCAGCTTGTTATCTTGAGTGACAGTGAACCAGTTGATTCGGTGACAGATGCCTCCTGTGACAGGACAAAGACCAAATCTACAGCCAGCAGGCCTTGCCCGCCTCACACAACTTGAAAGCCGCTAACCCAGTTGTTGCGTTGCGTATCTCACCAGAGACATTTTCACATAACTGTTAGCCATCATCTCAGTTAGCAAAGCTATAGAAGTAACGTTATTCCGTTTGCTAGCTTACAACTAACGGTAGCGTTAGCTGTGAGCACCCAAGATGTGCAGTCGTCTTGCGGTTGGCACAACAAGCCATGCACTTATTTAACTAGTGGGTAGCTTAACGCCAGATTAACTGCACTTAAACGTTATAAAATCAAGGGTGGTTGTAGCTTGTTTGTCGGCTAGTATGGAGTCCGACGACGATGTGCCTCTCATCTTAACCTGGGACGAAGCAAACAGCGGTCTACTCAATGACGAGACTGAGAGAGGAGACGAAAGTAAGTTTTTACTGTCATATCCTCAGCCATAATGGAGATATATATGACTAGGCCCATGACCGCTGACATTGCTTTGGGTTGCTGCTATTCGTGTGTGAAACCTGATATAAGATGAACTTTAAGGTAAAATCTTAAAGTGAAAGTAAACAATTTTACCGCATAAACAAATGCTCAAACCAACAAACCAATGCAGTTCCCCCTTATAACCATGCATCAAATCCCATCTACATGAAAATTATAATGTTCAGTTTTTGTTGGAACTATTTTAGATGTAATTATTGGGTAATTAGTTAGAATTGGTGCTGCTGCCTTTTACTCTACGGATTGTTTTTTTCTAAATTTTCGTTTACCCCAATAGAAATAACAGGGGGTATCCAAAATATAAGATTGAACGTGCGAACTACAGCCTAATTAAATCAACAGCCTTGAAGTGGTTTCGACAAAATTAGTTAAAGTGGTATAAGTCAAATAAATTGATAATGCTTGTAGACTTGATGGTTATTATTATAATTATTATCATTATCATTAACTATATATATTATTATAGTCTGAGTGTTGACTATTTTACGCGGCCTCATGATATATTGTTTGTGTCAATGTACTTGAAGTTTGTATTGTTTAGAGAAGAGTATATTTAGAGGAGTATTTTAGTATTTTTGCACAGATAAAATATATTATTGCAGCAGTATATTTTCTGATATAAAGTTAATGTCCCCCTACTTACCCAGATGTTCACTTGTGCTGTCGGGAGCCATTAAAGTTATTCTTTCTCGGCTGCAAACATTCTGCATGTCCAGATCCCACCACTTTCATGGTGGTTGTCCACCAGGCTCTGTGATCACGTGTGTGTGTGTGTGTGTGTGTGTGTGTGTCAGTGAGTGTGTGCAGTATATATGGCTATCCATGCATCCACTCAACATAGTAATCCTGCTGCCTTTGTTTTCCTCACATATAAGCTTTAAAATGACCCATCTGAGAAACTGCTGCCTCAGCAGACCGTGCGCCCCTCAGCCCCTCCCCGGTGCTCATGGGCAGCATGTGTGTGTTGTGTGTGAATGTCTGCAGCCTGTGTGTACGTGTGTCCGTGTCTGTAAGCTTACTGGATCAGATTCTCTGGCTCTGGAGGTGAACAGGAAGAGGAGAGGAGTTTTTTTTTCCCCTCAGGATATCAGGGGAGTGGTGGACAAGGAGGAAATATCATGCTGTTCTTTCTGATTGCTGTTGGAGCTTTCTGGAAAGAGAGGGAGCTTGAACCTGGACACTGAGGAGGAGGGCTGCATTGTATCACCTCAGTGACAAATCACATGCCTGGATAGAAGTGTAGAGTTCAGTTTTACTGCTGGTGGTCAGGATCCTTCAGATCAGCACAAAACCTTTTTTTCTTTTTGGTTATGGGAGATATAGTCATGACTGCTGAACCTGTTTGTGTTTCTGTGGGCCTGACCCCTTCGTGTTATTGACTGGGAGCTCCAAACATATTATTGTTCTCAAACAAATGAGGGTCTGGAATAGCTCACAGCAGACACAGAGTGTACTTCGGTCAGGATAACAGCCGGGCTGCCGCTGGACTGGAATTTGATCTTCACACTTCGGCAGAATCTGCTGCTGTCATGGTGGAAAGGAAATGTCTGTGACTGCAATTCAAGAAACTCATATGGTTTCTACTAAGTTTTGTTCCAAGGAGTCGTGCCTAAAGCAGAAACATGTGATGTACAGTGTGTGGGAAGAGCACTCAGATAGACACACACAGGACTAAAACATGCAGCTGCAAAGACACTTGGAGGGATTGTTGTATCCAGAGAGAAATTGTAATTTATATTCATGAGAATACCTGATGAATTGGTAAATTAAGGCTATTAGCGGGTTCATCTGAATTTAATTTTTTTCATTTGTACTTTTGAGCTTGCTCTGAAGACTGTGCTGGTTAAAGAAAACATACTATTTGAGTCATTTAAAATATAGACACAATCTTACTTAGTGTTGTGTCTTGCAATGTTATGCTGCTTTCTCAGTGTTTTTTGATATCTAGATGTCTCTTCTGTCTTTTTTTAAGTTAGTTGCAGTTCTTCTGGCAGTTCGTTCTGTGGTTTATCTGTCTCCCGTCTGTATCCTGCTGGTGGCAGGAAGTAGGCATAAAAGTCTACGTGACATCAATGCAAACACGACACTTTCTCACTGACTGGCAGTACTGGGTTCAAAGTTCAGACTCTACTGCTGAGGCAGAAGGGTAATTTCAGTGTGTGTCTGTGTGAGTCACATGTTACTGTCAGTGGAAACTGGGTCTCATCCAGATGACTGTTATAAAGAAGAAATCAGTAGAGCTAAACTTTATATGCATCATTGTTTTGAAAGATGGTCTGCCTCCAGTGTCACTTTGATCCCTGAGCTTGGCCCTGGATAACTCTGGATCAGTGAGGACTCACATCCGGACTCCAGTTGTGACTGTGCATCTGGATTTTGCATCAAGTCGGAGTGGAATGTTTGACCATCTGTATCTCAAGATGTTGGTGGATGCTGGAATAAGACCAGCATGCTGTAAATGATACATGCACACATATGTGCTGTGAACTTCTGGGACTTTAATACATCACACAGCTGAGGCTTAAAGACAAATCCAAACAGATCAATGGAGTGCTTATGTGGACAGGCGGCTGATTCCCATGAGGATCAGACGCAGAGCGAGTGTCCAGTAGTGATCTCCTCCTTTGTCTCACAGTTAGAAGGAAACTGTGTTGGTAGGCACATAACCCTCTATGTACTTTGTGTGTGTGAGTGTAAATATAGGTTGTTTTAATATACTGACGCTCAAATGTTTTCTTCCAGATGGAGGAGGAGGCAATTATGACATAGTTAACAACACTGTGGTCTCAACACCTGGACCACAAAACAGCAGAGCACAAAATGTGTCCTTACGCCAGAGCTGGGAGATGAACTACCAAGAGGCAGCCATCTACCTGCAGGTATATTATTGTCATTTATTTGCAGTTCACGTGGTGCTGTAATGGTTTTATTACATCCTCCACTCTATGCAGTGTTCTCTTCCAACTGGCTTTATATGCATCATTAACAGCTACAGCACATAACAAACAAAGATTAGATAGGAAACAAGTAACCTGAATAAGCAAAAGAATAAAGGGATGCACAAAATGGTGATTCATGAGTCACTATGTTCATTGCACATTACAGCTACCAATCAGATCAGCAGAAAAGCATGACACTAGCTGCAGATATGTGCATCCTTGAGTGTGTGTACAGTGGAAGCAAACAAGGACATATGATCAGTTGTACTCTGTTTCCTACTATTGTGCTACAAGTGGTCAAAAAACTTCACTGCGTGTATTTTAGGAAAAGGTATAACCTTGTAGATAAAGTTACCACACTAATGATAAGCACATATGGATATTGTGAAAAGGATGGTGTATGTTAAGGTTTTTGTACTTAAATATTGATCTCAAAATTTGAGATGAGAGGTTAGGAAGGTGTCATGGATGCCAAAAAAAAAAAGCACAAGCTTTGAACTGGTTTATCACAGAAGTAAGAGTAGAGTTGGAACCAATAACAATATGTGGTTTATGTGTGTCCTTAATATTTCACTGACAGGAGGGAGAGAACAATGATAAGTTCTTTACTCATCCTCGAAATCCAAAGGCACTGGCAGCGTACCTGTTTGCCCACAACCACCTGTTCTACATGATGGAGCTGCTGACAGGGCTGCTGCTGATGATGCTGTCGCTATGTGAAGCTCCCGCTGTGCCCTCACTGCGCCTTGATGTTTACGTGAGTAAACACAAACACACACAAACACACACAAACCCACAAACTCAAGCTCACACACACAGTTTACTGTAAAGATGTATGTGTGTTTGATGTTTCTGCAGGTTCATGCCACTCTGGAGCTGCTGGCTTTGGTTATGGTGGCATTTGAGCTATGCATGAAACTTCGCTGGTTAGGCTTCCACACCTTCATACGGCACAAGAGGACAATGGTGAAGGTAACCAATATGGGATCAGTAATTTCTGACTGTATAATAATGAAATAATTTTGCGGTTACCACAGAGAAAATCTCTTATACTTGCCTTGTTCTGGAAGGAGGTCAGAGGTCAGCTGCTTCAGCATGCTGGGTGATTGCTCTTGTAGGGTGAGGTCAACCGTTGTCCACAGTGTATTATTCACATTGTCTCTTCTCCTGCACAGACGTGTGTGTTGCTGCTACAGTTTGTGGAGGCCATAGTGGTTCTGATAAGACAGACGTCTCACGTGCGAGTGACCAGAGCTCTCAGACCAATTTTCCTGGTGGATTGTAGATACTGTGGTGCTGTGCGCAGGTACACAATGACCCAAACAAACACACACAAAGATGAAATGGTCATACAACGGAAATTGAGAAGTTGTCATAGTAACCCACACACAAGAGTTTGTTTGTATACAGGAACAAATGAAAGAGCATACAGATCAAATTTATTCCGTGATCTTGTCCCACTGCATGAACATACAGTCACCATAGATTTACCTGTTAAATTGCAGTTGACACTGACAAGGTGTCTCTCATCCAATCAGAAACCTACGTCAGCTCTTCCAGTCCCTGCCACCTTTTATGGACATCCTCCTGCTGCTGCTCTTCTTCATGGTTATATTTGCGATCTTAGGTAAGTATTGTTTTAATGTGCATCAAATGCTGTTGTTTCCTTTTCTGCCCTTTTTTAGTTATATTTGTTAAATGTTAATTAAAATGATGAGTAATGTATTCTCTTTAGAGATAACACGTGTTCTGTTATTCTGTGTCTTTGTCTCTTTGCAGGTTTCTGCCTTTTCTCTCCAAACACCTCTGACCCAGTACGTTGAGTCTTTAGCCTGTCTGATGTTCATTTTGTTTGAGTTATGTAAAGTTTGGGGATATGGTTGGTTGTTCCCTTCGTGCCAATTTTATGTCTGTAAAGGTCACATTTCTTGACTCAAACCCTCTCCTCTCACCGCAGTACTTCAGCACTCTGGAGAACAGCCTCGTCAGTCTGTTTGTGCTGCTGACCACAGCAAAGTAAGCGCAGCAGTACATGTGGTACTGTTCAGTTTTCTTCACATACATGGCATGCAAGCAGGACTTCCTACTTTTAGAGCTCTTCCTGAATGTAACAGCTCACCACATGTGTGTTAAAGCTGATGGCACGGCTTTTATTTTTTTTCTATCTCATGATTTTTGCATCCTATGCTTCCTTCCTTCTTGTAGTTTTCCAGATGTGATGATGCCAGCATACTCCAAGAACCGCTGGTCCTGTGTCTTCTTCATTGTTTACCTCTCCATAGAGCTCTACTTCATCATGAACCTGGTACAAATAGTCTTGTCTTCACCACCTCTGTGCAACAGCAGCAAACATGCATGTCAACTTTTGGTCCTATAAAGTAACATAATTGCTAAATAATAGCTCAATAGATCAATAATAGCCTCACTTAACTCGCATTTTTTTCTTTCCCCCTCCAGCTCTTGGCAGTGGTGTTTGATACATTCAATGATGTCGAGAAGATGAAGTTTAAATCTCTTTTGCTTCACAAACGTTCTGCGATCGACCATGCCTTTCAGCTGTTAGTTAGCCGGCAGGTATGACTTCACTGTTCTATGTAGTTTAAAGGTTTATTTGTTTCAGATTATTAAACTTTTCTAAAGCACTGAGGGCTGCTGTGTTTGTCTGCATTAATCCTGTTTTCTCTCTAGAGGCCGATGGGTGTGTCACTGAAACAGTTTGACGGTCTGATGAGATTTTACAGACCTCGGATGTCTGCGAGAGACCGCTTTCTCACATATAAAGCTCTCAACACCTCAGGGGCGCCTATGCTCAGGTGAGTTTGCCTTACACGCACTTTTTTAGTTGGATTGTTACATGTTCATGCAATGTAATTTGAATGATTTTGTTCCGTTACAGTTTACAGGACTTTTACAAGTTTTATGAAGTCACTGGCCTTAAATGGAAGGTAAACAGCTTTATATCTGTGTTTTTTGTTTATCATTCCTCCTATTTTGTGTCCTTTTGGTTGTTTTTAATGTGCACATTCTGTATGTATGTTTATCTTAGGCAAGACGCAGTGGAGAACATTGGTTTGATGATCTCCCTCACACGACCTTCCTCATTTTCAAAGGCAAGTTCTGTTTCTTTGTTTCTGTTTAGTCAAATCAAGAAAAAAAAAGGTCTCTCACTTCCTTATTCTTAATGCTTTCCTCTCTCCTTCAACAGGCATCAACCTGCTTGTGAAGTCAAAGGCTTTCCAATATGCCATGTGTGAGTGTAATCATTTACACACTCTCAGCTGACCTCAGAAATACGAGGCAAACGTCTCTCCTCGTAAACATTTAAATGTTTTCTTGTGACTACAGATGCGGTGGTGGCCATCAATGGTGTGTGGATCCTCGTGGAGACATTCACGCTCAATAGTAAGGACTTTCTCAGTCACATCAACACATTGGACTGAAGAAAAAGTGTTTTGCCTCACAGTCCTCTCACCCTCCTCTCGGTCTGCAGGTGGATTTTCCTGGTCCAGATTTGTCCCCTGGAGTTATATTGTTTTCCTGACCAGTGAGTAGGCTGCCATGACAATTACATGCTGTGAAACAGATCATAGAGGCTGCAAAGACATGATGAAAGTTGTTTACATTCACTTTCACTATCATTAACTCTGCCTCTGTTCTTCCTCATTTAGTTTACGGTGTAGAAGTGTTACTGAAAATAACAGGTTTGGGGCCATTGGCTTATTTCAGCTCTGGGTGGAATCTGTGAGTAAAAACATGGACACTGAGTTGACTGATTGACATAATAAATAAGTGTTGAATCCAAAACTTCAGACCTAAAACACAGCTTATGTTGAGCACCACAGTGAGCATACGACTGCATAAATCCACAGATCTTGTTTGAGTCTACATGTTTGGATTCAGTACTTTTACTAAATCTTCAGGGATTTAAAACTTAACTGGGTCTGTGTTTTTTGTGTTTTTTGGTGTAAACCCCTTGCTGTGCTCGTGTTTTCCAGGTTTGACTTCTCAGTGACAGTGTTTGCCTTCCTGGGCCTTATTGCTCTCGCCTTTGATATGGAGCCATTTTATTTTATCGTAGTCCTCCGGCCACTGCAGCTCCTCCGGTACACTTCTTTTCTCTCTCCAAGAGTAAAGTGTATATGTACTTACGGCATCTACCCTTTCTTTTTTTTAATTATTACCTTTCCTCTATTCCAGGCTTTTTAAAATAAAGCAGAGGTATCGTAATGTGTTGGACACCATGTTTGAGCTCTTCCCCAGGATGGCCAGTCTGGGGTTGACCTTAATCATCTTCTACTACTCCTTTGCCATCGTGGGCATGGAGTTCTTTGCAGATGTGGTTTATCCCAACTGCTGCAAGTGAGTTCTGCCAACATCATCTGTAATCACACTCAGTTTATCTCTCAGTATTCAACATGTTAGCTGATTGGTGTGTATTGGTATGAACTCTGGTCTTTCACATTGTCCTGTACTTTGTTGAACAAGAGGATGAATTATGTTTCTTTCCACTAACCATTCTTCATATCTGTTTTTCCTCTCAGCACCAGCACAGTGGCAGACTCCTACAGACAGATCAATGTCACCTATGGCAACAAAACAGTGCTGGAAGAAGGCTATTATTATCTCAACAACTTCAACAATATTCTCAGCAGCTTTGGTAACTCTTTTCATTTTTACAGTGAATTTGAATTTTTTTGTTTTTGTCCACAATGTAAAGACCAAAACCAGAAATGCATCAGTCAATCCATCAGTACTTTTAAACTATCACAGCTTGTTAGTGGCTACAAGTATTAGTTCCTCCTGAAGATGTAAATCTCTCTAAAGAGGTCATAAATATATGGTTTCATTAAAAAAAAAAAAGAACAAATTCCTGAAAGCTGGACTCCTTCTTAGAAAATGTTCTCCAACTGGAGTAAAAAATGCATTAGTTGGGGACTATTTTCAAATGCAGATTTGCTGCAGTACTGAGAATTTATGAAAAACATCGGTTGCTGTGTAATGATGATGAAGAAACGTGTTTTTAACATGGTGTCCTCAGATCTTTTTTTCCTTATGGGAACCAGATAGAGGCCTTTAAGAATCTTGGGATGGCACAACAAAACCAAAAGCCATACCATACATTATTAATTTTAATTTTATTTTGCTATTGTAATATTAAGACTAGTTAGTTACTGTCGGCTGACACTTTGTAGACAGACGGTCTGAAGTGGCTCACTGGCTTTGCATTTATTTTCTTTCTCCATGTATTAATTTTTTGGTTTCCTTTTCTCTAGTGACTCTGTTTGAGCTGACTGTGGTCAATAACTGGTACATTACCATGGTAAGATTAAATCGTTAGTCTGTGGTTTTTAATCAGCCACATCTCTCCAGTCTTGTCATTGATCAGGGGGTGGCGTTGTTTGACTGCTGCAATGTTTTTTTTCTCACAGGAAGGAGTCACGTCTATGACGAGCCACTGGAGTCGACTCTACTTCATGACCTTTTACATAGTAACCATGGTGAGGCTTATTTCATCACGCATGTGTCCGAGTGTGTGATTTGTCTGTTAAAATATGAACTGCATTCTTGTGTTTATCATCGAGGTGATGCTTGTTAGTGTGACTCTCAAAATGTTTTTTTCTGTCCCATGTTCAGGTGGTGATGACCATCATTGTGGCCTTCATTCTGGACGCGTTTGTGTTTCGCATGAACTACAGCCGCAAGAACCGGGAACCACCGGAGAACCCAGAGGGTGAGACCGAGTATCTCTTTTTTGTTTCCCTTGTTGTGGGGACTTAAATCTGTCCACACAGTCACATTGTGGGGACTTGCCTACCTTATGGCAAACATCCATCATGTTGTGTGTGCGTAGATGCATGTGTCGATATTGTGTGTACATTAGCAGAATGTTAAATATTTACAGTATTTCTTGCAGAGATTATATAAAAATGCTTGAACTTAATGCTTTGATTAGTATTTGTGTGAAGGACAGAGTGGCATGTGGATTAGCATTCACTGATTCATTACCACCTGTGTGTGTGTGTGTATGTGTTCTAGATGAGAATGGGATAGTGTTCGAAGTGGAGGTGAGTCGTGATGAAGCTCTGGCCACTCTGGAGCTGTACAAGCAGACCTGCCCAGGACTGTCCTCCCTCAGCTCTCTACAGGGAGTCCTACAAGCCATGGACAGGGGTGGGGTAAGAACATGCTCACGCACACAAACACACACACAAACTAACACAGAAAAAAAAAGAAAAACATTTCATTTTCTGCTCTTTGCATGAAGCCCCCCCACTCACTGGTTTTCCCTCCGTGTGCACAGCACTCGTCTCTGGTGTACTTAGGTCGCAGATCGAGAACGAAGAGCGACCTCAGCATGAAAATGTACGAGGAGGAGATTCAGGTGAGAAACTCCAGAAATTCATTCTGCACACAACAACAGTAATTTGGTACAAATTGATACATCATAACCTCCTAAACTCCTCTACGCCATGTTTTTACAGGAGTGGTATGCAGAGTATTCAAGGGAAAACCTTCCTCAGCCAGACCAAAGCCTGGAGCAGGATCCGGACAGTCCTGTCTCTTACCCGTCTTCCTTTCCAGAGCCTCAGCTCAACTCACAGACTGGACCTCAAAGCGTTGACTAACTCCCAGTTTGCTAGCAGCACATACACACCATCATCTCAGCCTTTTTTAATGCTAAGAAACCCCCATCACTCCGGGTCTTTTCCAGTTCCCTCCTGCTCTCTGATTGTCACAGTGGGAAACTAATTCGGGGCATTTTGGACTGACGCGAGTGTGAGAAAGGAAGTATCATCTGCTTCTTGGAGCTGTCCATACAGGCAGAAAGACAGCAGCACAGGTCTTCCTCTCAACTGGTAAAGCGGAAATGTTGCCCTCTTTTGGCCTTTTCTAAGACTGCAGCAAATAAAAGCAGGGAGCCTGTACTACTTCAGTATGTTGTGTACGTATACTGCTGTAGGCCTAATGTGACCTCGTTTATCACGTAGTACCTAAACCTGATGCCTTAGTTCATCGGCCCATATGATCTGTATTAACACAGACACAACTCCTACTAAGCTCTCTAAAGACCAAAAGTATAAACGATTACACTCCTCTTAACTCAACCCAACAAGGCAAGTACGGTGTATCTTTAAGCTAATGTCTCAACAGACTGAAGTATTTTACTTTTATATAACTTCTTATTTTGTAATGTATTTGAGTTAGTTAATAATGGATTTTATTAAACTGTAATAAATTGTCATTGATGTATTTTTGCTGTATCATACTGCTGGTAACTGCTCATTTGCTTACAACCATTGGACACAGAAGGTGAAGAAAGACTAGCAGAGCATTAACTTCTGTAAAGTCTATAAAACAAACACCAAACCAAAATTATTTATTTAACCCATAACAGCTCTGTACAGGGTCATTTTAACATTTTGATTTACAGTACATTTAGTTCATTTAAAATGTTTTAAAGTAGAACTTTCTGCAACCTGTTTTTTTTCCCTCTGGATTCAAAAAGTGCAGTCACAGCTCTAGTTAGCAGGAAACAAGAAGTTGAATAAAGACACAATGTGAAGATTAGTTTCAGCTCTCCCTGAGCATAAAGTCTTAGTATGTCTTTGATTCCCTGGACCAACCACAGGATGGCTCTGGGTTTCAGACGATTGCACGAAGTGGTTATTCTTATATAAAAAGTGCATTAATATGTGTTGAGAAAGTTGCCATGTGTCTGCAGCCTTGGTGCCAGTGTGTTTGTTGCATCACAGGTGGACGTCCCTCATTTCAGACTGGCCTCAGAGTCAGATCCTTAAGTGTGGATTATGCGAAATTCTGTCAGAAGTGCAATGATGAGGAAGATGACGTAGAAGAGAAGGAGAAAGATCCCGTATGTCTGACCCAAACGGAACTGGCATAGTGGAATAGTGACGAAGGACAGGACCAAAGACAAACCAAGAGATCCTGCGAGAACCCACGTCAACAAACCCTGTAATTCAAACTGAGGAGAGAGGAGGAGAGACAGAGAAGAGGCGTCATGTTCACCTGTTACACAACCGTCTCATAAAACTGTGACGACTATATTTCTCTGTAGGTTTGACCACATTTATAAACCCTTGATTTGAGTGTTTGAGGAGATTACCTCCACATCAGTGTGTGTTTTAAGCATCTGTACCAGACATCCTAAACCCACTCCAAACACCATGTCTGAAGGAAAAACAGTCAAGGATGCATTTATCAACAGCTACTGTGATACACTTTCATGCATTGTGCTTTTACACAGACACACATGTTCTCATGAAAATAAGGATACTGAAAATAATTCCCCCAAAGCAGGCAGATATGGCCATCCGTGGGTAACCCTGCCTGGCGATGGTGATGTCAGAAAAACAGTCTGAAAGGGAGATAGTTTAGGAGATTTTAAATACAAACGTGCATTTGTTTATGATCAAATCAAGTTAGGTTCACAAATATCACCTCCTATGCTGTTCCCCCAGGCCAGCAGAGTCAGACCCAGCACAGTGTTGCTGAGGCTGAGCACCACGCCGAGCATGTGCAGCACACTGACCACCTCAGAGGCTGCTGCGCTGATCAGCACTGCACTCACCACGAAGCCCAAATAAGCAAACAGCTGGAGAAGAAAAAAGAGAAACTAAAAGTCACATCATGTATATGAGGAACTGAACATATTTCATCATCACAGTGGAAGAAAACAAAACACACAAAAAACACAATAATGCAATTCGGTAATAAAATGTATCAAGCGAGGTGACTGTAATTTATATTCTAAGCCCTGCCAGCTGTGTGGCTTTAGGGGTGGTTCAGACTGAAATACCTCTACAACTATTCAACAGAATGCCAAACAAGTTCGTACAGACAAACAGAGAATAAAGCTGATCTTTCTGTTCTTCTGAAATTTCCTCTTGCACCATCAGCAGGTGACAGTTTGCACTAAGCTTGTAAAAAATCTCCACATTCGAGGCAGAGAGGCACAAATTTCTGTACAGACATTCACCTGATCACCTGACTTCGCATGTAGTGCCACCATTAGGTCACATTTTGTATTTGTGCATTATTTTGGTTCATGACCATAACTGTGAAATTGACATTCAAATCAGCCTTTGTTTAGTAGTTAGTCCGTGTTAAGTGATAAGCATGTAAGCATGCTAGCAAATTACGGGCGGTAAATATGTTTAACATGATGCATTTTTTCTAATATAAGCATGTCAACTTTGTCTTTGGGAGGATGTTAGCATGCTAATGTGAGCATTTAGATCCGAGCACTACTGTGCCACAGAGGAACCCTTACAGAGCTCCTAGCATGGCTGTAGATTTGATAAAGTTATTAACCTGTTCAGATCCACCACATTAACAGTGATCTGATCAAGCAATTTCAAAGCAACTAAGCACTGCACGTGAAGTTTAAATGTCTAAACTTTGGTCTTTTTGTGAAGATGCTTTACAACATGATCTGTTACATTAACCACAAACCAATCTACTGACTGATATGAATTTTTGACCTACAGTTCTGTTATAAGCTTTTCCATTTGGGTATTCCAAATAGGCCCAAAAAGGTAGATTTTAAAGGTGCCTATTTACATCCTAGACCTTAAGGTAGTACTCTCTTGCCCCATACACTTAATCTAAAAGGGTCTTTATCCTGCATATTTTAGACTATATCTGTTCCTTTTTAATCTTCAGAAATACTTACTGGATGATATTTGGGAGGACAGTCGTTAGTGGTGGTGCAGAAGACAATACCAGACAGGAAAAGTCCCAGTAGAAGAGTCAGCAGCCAGAGAGGAAACTGCCCTTGGATCATGTAATCTCCATCTAGACATCAGTTAAGGTAAAAAAAAAACAAAACATTAATGGCTGATGCGATATGTCATGCTGCCTTCATCATGAAAGGTGATGCACTTACATTGTCCAGACTGGAGAGTGAGCACACACGCCAAAGGAGCAGTGATCAGGTGAAGGCAGTTCAGTGGGCGTCTCCAGTTTTTGTCCTCTTTATCAGGGTCGACCACAGGGATGCAGACCAGCAGCAGGACCTCTGCTGGTGTCTGATGGGTTCAGGACACATAAAAGATCATTTATATTTGAAGAGCATTTTCAAACAGCTTTTTATTACTTCACTGAGACACTAAGCTTCCTACACTGCACCTTATATCTGTCTACTGTCACACAAACCTTCAGGACTTTGAGAACTCTCCAGCTCCATGGTTTCCTCCTCCACTTCCTGTTGTCCACCGGGTTTAAAGAGCTCAACAGGATGTGACTTGTCGACTCAGAAAAGGGAAGAAGTGACCTGTACTCTGATTCTGAAACAGACAACAGAACAAAAACACACACATACTTTATGGTCCCGATCATGCAGAAAAATCCAGGTGTATATTAACTTATATTGTAGCTCATAAAAGGTCGCTGCCTTCCTACCATACTCATTCTGGATGCTCCCATCATTCAGGTAGGGAACGTCATCATCAGACGAGTCAGATGACGGAAACTCTTCTGCAAAGACAAAACAAATCACCATTGTTAATGATAGAAATAATTTTTGGGGGGGGGCATTTCTGTGTAAAAATGTATTTCTAACCTTGGTTATGTATGATTGTCTGCGCACTCGAGTTCACCAAATGTTTCTGTCGGTTGTAGATGTACGCACTGATGATAACGGTTAATACATACACCACATACAGGCCCAGGTACCCTAGAAAAGAGGAAATGAAGACATGGGAAGTTCAAAAGGTAACATTTCTGAAAACCTGCTTCTTTAAGCTTGTTACAAATGCTAAA
Source organism: Acanthurus leucopareius (assembly GCA_029814765.1). Classification (NCBI taxonomy): domain Eukaryota; kingdom Metazoa; phylum Chordata; class Actinopteri; order Acanthuriformes; family Acanthuridae; genus Acanthurus; species Acanthurus leucopareius. The sequence goes on along the minus strand of JAQMCX010000048.1, from coordinate 11,371,352 downwards.
TTCATAGTACACTGTATATACAGTCTTTTTTTGTGTGGACATATCTAAAGGGAGGGTATAGTGGGATAATGACGATGACTACAAGTGCCACCCATGTGCCACCTGAGTGGATGATTCAATTAAAAGTGTGGCTACTTAAATATTTGAACTGCATTCTGGGATTGTTTTTGGTCAGAAAACAGCTGAGATTGCAGCCAAAGGCTGTCGATGTTGGCACCTTAACAAGAAAACACTCAGAGACAAACAACCACTTTGCCAAACTTCAAAGTCCTCCACAGTTTTAAGCTTTTAAAAGAGTCTGTTCAGATTCTGAAATGATAGACTATCAAAGGATACATTTCAGATCTATATTTACAGATCCTGTGCCTCTAAAACAACATATTACCACTTTTTTTTCTTGTCTCATGACCCACTTTTTAATTAATTCTCATTCAAATCTGCTTACAGCTAACTACGAACAAACAAATGACCCTGAACAGAGGAAATGCATTTCTGAGGCTAAAAAAGTTTGAGAACAGAGGAAATAAGAGAAATACTCTTTTATTTCCATCATGTGTGTGTATACCGAATGTTTCTTTCAGTGTCGTGGTTCCTCTGTACAACATGAGGAAAGTCCAAAACACTGCCACCATGTAGAAGATGACATCACGCAGAAACGGACGGGATGCCACCATGAAAGGTTTGACCAGCGCCACGCTGCCTGCAACTACTGTGGTGACAAATATACCAGCTCCTGCAGAGGGAGACAAGCAGGATGAGGTCTGTCATGTTCCATACAAAAAAAGCCTTCAGTTTTTTATTTATGTTGGTGTGTTATTGTGTGTGAGACTTTGCCTACCAAATAAGGCTCCGACAGCAAGTCCAGCCGTGTGTGGGTGGGAGAAGGCTGCAATGGCACTAAAGATGTCTGGAGCTCCATTACCAAGAGCCAGAAATGTCACACCCTCAACACAAACGCCAGTCAAGGAAAAGTTTTCCTCAGAAAAAAATAGCAACACTGACAGAAACCTGACAACTAGAAAGAGAAATGGCTAAAATCAGAAGTCTGACTGTTTTGCATTGATTGTAAATGAAAATCACCACAAAGTGAGAACCAATGAGGGATGGACAGTAGGTGCAGATAAAGGATACAGCCACATTGTGAGTGAGGTGGAGACTGGTAGAGATGGCTGACAGGTTTGGACAGAAACTAAGAGAGAAACAGTCGAAAAAGCAGGTGATTACTCTTGAATAAAAATTCAAAGGATTATGAAAAACATCCCAGAGCTTGCACAAAATAATCTGCAATAGTTCATGACATTTTCTAATAAACATGCGGCAGTTTCCAATATCAATCAACTTCTAGGGAGAACCAGAGTTCAGTGAGTGAAGTGAGAGTTGTTGATGTAGAAAAGCAGAACTAACTGCATTTCCTTAAAAGAAATCTCACAAAGAGGAAAAATTCTCTCCAGTCATGTGACTACTACTACTGAGGGCATGAATGTGTGTGTAGTCTGCACATGTGGGCCTGTAAGAGCAAACAGGTTACAATGTTTCACAGCTTAAACTTAACAACAAATAAAATGACTTATGCTGTCCTGATGCATCAAGGGGAACTTGAGAAACACACATATTGACAGTGTCAACAGAAGTTATACTCACAACTTAGAGGCTGTAAGTCCAAGAATGAGAAACAAAATCAGCAGCCATATAATCTGTAGAGAGGCAGGAGAAAGTCAAGGCCTGATAGACTGTTTTCTTGATACACTCAGAGAAGTCAGAAGTGCTGCTTGAGCCGGTCACACTCAGGAAAGTGGACCGTGATAAACGTGGCCTTGTTCCACCACACTGTTCCTGTTGTTACTAATCTGTAACGCCCTCAATTTAGCTTCTGACAGACAGAGCAAAGCTATTTTCACTGTGACTGTTTGATTCGTTATGTTGCAAAATGGGGATTTCAAGGAAGTTCACACATTCCTTCAAAAATCCATTATTTAGCAAAGAGTGAAAAGGCTGAGCCTGGTAAATCAGAAGTTTAATAACTCGTGGTTCTTCCACAGTGAGATCAACTTCCTCAAAGGACTGGCTGATGCTGAGATGTAGAGTTTCATGCTGCTTTATCACAACTGTTCACATGTATGCTCTCACACACAAACACACAAACGGATCTTACACAGAGAGTGATGGTGAGAGGAGTGAGGTTTGGGGGAAGCAAGCAGAAGGCCACTTCAAGGTAGCTGATGAAGCCGTCTTCATTATGACAGTCTGGTGTATTCTTCACAAATCTACAGCGGTCTGCAGCACTGAGGTTCATCACGATGTCACACTGAACACACACACACACACACACACACACACACACACGCACACACGCACATACACAGACCAAAAGAAGAAAAATATCAGTCTCCTTACTTCACTCCACTGGTTGATTCAAGGTTTAATTTTGAGCAACTGACAGATTCAAGTTATAAGCATTCCTCACTGTCATCATCAACACAATTTATCAAGATGAAAATAAAATACTCACAGGTTAATGCTTCAAAAATTCAAACTATTATAAAGATATCTCTATGAGCAGTGTGACATATGGCAAATTTGAACACTGGGTTGTGACCGACAGATATTGAGACTGTGATATGAGTCAGGATTGTAGTGAATGTGGTCATATTTGCATTTCACTTTCACACTGAAAAAAAAGAAAACTAAAAGGTGGTTACCGTTAAGCATCGGTGACCTACATACAATGCAAATCAGAGTAATACGTGATACTTTATTTATATTTTAATCTTGTATAATAATAATAATAATAATAAAAATCATAATGTTTTGTTTGGATTCACACTTTGAAACAGGTATCTATCTCCTTAACAAGCTAATTAATACACGCTTATTATCGTTGTTATTTGCACTTGTGTGTGTTTCTTTAATGTTTTGCCTACCCTATTTTTAACACAAGGAACGAAATCAGAAACAAATATTATGCAATCCAGTACAACACAAGCATGAACTAGACACATCAGTAATAAACACAGTAGAGTAAACACATTTCTGTAAAGTTTCAACATCTTCTTGAAGTCCTCTCAGAAGTTTATTCTGTGGCAGAGCTCTTCACGTTTGGATCCAGACTTTTGTTATTTCAACTTACGTATCACAATGAATCTGGGGTCAGTGGGCCCTTTGGGGGCTGTGGGGGCCAGGTGCAATGTTAGCGTTGCCTGGTGTGTAATCTACTCTTGACTATCTGCTAAATTATGATAGAATTTTTTCTTAACTTTTAAAATTAAGTCAGTTTACAAGAGATGATAAGTGAACGACACTGACACACTGTGCATCTCCTTTCTCTGAGTATAGACTTCATGCTATGGGCAATAAACACTAAATGTATTCAGCTCTGACATGTGACAGTTTATTTTACTCTGATCTGACGATCATATTTTAACCAAAGCAGCTTTATTCATGCCTAATGAATAAAGGTCTAATCATGTGACAGCTTGATAAACCTGCTGACAACCTGGTGGCCACAGATCAAACTGTAACTGTAATAAACCAGTGAACCAAAAGCAAACACACACAAATCCTGATGGCCAAGTTTCGGCTACTGACACTTCACATGACCACTCCGGTAGTTAGCGTAGCTCACCGACCTGATCTGTGCTGCCTCTGAACACCATGGCCAGTGTGGCGTTTGAGGACCACCCGGCCAGTCCGACAGCAGTACTGTTCCTGAGGACATGGTTGCCCGAGGTGACCTGCTGGTGACACGAAAACACCAGCAAAAGTGGAAGATAAACAGCAGAAAACATGTTTCACTTCATCCTGGAGTCATGTCCATTCTGGTGGTAGGTAAACAGGACAGCTGTTTGGGTTGTTCAAGTCCAGCAGTCCGGATCTTTCAGCTCACATTAGCCCACAAAAAAAGCCCCGAAATTAAAATCTTAAAATGTCATTCCCGTATTTTCACTCTAGCGTCTGTGACTGTGGCTTAAAACCTTTTACACTGTCGGCTCAGATTCAATGTCCGCGTACATCGTGTACACCTTCTCCTGAAACCCCACCCACTGTTTTAACCAACGAGATGTGTGTCCTTCACGGGCTCCTCGTAAAGTCAGAAATTTTAAAAGTTAACAAAACAACAACACAAAAATCTCTTACGTATATTGGTATATAGCCAAAACAAATAATCAAACGAACAAACATCAAAGGAGAGCAAAAAATTAAAAAATTGAGTGTATGTGTTTTGTTGTAATTTGTTCATCAATTCCTTAAATCTACTGTACATAACTTCATAACTACTTTAGCATTCTTTACCCTCATTTCCTGTCAGTTACGGTTCAGCACAATAAAGCACGATGATACAATATACACACAAGAGGTTTAATTCTGGGATAATTTAAATTACTAAACGGCGTATAAATTGTGCAAAACTGCAAAATCATCTGAAGTTCATACATCAACTTTTTTTCCAACTGTCATGAAGGCAGCATATAGGTATACTTTCTGAGTCCTGTTGGTCTGTTGATCTTTGCTTACACTTGAATTTGAAGTGTAATAATTATTGTCCTTATTCATTGGAGACAAAAATATAAACTGCAGATACTTTACACATAATAGGTAAATATCACTGATACCAAATCACATCGATCTATGTTATTTTAGAAACTCCATTTCCGTTGCTTTGCTGTGCTTGATTGACATGTTTTTTCTTTTAATTTTTCCTTTTAATAAAACATTATCTTTATAGTTTGGTTATCTACAAAATCAAAAAAATGGGATACAAAAACTTTAGCTGCTACAGAATTACAGCAATAGTAGATCAAATGGCAATTTCATCCATTGTCAGTGAACATTCAGCCTTGGACTGGCTGGTCAAACACCAGAGCAGCATCAAGTGGTGGAGTATTAGGATTGTAGCAGCCTGTCGCATGTTTAGTAGCCACAGGACACAAGTCCTGTTCACACCACCTGATGAAGAGAAATAACAAGTTATAGTGATTTAATGTAAAACTTTTTAAAAGTTTTTTTTGAAAGGTTTTTATGAGAGAAGCAAAAATGTACTTTTTCTTACCTGATAGCTGCGTAAGTGTCAGATGGAGAGGCTCCCTTCCAACATGCATGGTCAATGAGAAGGGCTCCTGTTAACATGCAGAAAGTTAAAGGTTATCTCCAACAATTCACATATCAAAGTTTGTCTACAGGTCTCGGACAGCACTTGGAAACCAATGTGAGCTGCATCTAAAGATCAAGAGTTCAAACATGAAAAAAATCTTGGGATGCTGAGCTCAAAAGAAGTGAGTGTGTCAGACCTTTGTGACCTGTAACTCATCCCAGCTTTAGGCTTAACTTAGGGTTACACTGGCCATGACTAGAAAACACACAGATCTCTGATAGTTATTGGTCAAGTTGAATTGTGGGTAATGTAGAAAAATGGAAGAAAATTGAGTGGAATCAAAAAGACAGTTATTTTTGGATTTGCCGCACTTGTTCTTTTTTTGTGAGTGTTTATTGTGTTTTGGAGTATTCTTTTGAGTGAGAGGAGTGTATGTGTGATTGTGGTACATACCTATGTAAATGCGTGCCAAGCTGAATGCCAGATCTCTGGCTGCTAGCTCCAGGAAGCTGGGTGCTTTAGCAGACGCCTCCTGAACTAATTCCTTCAGTTCAGAGAGAGCTCCGTCCACTGCTTTCACTGCTGGGGTCAATGCAGAAACATCTGATGCACCTGCTATAAGGGACTACGAGGATAAGAAAACAAGTCCACATCATGTTCCTGTTCAAAACCTGACACAGATTAGTTACTGAACTTGTTTGGCAGGATAACTCCCTGGCCCTGTACCTTGGTATGTGTGAAGTAAGCATGAAGAACCATTCCTGAACTACGAGCCACACAGCGCAGAACATCCAGAGACAAAATATTTGTGGTACCTTCCCATATACTCAACACCTAGAAGTGAAAACACAGGTAAGCTTCAAAATTGCATAAAGAAAAAGTAAAAATACTGTTGATTTAAAAAAAAAAAGTTTTATTTGGCCTCACCTGTGCATCGCGAAGGATTCCTGGCAACCCAGTATCCTCGATGTAGCCCTGTCCACCAAAGCTTTCCAAACCCTCTGAAACCACAGCCATCGCCTGGGGAAAAACAAAACAAGGATCTTAAGATTTGTATTAATACAGTGAGAGGACAGTTTTTCACATTTACACAAGATGATCACCTGCTTCCCAGTGTACAGTTTGACCACAGGAGTGAGCAAACGCAGCAGGTTTGTATCAAGCTGGGTCGCAATGCCGTTTTCTTCTCGGCCCAAGAGACGACACACATCCATCAAAAAAAGGAACGCTCCACGAGTCTCCACCTGTCCACGTCAGCAGCAAGCATGAATGAGGCATGATGGGAAACACTGCATGGAGTTAGTTTAGTTTGTTCACTTCCTGCCAGGTTACCTCCATCCTTGCAAGAGTCTGTATGTGCAGCGGATGGTCTTTAAGAAGCTTTCCAAAGGCGACACGGCGAGTGGCATAGTCACGAGCTAACTGGACCACCCTGTGAACACACACACACACACACACACACAAAAAACACATTATGACTCAGCATATTTGCGGAATGTTTATTGAAATGAGTGCAGGATACAGTGCAGTAGCATGAGTAAAGTCCTGCCTTCTCATTGCAGCTACTGCAGAGACACTGTTGTGGATTCGGGTTATTGTCAGCATGTTGGCTATGGAGGCCACACCCCTCCCCTCCTCTGAGAGCTGCAAATGTAAAGGAATTTGTTAGTAAGTAGTATGTTCACACTGAAAAGAAGACAAAATGATACATATTGAAACAGTGTGCATAAAGAACGACATTAAATTATAGCAAAAACGTCTTGTTTTAAAGTCACAGTATAATTGACATCCAGTTTCATGTGAATTGTATAACTTTCAAGAAGTATAATTCAGCTTCAGTCGAACTCCAATAAGCTTCTCAATATAAGGTTATTAGCAGCTATTCACAGCATCAATGTGTGTTAACAGCCCAGTTGCCACTGGTGCAGTTGCATAGTGAGAAAAAGCGCCTTAAATTGTTTTCCCAGCAGTTTGTGGGTAAATACAGAGGTAATATGCAAGTTACTATGTGAATTTGCTGTCAAATTAGCATGGAAAATTTAGGAGATAATACAAAAAAATCAAGGTTTTTTTGGTCTCAGAGCCAGTGTAGCTTTGCTGTAATGCCTGCATTGATCATGTCTGTGTAGACCATAGGAGAAGTCTGCACCTCAAATAATTACTGTAGTGACGGATGATGTGTAACTGACCCTGTGTGCCGGCAGGCCGTCCAGCAGTAACTCAGCAGTCGGCATTTGTCTTGTGCCCAGCTTGTCCTTCAGTCTTTGAACCTCTATACCCTTCAGTCGGCCGTCCTCATTTCTACTCACCTCTGCGTAGAACAGAGACAAACCCCTGCTACCCTGTGATATAAAGAAAAGTAGACATATGAGGCAATGAAATCACTTTGTAAGTGATTCAAGAGGAGTGATGACTGATGTTGAGGGAGTGTTTGAAGTCTGCAGTACCGGTGTGGTTGCTCCTGTTCTGTCCTGCACTCTGGCCAGTGTGAGCGTCATGTCTGCGTCTGTAGCAGAAGTGAACCACTTGAAGCCGTGCAGTTTGTAGGAACCATCTGTCTGGGGAACAGCCACCGTCTCTGTGCCACTGGCTGAGGAAATGCCAGACAGTGAGAGGCAACTCATGATGCATTTCAATATTTAGTGTTGTTCTGCACAACAAAGCCACAAATAAGTAACTATTTGAATATTCGCACACATCTTCAAGAGACAACTCAAGCAACCACTATTTCGCATCACAGGGGCATACATATAAATAGGAAAATGTTTAAAAGCTTTTCCTACATAGTAATGTTTTCTTTGGATACCTGTTAGTGTAAGTTAGTGTATACTGTTAGTGTAAGACAACAATGAGTGTCACTACTGACCCACGTCAGATCCTCCCTGTCTTTCTGTCATCCACTGTCCAGACGTCCAGAAACGTTCAGGCTGACGGGTTGTCAAACGACTGTAAGCTCCATCTACAGGCCATGAAATACCTAAAGACTTTACATACACAGTCAGAAAAGTCACTCATTAAGCTAAAAAAAAGTAAAGAGAGCCTTTACATGAATTGCAACCCTACCCTAACGAGCATTTGAATTGAAGGTGCAGTGACAACAGCACGGAGAACAGCTCCTCCCTTACAGTGAACAGTGTGAGATTGAATTTTAGAGACATCTTCAAAAAAGGATCTTTCCCTTCACCCTGCTGTGCTTTTACAACATTACTGTCTCGGCAAATCATGTGCGCTGTTATAAAAATCACAAAAAAACAAGCTTTTTTCCCCCCTACTTCAAAGAAGCTAAGGTTACAGTAGAAAACCAAGTACAATCTGGTTCCTCAACACAACTATTGTTAAACTAATATCATATAATACCAGTTTGGACAAGTTTGGTTTGATACCAAATAACAGTGGTTTTGCTTAAAGAGATAGAGGATTTAATTTTGGTCAGATTTGTTCTCCTGTTGACGAACCTGGATGACTTTAGCAGCTCCATCAGTCATGGCCAGTGGACAGGTGTAAAGGCCAGAGGAGGGAGAGAAGATGTACAACTTGCTCATTTGGTACACACGACTGCAACACACACACACAGACACACTCAGTTTTTTTATTTAAACAAGTTATCCTATTAGAAACTGAAAAAAATTAAATATGGACTAAATTAAATACAATCTTCTTACCTCCACTCCCCATATGACCTCTCATAGCCAATGGCCACCAGTCCCTCCTGTGCTGACAGGTCTTTCATGCGTTTCCAGGCTGGGGAGGTCACAATATGGTCCACTCTGCGACCCCAGGGGTCAAAGTGAACCAACCGTGGAGGGGTAACCTCACACTCTCTGCCCCAACCGTCCACCTCATTGGCTACACGCTCTCCAAATGCACACAAGTCTGAGAAAACAGCCTGTGAACATGAATACACACACAGTCAACCGGTCATATATTACAGAAAAGATGGATCCTGTTAAGCTATTTGCTCAGGTTTTGATTAAAAAAATTAGCTACTTTATGTTGTAGCAGCAAAACTAAAATGTACACCACACATGTAACTGAGGTTCTAGTTAATCACTAATACAAAATATATGTGCAAAATATTTGTCTAATACCTTTTTTTTTTTTTTACCATTCTCTGCATATGCTTCACTGATTTTTTTCAGCTTATCAATACCAAGACAACAACCTGTCAGTACAATATCAAATGACCATATTATAATATTACAATATGCACCTTATATGTAGATCAAGTGATCATTTGCTCTTTGCTTCATAAAACAACTTCTATTCACATATATTACACCCTTTTCTCAGGAATTACAGATGGTTACAAATGTACAACTTTCTTGGGTTATTTGATGTAATTAAGTTGAAGGTCCCCTCTTCACCTCCTGAGGCAGGTGTCTCCTCAGGTATCCTCTCAGTAAGGCATCCTCTAGAAATGGGTTCTTTAACACTGGCCTTTCCTGGAAGAAAGGTCCAATCTGTGCCCTGGAAAATGGCAGGTAGCCCGGTGCCTCCCACAGTTGTTCTTCATCAGATCTTCTTGTGCCCACCTCAGCTGCACTGGCTGATCTGATGTGAACGAGCGGTCGAGGGACACCACACAACACCCTGCAGCAGCCTCTAGCTGCGCGGCGGTTCAGCAGGGCTGAACACACTGACATGGTTCAAGACCTGCAGTCTAGGATGAAAGAGAGTCAGCATTGCACAATGAGATGATGTGTTCAACTGTTTTAAGACAGTGATGGAGAGAAACTTTAATTGATACATTCATTCAGCAATTTAAAGAATTATTTAGAGTTGAAAATATAACATTGGTTTATGAATATTTCTTTTGATATTGTTAAATTTTGGCTTATTTATATCATACTTATAAGCAAAAGTGAAGAGACTGACTTCAAATATCTCTAATTTCAGTTTGTTTGGGTCCCCCCCCCCCCAAATATGCTTTGCTCTTAAATTAAAAAGTTGCCAAAAAAACCTTAACAGTATCAGATTACAGTGTATTTAGGAAGCTGAGAATTACCAATCAAAGTCAATTACATTAATATATTAAAAAAAACTGTTCAAAAGCAACAAACCATGCACGCAGAGATACACTGATGTCAGTGGCTCTAATTTTTTTTAAAAATACATTTGCTATCCCGATATTTAAGCTTACGATAAATTGTCTAAAGCTCCAACGCTCATTAGGACTGTTACTTGCTCTTATGAATCCCTTATTTATGTCATTATTGACAGCATTTTGTGTAACGTTGAAATAAGTGTTGAAATTTTCGTCCTCATTTTATAACTTTCCATTTTTAAAAAATAATTATGTAATTATAGTTAGTTTTTGTGTAAAATAATAAAAAAAATATTTTAACTGATTAAAGTGATATCTATTTGTAAAATGTGAGCGTCTTATTAATAATTATTCAAGAATAATTTACAAAAGGTCGAGAGCAAACATCAGGATTGGGGTTAGCCAAAGTGGGTCAAAGTTCATTGTATTCCCCTGTCCTTTTTACAGCTTCCCGTTTGTCAGTAATTTTACTGTTTAATTTATCATCGTCGAATGGTCAATTTAGAGCGTAACTATAGTTTATACTTCCTTTATTACACTGTCAGATATATATTTTTCACTTTGCATCCTGAAATAGCTAAACCAAACGTTTTCAACAACCACAACAGTTAGCGAGCTAGCTAACAGTCCCGACATTTTTCTGCTTTTCTTTAACCGTTTTATTTCCAGTTACTTTTTTTTAGCCAGTAATAGTTACTGCTTTTATAACACTGAATCCTCTGAATGTCAAACTTGCAAACTTAATCGCTGAAAGGGAAAAAACAAGCGCTTACTCGAAGTTAGCCCGCCGGTGTTTACATTCACCACAGTCGCAAACGCTCGCCTTCAAAATAAAAGTTGTGTTTTTTGTTAAAAGGTCTGTCGACTCAAATTACTCAAGAAACAAATTGACTCAGCCGAGAAGTATATTGGAAGTAGAGCTTCTATAATTTTCTCAGGATTTTGGGATAATTTTTCGTCATATGATTAACAAGTTATACATAGAAAAGCAATAATCCATTCAGCAGCTTTATAATATACACTCCATTTAAATTAAACAATTACAAATGTATGTAAAATCCACAGACTAAACTCTGTTTCACCTCATTTTACTAAGATAGTGGCAGATATTTCAAAAGACTTTAAACCTTAAACTTAACTGTTGTACAAATGTAGGAAAATTATGTTTTTAAAATTTAGGTTAATTACTGCTAAAGATTTTTTTTAGCTGAAAAAAGTATTTAATGGATGCCTTTTAAGTTCTACTGTAGACTACTGAAAATGTAAGCCTGGGATGCCAATCTGGTTCCCAGGCAACAAAAAACATATAAGTGATACTTTCTTATTTAAAATGTACAAATATCATCAAAATCAAAGACTAAAATTTAAAGGTGTGACTGGACCTGTTTTATTTTTCCAAGTAAAGATTTGTCAAAAAATACAGAATCTTTTGTTCCAATCAGAACAAAAAGACAGAAAGCATGCACTGTTCAATAAAACATTTCCATGACATGACAGATTAAAAATCTTTCCAAAATGAAGAACACGGGCACTAAACAATTATGAACACACAACTCTTGCATTTAAATGAGATTTTTTTTGCTTCCAAAAATAAACACAGAACAGTCATAGCTTAAAGTCAGGGAGGGATATAAGGAAACAGTCATACTGATAAAACCCAGTAAATAGCTCTTGTTTGTGGGTGAAACACAGCACCCAACAGTAAAATATAAACCTGGTTTGCTCTCTGACCAGGTTGGAGGAAGGTAATGGGCAACACTGATGTGCTTTTAGTGTAAAAAAATAAAAGTTAATGTTTAAATACAGGCTGCAGTGCTAAGCACTGTCCAGTCAAGCCAAAGTCTTGTGACCAAAACGAGAAACAAATATAGTCTGCAGTTTGTCACTATATTGTTGACTATAAAAAGGAGCATAAGCTGTATTAGACCTACACAAATTATTTCAAAGAGCAATCAGGATAGAATGGCTTTAACATAGATTAACATACATAAGCAGGTATATAAAAAGGACTAAAGAATAAACCACAGGCCAGAAGGCTATTTCACATGTAGAAACACCAGAGCACTGCCCAAACTCAAAAAAATTAATGCTGCTGACTAAACGCTGGAACAGTCAACTTAAAGATCAAACTTATTACAATTTGTTATAACAAGTGAAGGGATCAACAGTGAAAATATCCCCAAATATTCACACCCAAATCTGAACATATGCATCAGTCCTTGGGGAGCCATGAGTATGCACTGGCTGGAAGGAAAACTGCCACTTAGTTTTATGTCCATTTTTTTAAAAAAAATTCTCTTTTTATTTCTTCTTTAATCACCCTTGGTAAGAAGGTCCTCAATGTAGGCATCAAGCTCGTCATCTGTGTTAATGTCAATATCCTAAGAGGGAGAAAAGGGCGATTTAACTTAGTTCATTATTTCTACAAAACAAGAACAGCTGTATGTAAGACTCCATTCCACATGCAAGTAAGAGGTGGTGTACATTGAAGAATTAATAAGTACAGATAAAGCAGTTAATATTACCTCTTGCACTTTTTGCAGAAGGGCTACAATGTTTGTTCGTAGTTTCTGTAGTTTCTCGTCTGCCTCCTTCAGTTTGATCTCAGCGTTGTTGCTCTTCTCTTCCACAGCTTTGGCCCTGGCATCAGCTCTGCTCTGGTAGGAGTTGCACAACGACTGGAGACCTGATTCATACTGCTGGAAATACTCTTTCTAAGTAGAGGGAACAAAGGTATGAAAACTCAGTACTCTGGATGTGTAAAACAATAACAAACAATAACAAAAATGATCACAGAAAACAGGAGAGGTTATGTTAGTTTGGTTTTACAGTTTTGAAGGAAAACTGCGAGTGAATTTAATAATTCCTGTCTGCTCAGAGCATCTGAACATTTCTGAACAGTGAGCCCTTATTATGGCAAAAACTGCAAAATCCTAAAACCTTACAGATGACTCGTTATCACTTGTTATGACCCCTGGCCTAGGTTGAATAATCTATCATCTGTCTCACCAATGGAAAGGCCACCAACTCCTCAGCTGTCATGCTGTTAACATCGTCCTTTGGAATCCGAAAAGCAGGAGGAAAGAAATAACGCAGCATTGTCCTGGAAACAACAACAGCATAGTGAACACACCGGAGGGCTGTATAATGATACTGAAACTATTTACCCTGGGTGTCATTACTACTATGTGCTGTAGGAGCATTAGTTAATTGTGATAATCTCACCTCAACATTGTGACCAGACTTTCAGTCACCTCTCGACTGGTTCCCGGTTGTGTTGTGTCCGGCTCCATCCGTGCCGGCCCCCTCTCAGTCTCCTGTTGGGTGTCAGGTGTCTGAGTGATTGGAGATGGTGGCCGCATCAACCGGACTTCATCACTTCCCTTAAACACCCTTTAAAGGAAACATGGGGAGAGGATATGCATCATCAGACTTGTCATGAATGTGTACTAAATGCAGCAACACAGACACAGAGTCTTACCATCTGTCTTTAGGAGTGGATCTAGGTACGTAGTCAAACTTCACTTTCCAGCGAACACTCTGTTTATTCGCCTCCACAGCAATGACTTTGCCAGTGTACCACTCCTTGTTGACTCGTACTTCAACAAGCAGACCCTTATCTGTGGAAAATAAACACAATGATAGAAATTTATCTTAAATTTACAAGCTTTCTTTTTATTCTGTTACATGTTGGTGCAGAAAAGTTTTTTATCATCTCACCTTTCTGGGCATTTTTAGTGTCGCTCTCAGGTTCCTGCTGTGAAGATGTCTGCAAAAACCAAACAATTATTACACCCTGAGCAGTGAGAGAGTCTTTGTTTACTGCTAAGATGGTTAAAAGAAATTATTTGCATTCCTGTTAATGAAAGAGGTGAAAATCCCAGTGTCACCTAATGCATTTAGTGAAGATGGCATGCTTGATTGTAGTGTTATGGAAGAATGAGGAATTTCTGTTTCAGGAGAAGATTGTTCGACAACAGAATGAGAACTTGACAGAGCACCAAGATCAGCTGGAAATTGAATTTAACAAGATTGCTAGAAGCCATGAAAGTAGTTGCGGCTCAGCTCTGTAAGAGGAGAGCAGAGAGAGGGGCCGAGTAAAGCTACCTTTGCTTTAGCTCCATGCACTTGCACGGAAATGGGTTTAGGGACAGAGGTTGGTGTGGTTGGTGTCTGCCGAGTAGGAGCAGTAACCCCTTTCCTCTCAGGCTGTGAATGTGTGTTAACCTGCAAAGTCAACAGCAGAGGGGCTCTGACTGGAGTTTCATTAACCTACGTAGTCATGCGGGAGAGTCTGCATTTCCTTAGTTTCTTCACTTAAAAGTCCTTTCAAGTTTCATCATCTTGCCAGTCATTCAAATACTGTTAGGAAGGTAACAAGCATTGAAGTGCCAGCTGCAGTTTAGTTCAAAGTTCTATAAAGTTAAATATCTGCACCAATCAGCAACATGGCAAATGAATAAAAACATAAAAATGACTTTTAACACTGCACTTTAGTTCCTGTTATTTGTGTTAAGGCATTACAAAAGCACAGGCCAGAAATTTCAGAAACCTTTTTCCCTCATTAGTTACCTATTGGATTTAAATTTTTGGGCACTTTGTAATGATGAGGACATTTCTGTCTCCTTTCATTCACTTTGTTCCTTTCATTCATTCACTTTATAAAGAGTTTAAGTGAATGAAGTTCAGTTTCCTTGTGGGAGATGAGTAGACTTGAGGACAGAAAGGCAACAAGCAGCAGAAAGGAGACACTAGAAAACACCATTACAACAGTTTGTACAGCATGTTGCACATAAGCTGCTTGACAAGTTTGGTTTAATTCTCAAATGGTTTTTGCAGCATTGTTAATGCTGTATATATATATATATATATATATATATATATATACGTGTGTGTGTGTGTGTGTGTGCATTCTGCAGTATGGATAAATTTTACAATTCAAATTATAATGTGTCTGACCTGATGCCAAAAAACTCTACTTTTACTTATGAATATATTTACCTCATCTAACTTGCCACGCTTGGGAGGTGTGGCCTTCTCTACCACTTTGCCACGGCTACCAGCTGCTGCGGCCATCTTGGATTTCTTTGTCTGTGGTTGTTCCTCTTCACTCTCCTCCTCGCTGTCCTCTTCCTCCTCCTTTTCTTCTTCCTCTTCCTCCTCTTCTTCCTCCTCCTCACTGTCCTCCTGCTCTATGATTCTCTTGCGTTGTCCAGCAGCTGTTGGTTTGGCTGATGATGCTTTGGCAGGTGTCTGTTTATGGAGACAGTTATTATTTTTTCACACTGTTTTGGGGCTTTAATTTATACATACAGCCAAGCTGAAAACTTTCATCAATAGATCTCATACTGTACCCGTGAGCTGCGGCTGGCAAGGGGTGTTTTGGCAGTAGCTTTGGGCACAGGCTTTGCTGCAGTTGGAGGGGGCTTCGCTGTGGCTCTGGACTTGGGTGGTTCGACTTTGGGTGGTGGAGGGGCAGGTGTTCGGGTCAGGCGCTGAGAAGCTGCACGAGATAGGGGAGCACTCTGAGCATTTTTGAGGTGAGCTGGGAGTGGTGGGGAGCGGGGGCGTGTCGTGGTCCTTTCAGAGGATCTAGTTGCCTGAACCAAACATGTGAACAGAAGACAACAAAAAATATCTCAGTGAGATAATGAACTGAAAACATCACCACAAACTGAAGAGCTAATTATCAACTATCTCTTACTTATTAAGAAGTCATTACATACAAACCAGACTAACTAAACTGCTTGAACAAACAATCAAGTGGTTCAAGCAGTTAAATGGTTTTGTAGAACTTGTTCTTTTTAGTTCTTATTTGGGGAAAAAAATGGACAATGAACTAAGTAAAACTAATTCAGTTATTCAACAACAGTTACAGATTTTTCAGTGCCAGTACTATAGTTTAACCGTTCTCTTTTTACTTGCCTTGAGAGCAAACACCTTTTTTTCACTTTCTATTAACTGCTGCACAATTCTAGTTGTGCCTTCTTATCAATTATACTTTTTTCTAATTATCACAGATGGTGAAAAATGTATGCGTCCAGGAGGAAAAACATGAGTAAGTGTTGGTTCAAATAGCACACAATAAGTAATCTAATACTGGTATATTTTCTAGTGATATCACCAGTATAAACAAATTAATTTAACATATTAATTAAAAGATGGCATGAGTCAAAACAAATTGTAAATAAATTTTAGCTTCAAAATGAACAATACTGCAAAATGTAAAGGGTTGGGAAGTTTTTGTACCTGAGAGGAACTCTCTGTTGGTTTCATGCTGACCTCCAGTGGTAGCTTCTTTATATCTGCTGCAGATTTGATGGTGCTGGTTTTCTGACAAGAGAAACACAATCTATAATTTTTCTATGTAAACACAACAGAGAGCCATGGAAAAAGACAGAGAGAAGGATGAGGTACCTGCAAGGCCTCTAGTTTCTCTTTCTGTAGTTTGATTTTCTCTGCCAGTTCCTTCTGTTTCTCTTCTGTTGTCTGCTTGTCTTTTTTTAGAACACCACAAGGCAAATTCTGTTTCTGCTCAGGAGCATCACATCTAAAAAAAACATTGAACAGACACTATAAATAGGGATGTTGAAACCATGCATTTGTCACAAATCGGAACTGTAGTGACACAGTGACAAAACTGGCTTGCAGAACCTTTTTACACAGGGCATTGACTTAAACTGTGTGTACCTATCCTGTGTGCTGTCTGGGTTCATGAGACAAACCCAACTGTCTGGGTAGCGTTTGTCCACAGCATCCATCTGGAATGGCAGTGTTCTCCACTTTAAACATTTATCTGAGAGTAGAGAGCAGAATCAGTGCAAGTCTGTTGACATGTAGCAAGTGTGTGAATGTGTGTTTTTTGCATGTGCATGGATCTGTAACTTACCACATTGAATTGTAAGTGGTATCTCCATAGCACGACGTCTTTTGTATCTCTGCTCTGATGAAGGAGGTGCAGACCAGCTGGCAGACAGATATCCAAACTCATCCCAGAACTTCACAATGCCTTTCTGAGCTGCATAACACACGGAGACACTTAGTCTTTAATGCAACAGAAATTTATTTATTAGAGTAGAAAAGTAAAAGTTTAAATGTCCAGCTTGTGAGAATTTGTAGCACCCAAGCTGAGGACTAATCAAACAACATGCTTGTGACGATGAATGTGTTTACCTTCAGGTGTTTGAAGGTTTGACGTTTTTATAAACCATATATTAACACGGTATCTCAGTTACTTTCCAGAGCTTAAAACTATTTTTTCAAAAACAATTTTGTCACAATAATTAAGTATGTCTGTACTGAGCTGTTAATTAGCAAATGTTTTCAACTTGAAACCTTTTCTTGCAGCCAGAACACATTGTTTTGCTTCCCTTGACACGGCCACTGAACAACTTATTGTGAGGCTTAATGATTTTTTTTTTTTTTATGACTGTGCATACCATTTGATCATGGAAACTAAGGAATTCAGAAACACTCACCAATGTTAGTGTCCTTCCAGTACTGAGCTAAATGTTCCCCCATGGATTTCAGTAGATGTCTGTACTCCTTAGCATCTGCAAAGTCCTGCTTGTTGTGAGTAGGCTCTAGAACTAAATATGGGACATCCACTACTCCGACCACACCTCCACAGGCCCTAAAACACCAATCACATAACTGGCAAATGTTTTTCTAAATTATTTAAACACTGTGAATTTCACTCTCTGTGTGCATAATACTCACATGCCTCCCTCAAGCTGGGGCCCCGTCTTTTCGTACATTTTGATAAGGCGAGAGCAGTTATACACAAACATCCCATCCAGGTCCCTCTGTTCAATATTCACTCCAAATATAAAATGCAACTCCTTGGGCTCCTTTAATGCTCTGAGGACCAAAAAGAGTGTTGGAGTTACTAATTGGAACTAAGCAAAGCCCAGCAAAATTATTGTTTGTCTTGCTCACTATAGTACAATCATTGAAATTACCATTGGTGGTCCTCAATTATTAAAACAACAACTCCCACAATACCATGCTACTTCATCAGGTTGTCAAACTTGTCTTTTGTCATTGTTTTCATTGAAAGACTTCTTGCAGCAAAAACCTTGTAATGTGTGTTCAAGTGTTGTTGTGGGCAATCTCTGAGTTAGTGTTCTCAGAGTCACTACATGGTCGACAAGTTTAGATAAAAAATTTACATTATAGTGGTCAATCAAAAATGTGATATTAGGGTAAAATTATTGAAAACCAAACTATGGAAGTGGAACTCTACATGTTTATGAGTCTGTAAATAGGAGGACAGGTTTAAAAATATTGTCTGACACACCTCTGTTTTGCTTCAAGAATCCTTTTCTTCATTTCAGCATCACGTTGAAGCATCATGGCTGAATCTTGAACCTTTCTCAGGATTGCCTAGGAAAAGAGAGGTACAAGGGAGAAATCAGTTATGACTTAACATCTTAGATGAAACTGTGTAACTTTCATTGTAAAAACCAGTTGAGGTGAAAAAGTGACCAAAATAACCTCTTTGGCTTACCCGTGAATCTTTTGACAAGTCCTCTCCCAGTCTGGCCTCCAAAGCGATGCGCTTACTCTCTGCCTCTCTGGCTTTCTCTTCCGCTGAAACAAATTTAACAATTGTTCACTGATAAGAGTGAGGGCATCGCAACATGAAAGTGAAAAATGTAAATGAAAACACCAATTTTACCACAGACTCACCAATTTTAGCAAGGTGATCTGCTTTCTTCACTTCTTGTTCAGCACGAGTTTTGAAACGAGTTGATGAATATTTATAAACTCTAAAAATAAAGAATGTTGATTAAAGTCTTGTAAATGTAAAACAGTAGTTACAGACACTGTATAGGTGCATTGTCATGTTACCTTGGTTTATACAGACAGCAGGACAACCTCTTGGTTCTGACTTTATGTCCTTGTATAAAAATCCTCATGCGTGGGTCGATGTATAAAACAGCAGCGTAAGCCCTGAAAGACCTCCTCTCTGGCTTCCTGTGAGAGAGGAAAGGATCCTGCCATCAACATTCAAAACATTTCTGATTGATACAATCATCATCAAATAAAGTTAACTACATAAAAACTCTTTCACCATGGGTTGGTAATCTCATAGTTAAATGGAGTCGACTATATCAGCTGTACTCACACTCCCTCAGCAAGTATCCCAGCCATCAGTATGTCCTGGTGATCTGTCTCCACATCCAGCTCTGGTTCTCTGTTGTCCATCAACTTCAGATTATAGATAATCACAAGAGTACCTTTTAAAAAAACACAACACAAAATAACAATCAAAAACAAACATGTAATTCCCCAAAACTAAAGTTGACTGAAAATAAGGGATAGGTAAACAGAATTTTCAAACTGATATATGCCTCACGAAAAATTCAGTAAAAGTTTTTAAATATTGGCTAAGAACTGATGTAATTACTTGTAATTACTTTTCTTAACTTGGAGATACACATTTAGATGCTTACCACTGCTACTCTCTATTTTGTTGAACTGCTCCATTAGCTGCTGTTCATTTTTAAAAGGTGAGTATTTGAAGATCAGCTCTGTCTCGATAGCATACTTCTCTGGGTCAGATGTTAGTGGTTCCTTAGTCTTCAGATCCCAGGAGGGAAGGGGCACTATCACCTGAAGAAAAAGGGTAAACATCCTATTATTATATGTTAAATTGAAATGTAAAGCTAAATCTGACAAGCAGCAAAAACCTTGACTCCAAGTGGATGTGTGTTCTGAACTATGATATGTACAAGGATGGGAAAGACACTGAACTCAGAAACATAATGAGAACTATCAATTAGGCACAAATGATATTCTAGTTCATTCGGATAACAATCAAATCCTACAGTTGATTCTGACCTCATCCAGTCCTTCCTCTTCGTGGAAAGTTCTTGAAAGAAAAAGGCAAGTCAGCGTGTCGCCCTTTTTTGTGAACAAGATAAAGTCTTTCCCAATACGCATGGAGCCACTGTGAAAAAACACAGATTTTAATATGCAGAATTATTAAAAACAAGTGAATTCACAATATCCCAATCATAAGAAACAGATGAAGGTCTTACGATTTCAATCCATTTCCATATTGGCCGATCTGAGTTGACTCAGGGGAGCGCTTGTTTGATTTTCCAAACTGGATCACGTGGGTTGCCTCATCTAATAAAAGGAAAGTTCAGCATCTTTTACACAGAAACTACATACAGATACCAAGAGAAAATAAATGTGTAACCATAAAAGCTCACAATGGACCCACACAAAGCACCGTTAATTATGAGATAAAAAAAATATCTGAAAGACGTATATCTGGTAATAAAGATGCACTTACTAGGGTCCATTCCAATACCATCATCCAGAAAACAGAGCATGTAGCCTCCCCGCAGCTCTGGTCTTTTTTCTGTTTGCAAAGCAGAAAGGTGAAAGAGACATGTTAGGAACAATGAATGGAGGTGTAATGCTTCAGTGTGTGCGTTATTCTGATACTTACCTGTGTAAATGTCTATTCTTGTGGCATTGGCATCTCTGAGAGAGAAAAATTAACAGCTATGAGACCTTCTGTATAGTAGAAGATACAGTGCTATAAAAAGCTTTCCAGGCTGCATAATTCGTCAATAACTATAGGTTCTGTTGCAAATGATTATGGGTACCTTGAGTTGTCCACAAGCTCTGCCAAGGCTCCAAATAAGAACTCGTGAGTTGTCCTGAAAACAGACCGCACATTTTATTAATTCATTACAAATTGACTTTTACAAACCGCACACTACCCATTCACTCTGCTGCCCATAAGAGTGAAAAAAGTATTCACTTCTGTTTCAACAGACTAAATGGCTGCTTTTATCCTTAAATGGAGACTTCTCAACCAATCCTTAGCACTCAAATGTAAAAAGTAGTCTTTATGTTCATGAACTTATGAATTATTTATTATTTATTCATGTCACTTTTTGTTTTTAGCTGTAGCATAAAGGAACTACATCTGTGTCTCATTTTACACAAATAATCTTTAATCTATGTCTTGTTGGGAACTATGCGTAGTGTCAAAGTCTTAAGTACATATCTATTATTAGCAAGCCAGTACTTACGAGTTTGTGTGCAGGTACTCAAAGGTTAGTTGAGCCCTGCTCAGGTTGCTGTAGTTGGAGTAGGCCATGACCACACACACACTTTTATTTCCTGTTTCCTTCCTGGTCTCTTGTTTGCCTTTGTCCTGTCCAATTTAGCTCCAATACAGAGCTTTCACCCTGAAGAGAGAAGAAAACTATCACAACTCTCGTATGTGGACCTACAAAGTTGCTTACTCCATCATCTAACGACAATGACACGCTGTGACATCAACTAATGTGGACGCTTGGCTGCAAGTCACAGGTATAAGTTCACACCCACCCATGGGTGAACCCCCCCCACCCCCATATGAAAATTACCATGTGGGAGGCCTGTTTAGGTTATGAGTAAAGTCCGCCTTTATACAAGGTGTTAGACATTAAGAACAATACAATAATGCCGAGGTCAATTATATGTCTAAGCTGACAGACTACTTCAGTTGCTATGCAGCTGCATTCGATAACACATAATGTTAGCTACCATAGCTAGCAGGTACTAGCGTCATCTACAGTGTTTATGATGTAGCGTTAACGTTTGCTAGCTAGCTTCACACTGTGGAAACATGTAGCTGTCGTAAGCCATAACAAGTAATTTTCACCGACTTTGCAGACCGTTTCATATGACGGCGACTTTGTAGTGGCTTCACGCAAGTGTAACAATTCGTCTAAAGAGAAATATGTACTTTGTAACGTTTAATTTCTTTTAACCTGACAGGCAGCAGTCCGCCAGGCCGCGAAAAATCCAACAACTCCGTTCGACGTTTCCTTGAGATCTGCAGGGGTCCCGCCTCTAGTTCCTATTTTCGACCAATAGAAAGCACATGTAGAGATTCTTTGAGATGATTGGAGGAGGAATTTCTACGAAAGCGGTAACAGAGTGTTTCATTTGTGATGGTTTGCAGGGTCATTCAGCTGGCTATCTTTAAACTACAGGTACATATATGTATGATTGGAAACACTGACTTACAGGATAGATAAAGGTTTATTGGGTGTTCTTGAACTGAAAAATACTGACAGTACAGGCATCAGATGACTATAGTGTGGTCACTTAATTTTCATTTCTTTGTTTAAGTTTTGTTTGGTAGGTGCTTTTTTGTTTTTATTTCTACCCCATGGTCAAGTTCGACCATTGAATAACAAGGCAGTGTTGACTGGAAGAAATGTTAAGCATGTTTTAATTCTCTTCAAGTTATTTTCCATTGTCAGCAGAAAATTCTTAACAATACCGGATATAAATTATGACAAATGTTCCCTTTTTGCTGAAACTGTAAAAATTATGTTTAAAAAGAGAATGCTGATAATTTATTTCTGAGCTGCTCGTGCAGAAAATCCTGGACAAATGCATTTACTCACTGGAGAACATGCCAGTTCATAACACTGGTAACTTCCATGGACACACTTTACTGTGTTAAAAGTCTTTGTTAGCCCAGTATCATAGCAACTTTTGAAGATGTTATACCCCTTTTTGTTTCTCTCACTTCAAAATCACATTGGCTAGAAACCTAAATAGGAATCAGAGACATTTCAATGTTTGTACTGTGGCTAAGTAACATGACATGTGGGCAGATGTTAGAATATCTCAGCTGTGGGTCTGTAGAGCTGTTATCTGGATTTCAATAAAATTTAATAAAAGAATTGTAAATTAAAGTGGTGAAACACACAAACTAGCCTGTTATGCCTAAATACCTTTGGTCAAGTAAAATTTAGAGAGAAAAAAGAAACATTAGTTGACAGGAATACAGTATATTACTGTATATAGAAAAAATCTCATTCTCAACATAATTAGTTGTCAGTCAGCTGAACACAACAAGATAATGTCAATATTCAAGTTACTGAAACAACAGACAGAGTAAGAATTAAAATAGTTAAGAGTAACAGAAAGGAAAAACTTCTGGAATGATTCACACAAAACACTGAGAAGAACTTTACGTATTACACCATCATCCCATTAAAAAATATACTCCTCATTATCAAAACAAAATTTCTCACTCGCATATTGTATAATATTTCAGTCTACTAAAACAAGGATGCTCCACTGATTTAGAATTTCACATTCAAGTTGGAAAAAATATTAAACATTATCAAAATTGGTCCAGAAGAAGTGGAAATATCCCAGTGCTCACAGTCCTTAGTCTGAGTCAAGTTTAGAATTTGCTAGATCTCACATAAACATGTAGTCTCCAGGTTGAAATAGTCCTCATGACATCATCAGGCTTCATTTCTCAGGCTCTAGAAAGTCCTCTCCATAGCCACAGAACACTGTAATCAATTGTTTTCACAAGCTGGGTTGTACTGTCCATGACATGAAAACTTTTGTAAAATTGGTGGGATGTCCCTTTAAAAGTAGTTAGACATATCCTCTCTTTCAACCACCAGTAGATTTCTTCAGGATGTAAAGAATGAAAAATGTTCAACTGTCAATCAAGGGCTCCTGAAAGAAAGTAGTGATATATTGAGCTTAGATCAAAACTGTGTCAGAGTTCAATATATCAACATGTTGCTAAGATAAACAAATGCTGTGCTCAAACAAGTTGGTTTAATCAAAATGAACACAAACATTTTCAAAACTACACAAACTGAAAAATCTATTCAATGGAAGTCACAGCAGTATTCCTACAATTTGTGAAAATGTATGTAAAAATGTTTCACCTGTGCAATTCTCTAAATTAACATACATCTTGATTGTCAGAGATTAAAAACAAGGTGGTATGGTAATTTCTAAAATTACACTTCTTACATTTTGTAGATCCAGTCCTTTCCAAGGGTAGCGACGGATTAGTGAATGTGTCAGACTAGCAGCTAAAGAGAGTAACAAGCAAACTCCCAGCAGACACACACTAGCTTCCAACAGATGTCTTACTGCCACACTTCGCTCCTCCTACATAAAGAAAGTAGAGCATGACTGATAAAATGACAACAGGGTATCCAACTTTATTATGGCTGAGCAACTTATGTTGCCAATGTGTACCTTTGTTAACATGACTGTGAGTGTAGGGTCATTCTTGGAGTGTAAACTGTAGCAGGTCTGTGATGCTTTCGGGGGCTGGTTGCTTGCCTCCATGCTAATGGTTGAGATGCTTCTCTCAGATGCAGGGCACTTAGGTGGAAGTCTTCATTAAGGTATACAGTATATGCATAAAACACACAAAAATGACTCTTTTATGTACCAAAGACGCTAGTAATTTAAATTAAGGTAGCATTAAAACACTGACTTTAGAGTGTGAATGAACTTACAGGCTCATGGGAAGAAGGTGTGTTGAGGCACTCATGGTAAGGCAGGTGTAGGTATCATTCCCAGAGAAAAATTCTAGAGTCACATTGACAATCTCATTGCCTAAAGAGTGAAAAATAATAATGAGAGAGATTTTAAGAATATAAGGTGAAACATAATCCTCGGTTTTGTTCACAGCAAAACCAATCCAATTCAATACAAACCTCCAAGATGTAGTTGCTTGGCTCTAAAAGCAGTGTGTAGACCAAGGTCTTTTTGAGAGCTAATGTTTAAGTTGGTACTCAAAACCAGAGGAACCTTGAGACGCAAACTAGTAACAGAAGGAGGCTTTGTTGAGTCAACTGAAGTGTCTTTATCCATCAGAGGAGAGGGAACAGTTGAGACAAGCTCAGAAGAATTTGAATTAGCTTTCACACACAGCTGGAACTCTGATAAGGTGGACAGTAGATGGTTCCAGTCCTAAGAGAAGAATAAAGCGTTTTATTTACACATCAGTATCAGTTCAGAACACACAGAAATAAAGGAAAAAAAGCACATAGTCACAGTCTGCAAAATATGTGTCACAGCAGAACTTAGCTTCTATTCAGAGTTGTGTAAGGACTACGTTGTAGAACATCAGCTCACCTGAGGCCTGGTTATTCTAATGATCACATGCAAATGTACATTGGTAATTTGGATAAATGATTCCTTACCTGTGCTGTGTCAGGGTTAGGCAGAGTGTGAGTGTAGCCATAAGAGCTGATGCAGATGAACGATATAGCCAGAGTCAAAAGACACAGGAAAAACGTCACTCCAGGAGGATTCTGAGATGCATAATCTTTAAGATTGGTCAATGGCTGCCAGACTCCCATCATAGGACTTCATATACACCTGGGATGTTACAGGTAGTGAAGAAAAGAGAGTCACCTCAGTTACCAAAGTTTTCACAGCCTGTCCAAAGCACCTCTGGCAGTGCTAGTATTACAGTCTTATGAACTCGATTAACATTTTTAATATAGGGGTACTGAGTAATCCCCAAAGGACTTAATCTTTCTGCACCTCTTCTTCAGCATATTATTATTTAATATACTTATAAACAGTGTTGCTGTTTGAAGTTTTGCTAACATACGTCTCGTAGGTATCAAAGCACTAACGTTACGTGAAAAGCTGTAAACAAAATCACTGAAAATCGGGTGTCCAGTGATTACCTTATTTGTGAAAAGAATAACATATGTTTCAAGGACGGCGGATGACATTTTTCGTCTATTAATCCGGACGGCAAAGAAACAGTAGACGTGTAACTTGTCAACAACATCGGCCAACCAGTTCCACTAGTAACGTATCTTGTAGTAACGATATTGTAAAAAGTAATGTTGCAAACAAGTTAAAATAAATTCATACCTTGAATTTGTGCAGTCTTCTCTGATCACGTCACCAGTTTTGATAAAGTACAGAAATATCTAAGTTTCTCGAAGGTGAGTAAACCGGGTTTCGACATTTAAGATGTTGAAAGTTCAGTTGAAGCAGCATTAAGATAACAACGCGACAGGGCCGTCCATTTACGAGAGCGCACTGCTATGACGACGAACATGACCTCAGTCACGTGGCTGAGCAAAGCGCTAGGATTGGTCGACCGTAGACATTTTACTAATATGCATGAATTGTTATTCTAACTGCATGTAAAGTCATTTAAATATTAATTAATAGAAATTATTCGCTGTGTTTGGGGTTTCAAAAGTCGCGCTAGCTTCGTTAGACACACCCACAAGATTTATCAAGTGATACAATTTATGCACTGTCTGAATAATTGACCTATTTTGTCTGAGAAATATTTTCTCAGACTTTGTTGCTTTACATTTATAAGTTCGTGAAACAGACATATCACAAAAGAGTTATTGACCTTATACTTTCTTTATAATTGCTCGAAGAGTTTAACTGCACGTGCATCTACCCAGAGATGTAACTTATACTTTTACCACAGACTTTAAAATCACATCCATTACACGCATCCGTATTATAAAAATGAAGAAGGTTATTCCTGTCTGTTAAGTGCCATATTCTATTTATTATTATAGACTTATTCTAGCTCTCACACTTCTCTTTGTTAATTTCTTCAGTTGTTAATCTTTGGCTCGACTGCTAGCAGACCAAACTGGTGTCCGTCTGGAGATGGAGAGGTCAGGTATGGTCTCAAAAAAGCAGAGCTTATTTGTAACAAAGTATCTTTGCATTGCTTTTTTTTTGTCGAAGTACTTTCACTTAATGTAGGCCAGTGCTTCACTCATTTTAACGTTTTATTTGAAAATTGTTTCAAAAATAATTCATACAATGAAATCATATGAATTTCTTAAAAATGATCATGATCAAGACATTTGTCTTCAACAAGAAAATTTGCATCTGTATTAGTAATCATACTTGGTAATTTTCCATATCAAAGGTGTGATCCTGTTAAAAAAATTACAACTCCTACAAGCAAAAAGCCATAAGAATTAAAACAAGTGGAGTTAAAAGTTTCACACATTTGACATAAGTAATAAAATTTAAAAAAAAACAAAACATGAAATTCAGAAATAATCTAATGTAGAAGCTCCCATTTTAAAGCAGCAACGTCGTGACATTATTGTTCTTGGTTATAATGTCTCACATACAAAGCTTGTGACTTTCCTTTTTGTTAATTATTGAAATAGTGCAATACTTTTATACTTTCAGAATATTATTGCTACTCTCCCAAGAGTCAATAACAAAACTACCTTTTTTCATGCACAGTGTGTCATGTCACACTGAATCAAAGTACCATTTCCCTTTGTCAAAATTTCAAACAGCACTGCTGGCAGTATTTTTAGAATGCCATTTGTATATTCAGTACGATAACCATTAATCACTTGGAGTCCAGGTGACTTTTATCGGCTTAAATTTCCAAGTGTCAGGGTGACCCATGTGCAGCTGGTCTTTGTATGGGGAAGTGCTCCACTGAAAGGGTGGCACCTGGTCCCATGTTGGCCCATTCACTGCTATCATGCCATAGTCACGAAACATCCTGTAGGAGGTCATCTGCATAGACATAAACACAATGCATCAAATGGTGCAAAAATCTCCAGTCCTTGAAATGCCTCATTCACATAGAACATACAAAAAGATTTGGGGAGCATGATGAGTAAAAATGTGGGCAGAGAGACGGGACATGGCAAGTTAACAAACAGGGAAAAAAAAGAAACCTTCATGTCTGTTCCTCCATGTGGTCTCTGCTTCAAGGCGCCAAACGGATATGTTCCATTAGCCGGGTTCAGGTCTGAACGGGCTGAGATAGCATTCTCGCCATTCCCAGGGGGGTCGCAGCCGTCACACCTTGACAAAGGGTCTTCTTTAAAGTTATTATACCTGAACAGAGACAAAATCATTTAATCATTAAAATCATATTTTGTTTAAGATATGAAATAGAAAAATTAAAGTTTGTTTGCCTCAGGCCCGTCAATAAAGCACGTGACAGAAGTGTCCACCGCCAAACCTGAGCATAACCTCACCTCATGAGGCGAACCATTGAGTCTATATCTGTGACAGACGTCTGGTTTCTCCTGAATATCTGAGCCCGAGGATTCTGATCCAGAGAGAACCATGGACCGAACTTCTCAACCAGCTCATTGCAGCCACTGGCATTGAATATTCTCTCATAATACCTAGACATGAGTACATATGAATACAAAAACTTATCTAAATACCACTTATAAAACAAGTGTAAGTATATGTTTACAAACAAATGACTCCAAACCAGGTACGTACGGTATGTTGTAACTTGCCCAGTACCCTTTCTCCAGCAGCTCCTGAGTTTTATCAGAGTAAACAACTAGTCCCCTGCAGCATTAAGAGAGCAGGTCAGTTCGGTTTAAGCGACAAAAAGTTGCACTAAAATAATCTTGTGATTTGATTAAAGCCTTACGGAATCTGTTCCAGCACGACAAAGAGGTCCTCTTTGATGTCGGTCTTCCCTGGAGTGAAGTGGTTGTAGTCCACAATCATCCACTGGTTGTTATACCTACAAGGCACAAACACACACACAGTCCAAGGTGATATTGAAGTAACTGATTCAATATTACACACCCAACACTCTGCCTGATGACATTATCACAGCTGTTTGACCCAGCTGACTTCTTATTTGATTCTTAATAAAAACAATGCCTTTCCCTCCTTTCTTCAGTCCTGTCAATCCAAATGATCGCCCAAGGTAACACCAAAGGAGATCTGATCTTCTTATAAAAGGCATTTTGAAGACAGGACAAAAAGTGGCAGACAACAGAGGCCCCAGCTGCTTTGGAGATCATATCAGGTCAACAGGACATTCACATTAAAAAATGTACATTGTACATTTTAACTGCAAGAGTACTTGCAACTGTATAGTGTATTTTTTTTTAATTTCAAGTACTTGCTTTACATACACACAAACACCAAAATCACAGTTTTTATATTTATGCACATTTTTTTCTGCTATCATTATCTTAAACTTGATTAAGGGATTAATTAAGTGAACCTCTGTTTCCAATGACAATAAATCCTCCTTTCAATTTCAGTTCTAATCTTGGTTAAAATTCTTAAGAGACAGTCTGTTTATGGTTTGTAAAACTCACGTTCCACTGTTGAACTGGCTGAATATGTCGGCCCACTCCTTGCCAGTAGCAGCCAGTCGATTAGCCACAATGTTCCTCAGCCATTCCATGACGGTTCCTGTGGGCTGGACAAACTTCCAGAGAGCAGGGTTACTGTTGCCGATGGTGGTTTCCAAGGTAACCTGGAGACACAAGATGAAGTCAATCAATATTTAAATGACAACAAATTATTACTAATTATTATTACTAAATTCTTTAATCCAAAGTACAAAGATTTCTCACCAAGCCACTGCTTAGGATATAAAAATCATCTCCAGAGAAAATTGATCCAGGATAAGAAGAGAATGCCTGAGTTCTCCCAGGAAGGAAATCATTGTCTGAAAAAAAAATTAACACACAATAAAGCAGTTATAATCTGAATTCACATCACTGACAGCATCAGTACTGTGGGTCTGTTATTATGACCTCAAATTTAGAGATAATCATGTTTTTGAAAACGGGACTATTAGTTTACGGTCATCTGGTTTAAAGGAATAGTCTGAAATTTTTGGAAATATGTTTGTCTTTTGCCGAGAGTGAGACTCAAGATTCACACCAGACTTGTGTTTGTATAATAAATATGAAGTTAGCTTGGCATGAAGACAGCAAGCAAGAGAATCAACTAGCCTGGCTAAGTCCTACATGTTATGCACCCTTGTTGGTTTAATCCTCACAAATATTGTTTTTGCACTGAAGCTATTTATTGATATCTTGCCCACAAGTTTGTCAGGCTACTAGCTGAAGCCTCAAGAAAGTTCAAATTCTAGTACCTTTATAAACAGAGCATCTCTACCTGTTTCTTCATTCCCAGTTCTTATGCTAAGCTAAGCTAAGCAGCTGATGCTGTGGCTTTATATCAACTTTACAGAAATGCAGTGGTATTGATGCTCTCATCTAACTCTTATCAAGAGAGCAAACAAAAAATATTCTTTAATGTTAATAATTAGGGACTCTTGAGTGTAAGCAGTGAGGAAGAGGAAACACTTCTATCAATAAAAGTACCTAGAGGAGAAACTTTAAAGGCGAAGATGTATTTCTTCATGATACGAAGCATGGACTGGTAGGTGTTCCAGGTGTCATGTGACACCAGCAGCTCCTTATTGTTCGGCAGCAGCTTAATGAGAGCAGAACAGGAGCCGGATCCAAGAGGGCGAATATTGCTGGATTTGTTCAGAGCGGATTCCAAATCTTCCAAATCGCCGCCCAGCTGGAAGAGTCTGGTTCAACAGAATAGCCGAGGAGAATGAGAGACAAACAGCAATAAAGTTTATCAAAGGAACAGTAGAGAAACATGTTTAATTAATACAAAAAAAAAATAATCCACATAATCACTTACAGGAAGCCAAATGGGTTGAAGGAGAACGAACCAAGTGGAAGTGCCAGCTCCTCATTGTAGCTGTCCTCCAGTCCTTTCAGCTGCAGCAGTGCCAGACGCACCTGACAAGCAGAAACAGACAGTGAAACATCTTATTTTAGGCTTTTAAACATTGTTGTATTCATGCAAGAAATTTTATTCTTCTTATAAATGCTCATTAAGTACCTGGTGCCAGTAGGGTGAATTTGGCTCCTTCTCTATTTGGTCCTGAACCCACTGCAGATTTGTTGTGATGAAAGCCTTAAGACGCTGGCAGTAACCAGTTTCAGATCCGAAGGGCCCACAGTAACCCATTAAAGTGTTCATCCAGTGCTTATAGATGAGCTACAACACACACCAAATCTTTAGATGCAGTTAAATGTAAAGTAAGTAATTAAAAAAAATTTAATTTCTTGGTAATTTGAGCACAAACAGGCCTGTAGAATGAAGCTGACCTGAGAAGTGAGCGCAGCCTCCACAGCACCGGCAGCATAAGCCTGGATACTGTCATTGTACTTACTGCTGGTAGTGACCTCCAAGTAAGACCAGCTGAGAAAAGAGCACATGTACATAAATGCAACCAGTGAAAACAATGTCTGTGTGAAAGATGAAAAAAGTGCATGTTTGGGTGGCATTTAAAATATATTTGGATTAGCTACTTTTACTGTAGGTAGTGAAGATTTTAAAGGAGGTTACAGAGGGCAAAGGTCAGGATTTACCAACAGTTATTTGGAAACAAATGTTTTCCTCTTGTAGGTTTCCCAACTAAAGACCATTGTGGGTCTTTGGATCATAGTTTTAGAGTCACTTTGCAACTATTATTCATTTTTCCTCAAGAAATTATGGCACAAAGAAATGACACTTCTTTTGTCAATCATATCATTATTGCAGTCTGAGTTTTTTTTCTGTATTCAAGGCTTTTTTTAAAGCTGACAAGTGTTGCATACGTGTTGCTTATGTTGTTCTCATTGTGAATCTGCAGAGGTCTGCAACTCTCTATTCGACTCTTTATTTCTTCTGTCACGAGTTTCTCTTCTGCTATCTGTTTCTATGCCATTTGAACAAGACAAAGTTCAGACGCAGCGTCTCGAGTCTGATGATTTGTTGTTTCACTCATGGTTATGTATTTGTACATGAACTATGCTCTGCTTCGTAGGTGGCTAGTTCCTCACTTCTTTACAACGTATTACAGAAGAGAGAATGAATCAAGAGAATATAAAAACAATCGTTAATTCAAGGCATAATTACTCTTTTTGACAGTAAATAGTTTTCTCCTTCACTTTCACGTACGAGAAGAAAGGCTTTAGATATGTCCCGTTTGACGCATAACAAAGCCACCAGTGAAAGTCCATCCAGTGAAAGGACAGATGTCCTGCTGGAAAACTCACCCTGATGTTTTTATGTCATCCGTGAAATTCGCCCAAGCCACATAATCTTCCTGGTATCCCTCGAGGACGAACAGCTGTCCGGTTTGTTTGTCAATGACAGCGCTTCGTATATCAGCTCGAACCGACGCACAAATAAAACACAAACCGGATAAAGCTGATAAAATATTCAGAACTATCGAAAAACGTCCAGAGGTAGACGTCTTGTTTGGTCCGGCCGCCATGTTTACATGAACAAGTCACATGGTAAAGTGGGTGATCGGTCAGCTGACAGAGCTGGTAAATTTCAAAATAAGAGACCAAAAGTAATG
The DNA here is from genome assembly GCA_029814765.1 of Acanthurus leucopareius. Lineage (NCBI taxonomy): Eukaryota > Metazoa > Chordata > Actinopteri > Acanthuriformes > Acanthuridae > Acanthurus > Acanthurus leucopareius. Next base: position 11,339,246 of record JAQMCX010000048.1, on the reverse strand, counting down.
TGTTTTTAAGTCGCTCATTTTAACAGTCATCCACACAAACACATACAAAATGACATACAAAACGTACAGTTTTTTAAAGAATAAAATAAGATTTTATATAAAACCTGTCATTTTGAGGGCATCATTCTGTACAAAACGTGTGTTATGTAAGAAATCCAAAGGCTTTCCAAGTTCTACAAAATTTCAATTAGCTGAAAAATTCATTGGGTTTTTGTCCTTTTTACATGCCACTTGGGTTAACATTTATACAAATAAAACACAGGAACACTTTTGGAATTTCGCTCAAAGACATCAGTGTTCAGGAAATTCAGTCTTCCTGAATCCCGTCAGTTTCCATCGTCTCCAGAATTCCCTCCAACACCTCTGCCTTACGCTGCTTCTTGGCGGCCACTAATATGGAGAATAAAAAACATGGAACAAAGGAATTAATACACAGTGTATTTATTATTATATCTGCATATTTTGCTGACAAAGGATTGCAGATATACCATGAAAATGTTCAGCTGTTTTCCTTCTCAGTGTCTCTACTGTTTCCTCAGCATCGGCCCACTCCAGCACAAGGCGTCTCCCGTACAAATGGGTGCTGTGGCACAGTGCAGCAAATGCTTTCTATGGAGAGAATAGGGCAAAGCATGTGATCATGTGCTCGTAAATGTTTACACATAAATTTAGCACCAGGGGGCATCAAATTTATTTCATAATGCATAGTCTAAAGCTTATTTAAAACACACAAACCTTAGCATCCTGTTTGGTGAGGAAGTCAACAAAGCCAAAGCCTCTATGATTCCCTGAACCAGCTGCTTTCTTTGGAAGACGAACTGTCTTCAGCTCTCCAAATGTACTGAGAGGATAAAGGGAAGATATTTCAATATCACTAAATGATCTCCATCCTAATTTTCACCACAAACTACATGTTTAAAACAAATATTGTATGTGTTTGTGTGATGTTACCAGAAGAGCTCCCGAATTTCTCTGACAGTGGCTTGGAAGGGGACGTTGCGCACAAGGATTTTGGATCCTGTCTGTTTTTTATCTACTTGCTTCTTTTTGCATGACACCTCAGAAGTCCTGGACACAAGGAAATATGATTGAGGAAGAAGTGACAACACAAGTGATGCTAATTTCTGCCCCAAAAATGCTCAAGTCAACATTTCAGAATAATGATAAGCTTGAAACACTGGGGGAAATTTTCATGCACATTTCAGCTGAAACTGATACAAATATTCTATATTTCAGCTTTTGTTTTCTCCAGAGGCATTTAAAAGTTACTATGTAACTGTGGTTTTTATTATATATATAAGATATACATTAAAAAACGTGACTAGCAACTGTCCTGGTTTAATAAACATTATTATTTTACTATACTTATAATTTCATGACATTTTAAACATTATAAACTTAAAGTTTATTATTTATATATATATATATATATATACAGTATATATATATTTACCACAGTTAAATGTACTAGTACTCTTTTGATGCACATTTTACCTTGTGGCTCTCTCAGAAATCTTCAGCTCTAACTGGTGATCATCCACAGTACAGTGCTGATGGAGGGTTGAGACAACAAACACCCATTAGCCAAGAACCAGGTGGTAAAAACCTCTCAAATTTGCAGAGGAAATACAAACGTTACCTGTAGTTGCCTCAGTGCTTTCTGTGCTGCCTCTGCTGTTTGATACTGGACAAAACCATAACCCATAGACAACAGTTTTCCTGAAAACCAAACCAATATTGTTAGGTGGTTGTTAGCTCTAAGAGATAAAAAATAATCTATATGTTTTACCAACTGCTGTAACAAAGCCTGAGAAAACACATACAGAATACAGATATTTAATTTCAATGGAATCCTATGTATTTAAATAGATCATATGTAACTTATGTTTATCCATAACTATACATTTAATTTCAAATTTAAGTATAAACAGTTTGTAAATGTTTCAATTATTTAAGTAAAAGGTGCTACTTTTTATGTTTAGTACCTGTCTTATCTTTCTTCTTGGAGATGGAGCAGGACCTGACCTTCCCACATTTGGAGAACGTCTGTAACAAATCAAGAAATAATATGTAACATCACAATATATTCGAAACCCCTGTGCTATATTAAATCGTAACAAACGGTTGTGTTCACAAATTGACAAACCTCCTGTAGTTTCTCTTCTGTTGTGCTGAAATTAAGATTCTTAATGAAAAGTGTGGAACCAGGAGCCGATTCCTCCTCCTCTTCCTCATCCTCTTCCTCTTCTTCTACATCCTCCTTCTTCTCCTCTTGAACTGCTTCCTGTTTTTCTAATACTAATTGGATTTAACCAAAAGATGTTGATTATTCAAATGAACCCTTTCATTCCTAAGCATCCTTGAAGATATATCAAGTCTTTGCGTTTGAGAGATTTTACCTGCTTCAGGTTTGGCTGCCACAAACACCCCCACAGGTGCCCACTCCAAATACAGCGGGACGTGTTGAAACTAGTGTTAACAGATAAATAAAGGAATTTTAAAGCACCTCCCTTTAAAAACATGCTGCATGTGCAGGTATTGTTGGTAAGAAGCTAAACACACCTTGCTGTATGCCAGCCGGGTGAAGGCTCGTTTTGCCTCTGTTGGCTCAAGGAACTCGATGATGGCGGTGAGTCCTGAGGGCGGCAGCAGCACTCGGCCCAAAGAGCCATGAGGTGAGAAGAGCTCCTCCAACTCTGACGCCGTGACTCCAGCTGGGAGATTTTTCACCAGGATCACAGTTGTGCTCCTCTGTGCTGCTGCCTGTACACCAGGGGGAAACAACATATGCAGGACACAATCATAACCAAGGTTAGAAGGTTACGAGAATGCTAAACTGTTTACAGACAAATCAGCACAGAGTAAGAGGGATTTTTTTCATCCATCGTACCTGACTAAAGGAATCCAGACTGACACCGTTGTCCAACAGAAACTGTCGAGTCTCCTGAACGATCTGTGTCTCTCCCAGAGCCATCCTCACTGCAACACTTCCTTTTGACTCCTGCAGAGGAGGACAAAGACCAGAGAAGTATAAATATATCTTAAGAAAGTTTAAATATGCAATGCTCAAAATAATTCACATTCATGTTGCTGCAAAAGCATGCATTTGGACAGGCAAAAGCCCCTACATTCATTTGAATGGGACTGCTGCATTGGCTCAGCTTAGATGCCAAAGCAGAGTTTATCTATTACATGTCACAGGGAGCGGTGATGTAGAAGAAGAGGATGCAGTGTCACTCACATGATCCAGGACTTGACTCTTCGTTGTGTTGTATTTTTCAGCAATGGCATCTGCCACTGCACTTGTGCCCAAAAAAAGAGCATTCCAGTTGTGGGAACTGGAAGGAAACATGCAATTAATTAGAGGGATGAGGAATGAGTCATGTAAATGAGCACAAATATAAAATCATTCATTCATTCAGCATTATGAGTAAACTGAAAGAAACAACAAGCACAAAGACGAGATTAATGTGATTATACATACCTGGAACTTGAAGCTTTATTTTTGGCATCTTTTTGCCTTTTATAAGACGAGGAACCAGGACCAGCAGCATCTGAAGAGTCTGCCTTTTCCTTTTTCACAGTAGACGGAAGCAGGTGAAGCATCCTACCCTGCAAGCATGAGAGACCTCATTTGAAAATCAAAGTGGTACAAACAAACAAAAAAGCTATTTAACAATCCCTTTGTGGTGTGGAGAGATATGGAGATCTACTACCTGAAATATGTGTCCGTCCAGCTGAGCCAGAGCTGTCACAGCATTCTCTGGTATCATGTATGAAATGAAGGCAAATCCTTTAGGCTTCTTGGTTAGATTATCAATGGGTAGAAGCACCTCGGATAAAGGACCTGTGCAGATTGTTAAAAATTATTCTAAAAATCAAGCAAGAGTTAATTTATTTTGAGCAGGTGCAGGTTTTTTTATTCACCATGTTTAGAAAATAGCTCTTTAATCTCATCCTCTGTGCAGGTGTAAGGAAGATTTCTGATGAAGAGTCGACCAGACTCTGCAACATCTTCTTCCTCTTCGTCCTCCTTGAGTTTCCTGGTGAAGTTTCTGTCAATTTCTTTGTCCTTTCTGTCTCTCTTGCCTTTACCGCCTGAGGCATCCACACGAAAGACCTCGATGTAACGCCCACCTGAAAACACAGGCAGAGGGTTTGTCATCTTTAGCCAGGTAACTGATCACACACGCATTTGTAAAAATAACAATATGTTTCTGTTGTCATTTTGCAGAGGGCAGATTTTAATATTTATTATTCTTTTTTTTTTAGCTTTGGCTTGAAAGTGTGCTTACAATGATATGTGGATTATCAAAATTGTTGCACATAGTTTTTTGATAGATCGATCATTGCAGCTTTGCACAAAAGCTTAACAGATATTTCAGATTGGACCTTGTCATTATCTCTGACATACACTCAAACAGGACACAAAAACAAAAACAGGATATATTATTTCTCACCTATGTAATCCTTATTTTTCTTCAAGGCCTTTTCCACTTGTTCCTCTGAGTGCAGGTCCACATATACATAACCTGAGACACACAAAAGACACCTGAGCTGATATACGGGCAAGTGTGCAGCCACCAATAACACAGCACATCCCAGATATATGACAGATATGATATTATAAAATACCAACAAAATATTGCAAGCATACATTACACTGGGATAAATATTTGAAGTTAATTAAAATACTTTGGGCTGCATACCTGTCCTATTCCCGCTTTCGTTCTTCCCAATCCTGATTGCTGCAGGCTTCAGTGGGGTCATGAACTCTCGAATTTGTTGCTATTGTTGCCACATAAAAAAAATTCAGTGTCAGTGTCTGTTGAAGTGGAATATCTTCATTGCATCTCTGAAATCACAGAGCTCTTCTTCACTAACCTCTTTAACATTGAACGGGGCTCCTCTCAGCTTCACTGTGAACTCTGTCACCGGCTCCATCTGCCACAAACAGACAAAGGTGTGAACTATGGTATTATATATATAGTAAGGTTCAACAAGTACATTAGTTCACACAGTCACCTCTTCTTTGGCAGATTTCTTTGCTTTTTTCTGCTTCTTATCCTCAGGAGAAACGGAGGTTTTGTTCTTTGACATGTTTTCTCTGTCTCCACTCTCATAGGCGCTGTCTGTGTGCTGTACAGGACCAGATTCTTCCTCTTCATCGCCACCCTCTTCACCATCATCCTCCTCTTCACTGTCCACCATGGTGTCATCTGTCTTTGCCACCTTTGAGCGCAGGTAATCCATGTCTGATAAGCCAGACTTCATTGCTTCTTTAGTGGAACCTGAAAGCAACAACATGTGACACATTTATTATATCTTTATTTTACTTTTATTATATGTTTTAATTTACCATGTGCAAAATGGTAGACAGTGTACCTAATTAATGCAAAATGAATAGATAAACCTTGTTTTCTGTGAGGTGAATCCAGCCTCTGAGCTAGGGCACAGCTTTTATTTACCTACACTAAAGAAGAGAACACTGATACCAACCTTGGTCTGCATCTTCTTCCTCATCATCATCATCATCATCATCTTCTTCTTCTTCTTCTTTCTCATCCTCTGACTGATCTGAATCAAAGTTGAGGTAATCATCTGAAGCGGGCTTTTTCTTGCTCTTAGTCTTTGTGTGTTCTCCATCAGGATCAGGTGTTTGCTGCATAGTGTCATTTGCCCAGGTTGGAGCTTGGCTTCGATTCTGATGCACTGACAGAAACTCCTTGAATCCCTGGTCGTCCTCCAGCTGACACACACAGCAAGTGGACACACAATGATTACGATGCTGCATAATCAGTAAAATATGTATAAAAAAAACAATATAACTACGATAACAAAAAAAAAATGTTTTTTTTTAATTTTATCTGAAGATATACTGTGTGAAAATGTTTGTCTAGATGTCTACACACCATAGCAGGTATCAAAAGAGTATTGAGGTTTAGTTCCTACTTATCCACAATCAGATTTTAAAACAAAACAAATCAAAACCAAAAATTTACTCACATCTCCAAGAGCACTTTTGGTTTCCTTTTTCTGTTTCTTTTTCTGAAAACGAGACAAAAGATGTGCTGTATGAATGGACTGTGTCTATTCAGGCTCTGGACACACATGGTTTTCACTACACAGGAAGAGCATGAAAAATTGAGATTTGAAAAGTAACTAGCAATGATGGTTTTCAAGCAAATGTGGATTAGGAAAGAGTGAACTATTTACCTCTTACTGTAAAGGTATAACGTTCTATGGGATAGAAATACTACTTAAATTGCAGTACAGTACTTGAATATATGTTATTAGTCTCTTCACTGCCAGTTATTATGTGTCTTCAGGTACCTTTTTGGTGTCAGTGTCTGCAGGAATGGAGGTTTTTTCTGGACCTGAGCTCTGGGAGTGTTTGCTCCATGCTCTTGCTTTGGTGGGGTCTCCAAATGCCTTACACATCTCCACCTAAAATGAAGGAAAACAGTGGGATCACACGTCAAAGGGTTTAGTTACTGTCCACAGTGAGCGTGTCCAGGCGTGGAGCTGGACTCATACCGTCACTCTTGACGTGTCCACGAAGCTCTTGTTGAAATGTTTCAGCGCGTTGTTCGCATCTTCTTCGGCTTTGAAACCAACAAAACCGAATTTTCGAAACTTGCCGTCCTTGGTAAACTTTAGAGAGCAGTCCGTCACGGTGCCAAAGGCAGCAAACATCGACCTGAACCTCTCCTCCTTCATCTGCACACATGAAACACAGTTTAAATCCCAGGTGCAGTGAAACAAAGTGCTGTCTGCTGACACCCGGGCGGGTTACTTACCCCGTTTGGGAGGTTTTTAACGATGAGTCTCGACATTGTGTTGTGTAATTTCGACTCCAATAATAACATAAGCTTGATTTATAAATTTATGTCAACAAACGAGCGTGGAAACTCCACTAGGTCGCCATATTGACTAGGATGAGGCTTCTTCTCTGTCACTGTCTAAGTCAGTGTGTATGTGCACGACACCGCCACCTGTTGGACTGGAGTGTAGAGCAATAAAGTATGAAAAGACAAAACATAAAAGGTTAAGGGTAACCTCCCCCGGGTAGGTTCGAGTTGTTAACTAAATAAATATTGCTGTTCATGATCAGAGAAGGATTTCAGGTGGGCTTAGTTGTACTTTGCTTGAATATTTTCATGCTACACTATTTTCATGCTACACTATTTTCTCTGCCTTTGTCTATGTTTGCATAATTTGTTACCCGGGGTCCTCTATAATTACAGCACAAGTGTCAAATTAAAAAGTAATTAAGCTGTCATTAGTTGTTTGTTTTATCTTCTGTGCCTGAAGGCAACATCATGTATGGTACATACACAAGGTACAAAGAAGTCGGTGGGATTGAAGCTCAGTAGGGGCAGTTTTATTCGTGCCCTGTGGTGCTGTGCTGGTTAATCTGGCCCTGTGTGATCTGTGCTCTACACTGAGCTTCAGCTTTTTGCACACAACTCTGTGATGTATCAGTGAGCTGAAATGTCTAACATTTTACTGCCAGGTGGAGCACACTAGCTTTTAAATCATGGTTTAGTTGCATGAATTAACAGCGTCACTGAAGGACACAAGGAAGAAGATTATAAAGAGTCACCATGTAATTTTAAAGATTCTCTGTTTATTTTGCTCAAAATTATTTTTTATTAAATCATAGATGTTCTTCTAACTGGCAAAAAAGAATTTCAGAAAAATAAAGAAATGTATTCTAATCTCACAATTCTTACAGCTATTGGAGTTAAACCGATTATAAACTGAGGTGGAATTTGAGCCAAACAGTCAAGAGACAAGTATTCAGTAGGATTACTGTAATTTAGTACCCACGTTTGCATGTTTGTACTTTTATGTACATTTAAACCAATTTTGTTTTAACTCATACAAGAATTTAATTAAATATTTTCAGTTTTTCGGAATAGACAACAAGTACAGAGCAGCAGACCTCTTTTAACTTTCCAGGTATTAAGAGCAGTTTGTTGGCAGTGATGAAATGTAACTAGATACATTTACTCAAGTAGCCTATTTATCTTCATTTTCTTCATTTTTATACTTCCTCTTTACCACAGCTCAGAGGCAAATATTGTACTCGTTCTTCTTCATTTATGATATAACTTGAGTTAATTCATACACTGAGATTAAAGATGCAGAGTTAGACTTTTATTTGTAACACACTATTTCTTCTTCATGGCTACTTTTAGTGCTGTAAAGATCTGAGTGTTTCTTTCCTTACTGTTGGCTGGAACTGTGCACATGTTTTAACACTGTTAGGAGGTCACATTAGCTCTTAACCCTAATCCCGAATAAATAACTTTTACAGCACTCCCTAAAGAATTACTTAAATTCATATGTGCAAAACTTTTGGCTGTTTCTTTGGCTGTGTGTTATTTAATCCAAGTATATTGGTATGATACTTCTATTATTCTTTCCATCTTGTAAATTCATGCATGACACACTTTAATGAGCTTTTTCTTCTCCAAAGCTGAGATATCATGCAGTCTTGTTGGCATAAAAAAGTTCAAAAATGTATCTTTATTTAAAAATCAAATTTGGTTCAACACAAACAAAAATATCAATACTAAAACATTGCAGCCAAATGTTTATATTCAATGTAAGTTTGCAGATGAACTAAAGAGACTGCAGAGAACATCTCTGAAGTTCACGCAAAGCACCATAATTTAGAGACATTCAGTACTTAGGTATATTAGACTATATATGGATATAAAAAAATATCCTTTTGGCAAGTGCTCATGCTTGTGACATAAATATTAAAAAAGCTCCACATGATGGACCCCTGACTCATTGGCAACATTTCATATAGAAGTTGATAACAGTGTCGTCACTGCTCCATCAGCACGGCAGGCCTTTTTGTTGCTGGAGGACTGGAACTCATTCTGGATTTCAAGGAAGGTTTTGTTCTTGGTCTCGGGAATGACAAGGAAAATGTATATTGCCATTAAGGAGCAGATGGCCAAGAAAACCAGGAAACAGTACTGCTGCAGCCCGATCTGTGCGAATAAAACACAACACGAGGGAGTCCAACTCTCTCAAACATGCAAGCTTTTACGTTTTATCTCCTAAATTTAAATGTTGTAATTTAAAAATGAGGAAACGTTCAAAAATAGATCATTTGTGATGTTCAATCACTGGATGCTTACCACAATAAAAGGGAAGACCAGCCCGATGATTAAAAAGCTGAACCAGTTCACTGACCCAGCGATAATGTATGCTGCCGGCCGGGAGGTCTGTGTGAATAACTCAGTGGTCAAAATGTTCGTCACACCACCTTCACACGCAATAACAAAAGAAATAACAAAAGAAATCACTGTTAGTTTTACCAGTCGTACAACAGCAGCAGCTGAGAGAAGACTTCAAAGTTGATTATGCGATCAGTTACCTGGTCCCAAGCCGAAGCTCAGTATGAAAGCAAACACACAGGCCATGCTCAAGTATGGGATCACAGGGCTGGCATTCTGTCACAGTCACACAAGAGTCACAGTATTATCTGCAGTCATATGTATGAGAAGGCATAAATCAATGGTTTAAATATCCATGTTTCACAATGCCAGTGGATAATTACCTGAAATGTGAGCGTCAGCGTGATTAAAATGCAGCAGATACTCATCAGAGTGTATCCTCCTGTGATGAGCGCTTTCCTTCCCAGACTTTCAATGAGCATGCCCTGTGAGACACACAGCATGTCACAAGACTAAAAGAACTAACTTCACACAGACAGTTTCTCTGAATTTCACTCTGACCTTATGTGGCATATCATCAGTTTTGTTCTGTCAAATACAGCTTCGCAGTATTTTAGTTCCTGTTGAGTTTAAGCTGTAAAAGTCTTCTAACTTTTGTTTAGTCTTTTCCAGTCTATTTTTTTATTTTTCAAATTTAATTTTTCACTTAAAAGGTGTTGATTGTTTTTCTACACCTTTTTTTGCATGGAGGAACACTAGAGCTGCTGAATGAGGCTGAAAAAAAACAAACAAAAAAAAACTGGCACTTACACATGTTAAAGCAGTGATGCATTCACAGGCACCGGTGCCAACTGTCACATATGGTATTTTTTCAACGGGAATACCAGCTTGTCGGAACAAGTAATCTGCATAGAAGTAAATCTACAAGAAATATAGAGAATAAAACTGAATAACAAACAAAAAGCATCATCAAGTGGTGTTACAAAGTCACCATCGGGGACACTGAGGACTAGATTAAGAGAATATTGACAAAAAAACAAGATTATGATCATGTTCGTACAGCGTTGATGCCGTTCAGCTGCTGTGCGGTGTTGAGCAGAATGACGGTGAGAAGCTGCCAGCGGACGCTTCGGTCAGCCAGAAGCTCCCAGGGTTTCTTAACCTGGAAACCTCTTATGTTATTCCTCTCTTTCTCGATATCCTCCAATTCATGATCACAGTCAGCACCGTGCAGCTGCCTCAGGGCTGCAGACAGAGAAACACATGACGCATGCAGTCTGTTTATTGTAGTTTCTCCACATGCAACACACTTCTCATCTGATTTTCAGGAATCCAAAAAAAGGTTTCCTGCGTCAAATCAGTTTTTTTTCTTTCCAGGTCATTGTGATCACATGTTTTGAACTCGCAGTGTTACAGACAAATGTTTTTGTCTCTTATGATTCAAGACAAAGGGATTCCTCATCACTTAAACTACGCTGTCATGCACACACATCAGTCTCTGCAGGTCAAACACACAATCACACCGTGTTTTAGACTGAAGTAACGCACTGAAGTTGCAGCATCAGTTTACCTTTCTTGCATCCCTCATTATCTCCCCTGTCAATGAGCAGGAAGCGCGGACTCTCTGGGAAACAGGGCAGGATGAGGAGCTGCAGGAACGCTGGGATGCATGTGGTGGAGAGCAGGATGGGCCACTGCTCCTCTCTGCCCAGAAGCTCTCTGTGAAAACACATGGAGATCAAAATCATGATATAGTCATTTAGAGGAAAGGCTCATGTTTTGTGTGATGCTAAAAATCAAATAATTTCAGGATTTACTTGAGGCCCATCACTTGTCCAATCAAAATCCCAGTTGTGATGAAAATAGAGGTTCCCATTCCCATGGCACCACGAAGTGGAGTCGGAGCTATTTCCCCCAAATACTGAGGCTGAACACAAATGCCAATGCCTATAAAAAATAAGACATAATTAAAGCCACATTTCAGAAGTTTCATGTTTAAACCCAAATACTTACCAAGATGGTTTCACAAATAAAATGATAAGCCTCCCTTAAATAACTTTAAACCTATCTCTGAACTTTTTACCTGCATTTATTCCAGTGAAAAGACGTCCGATGATGAGTAACTCAAACAATCCCGTTGGGTAACTCAGACCCATCAGCAGAGCAGCCACTAGTGCAAATACATTGTTGGTCAACAATGCCCCTTTCCTGGAAAAGCAGCAGTACATTTCAACATTGTAACTGAAACAAATTAAAGAAAAGAGAATAACACTGTCAAAATGTTTTTTTTTAATATTCATACCTGCCCATTTTGACAGATAACGTCCCACCGATTGATGCTCCTATAAATCCTCCCACAGTGAACACAGACACGATCGTGGACCAAAGCAGAGTGAGAGCATCTTCAGATATGTCTGCTTGGTAACGCTCCTTCCAGGTTTGGTTGATAAAATTCTGCACATACTGGAGATAAAAGAAGAAAAGCACAGCGTGCACATGCAGCGGGTGAAACAGAAATGACTGATCTAAAATAATAAAAGATGCAGACTAGAAGCATTTGCTCCACTGCAGAGATACATCCCTCCAGTGAACACATGCACTGAGAATAAGTGATGGAAATATGAGTTATGACCAATAATTATTTGTAGTGCTGGAATATAACTCAGTGCACTTTCTCCAAATTATCTTACTTCAATAAAAAGTTGAGGGATTTACTCAGGGGTTACTCTCTGCTCATACATCTCACGAGAGAAATGATTTATATTTCACTTGTCTGCTTTATCTGACAACTTTAGTTACAAATTACTGTTCTGATTAGATTTGGAACTAAAAGAACTTATGACTCAAATTAAACAAATTGTTGATCAAGTCATTTTGTTTTATTAAAAGAAATTAAATGAATGACTCTTAATTTTCGAAAAATTACAAATGACCGAATAATTTCAAGGTTATAAATGTGTTTATCACTATTTTCAGAACTTATACAACCAAACAATAAACGGAATAATAAAGAAAAATATCATCAGATTAATCCACAATGAAAATGAACTGTAGTTGCAGCCCATGAAACCGTTCAAAGTGAGCTCTACTACAGCGAACTACAGAGTACTGTGCTCCTACTTTGCCTTCTTACTGATGCCTGAGTAATACTTGTCCAATGATACATTTTACAATAATTTTCTGTATTGAGTACTTCCACTTTTAATACTTTATGCATGTTTCCCTGATTATACTTACATACAGTTACATTACTTATACACTTATACACAGAGTATATTACTGTGTATTACAGGCTTGTATTAGTAATTCCACTTAGCCTTAAGCAAAAGATCATATTCTTTCCTCCACCACATTAACTTTGTCACATGAGTCGCCCCCAAGAACTTAAACACAAATTCTGTCTATAAATATTTATATTTGTATATATATATTTTAACAAACAGCAGTTTTTTATTACCGTTGTGGGTCCGTTGATGACTGAAATATTATATCCATACTGAAAGGTTCCTCCAATACACGCCGCGCACGCAGCCAGCAGGAGAGATCTGTTAGGAAGCTGCAACAACACAGAGACACACAAAGCAAACAGAAAGCAAACAGAAAACAAACAGTCACTGACAAAGGAACAAACCAAATGTAGAAAGCTGAAACCCACCGCGCACACAGAGGCACTTTTTGTCTAAAACTCTAATGTCATTACAGTCCGCATACTGTACCTTTATCTTCCTCTGATCTTTGATTTCTCTAACAAGCAGAGGCTGGTATTCTTCCACAAATTCTTTCGGCATTTTGTCGCTGATTTTTTTGCTCAAAGTTTCGTCCGGTGGGTTTTTGTTTGTCGAGTTTCCTTCACATCCAGAGTTTGTTTTCTGAAACAGCTGAAGAGGAAACTTGGACCTGACTGGAGGATGACTTTATCCTGAGGACAATACAATTAATCTGTTGTCATACAGTGACCGCGAGGTGAGGAGAATCGGTCCCGTTATTCCATGTTCATTAAGATTTCACGACATTTATTTAATCTCTGCTCTTCGAAAGTTCACAGAGAGGAATTAGGACCAAATCTGTCCGAGAATGAAAAAAAATGGTTGCGCAGTATTTATTGAATTTCCCGGAAAAAAATAAAACAATTTAAGTCAGTGTGATCAGCAGCACCAGAGCTTTCTGATCAGCAGTGTGAAGAGGAGGCTGACTGCTGGGAGGGTAGACGCAGACAGTAGACTGCTGTCTCTGAAAATCAAATGAATGAAAGAAGTGACTTAAAAAACAAATTTCATAAAACCTACCTCTTATGACGAAACATTTAGCTAATGTTTAACTGAATACCTTTTTCACTTTTTCATAGAGTATGCACCTTAAATGGGATTTAAGTGTAAAATATTGGCTTAAAATGCTGTGCACAGTTGAGAAAAGGCTCAGAAGAAGATTTCATAGTGAATTGATGTGATTTAAATGAAATCTTTCTAATACAGTTCGTCTTTAAAGAAGTTGCCTTCTGTTTGAATTTTACTCCTCGTGTCTCAAATGCTGCTTCTTTTTCTCAACATTAAAATCAGCCTCGGCTTTCTATGTACCATGCGCGTACACGCAGATGCGCGCGTCATGGGTGCGCTCCGGTACTCAGACAGCACTCCGCTTATGTTTGTAACTTAACATGCTGATAAAATGCGCTTCATGATGTCTCCCTCTATGGATCAAACTTCGAAGTGCAGTCGGTGAAGTGGTGCGCAGGTGCTACAGTCTGACAGCTGACTGTAACAAAGATTAATGTGTCAAATGTTCAGATGTAATACAAAACAAAAAAACAAAAAAAAAAACATCGAGACACTCTGCGGTGTTTGTTATTCTTTATTGCTGCTGGGTGGATCAGATGGGACCCCATAATGCTTTCTTGTGGGGTCTACAGCTTTGAGTTACTGATGTTTTATCAATTCTCTTTAGATCAGTTAGTACAAGTTCTGGGTTGCCAGGTTGTAGCTGGTGTTTATCCTCCTCCAGCAGGAAACTCACATTATCTTTTACATAATGAAAACTCCTCCACTGGACCTATAATGTTAGCATGACTTAGACTTAGACTTCCTTTTATTGTCATTTCACAAAATACACAGTAGTGCATTTGGGGAACGAAATTTTGTTGCACTGGCTTCCAGAGTTGTATCAGGAAGTGTTGGGGAGTAAGGAAGATAACAGTAACTGTATGTGGTTATATACATATATATACATACATAAACAAATATATATACATCAATATGATTGCAATGTAAATATATAAATATGAGTACAATGTAAATATATAAAGATGAGTGCAAAAAGACAAAATATGTACAACATCTGGATAATTATTAACAACTTATCAATATGTATTACTGTAGACATGATGGATGAGGAAAAATAAATAAAATCAATGAGCTTTATCTAATTACCAATATTTGCAACTTCATAACTGCCAAATACAAGGGACTAACACCAACCAAAATGTGTTTTTTTCACAACGCAGGACCGCAAAGTTGCTCTGACTCATGAAGAATTTTAGGCATTTTATTGTGTGACTTCAACATGATCTAAAATTTAGTATCAAAACAGGAATAAACCATCAGTTTGAACTTACAGACTTTTTTCTAAATAGTGTCAATTGGTACCACATACATGTTTTAGACATTGCTCACATTCCCATCTTTATTGTTATGTGAGAACTTTTCAATCTGAACAAAGGATTCACTTTCTAATAAACAGAACAATACTACAGAAAAACCTAAAAGTTTTTTTTTTAAATCTTCCAGACAAACATCACATAGCACCTGAGCTTGTTACACGGCTCCTTTTGATGAGAAAATGATCACTTTGGATGTATAAATGGCAAAAAATATTCAGAATAAACTGGCTAAAAAAGTTTGGACAGATTAAAGTTACTGGGAATGACACAGTAACATTACTATTGTAGCCTGGTTTGTTGAATTAGTGCAAAGTGTACATTATAACTTACCTCCTTCTTTGTTTGCATGGATCCCGGATCCGAATTCATTTTGGAAGCCAGCGTAAAATGATGCTTGAATGAACCATTTATAATGGATGTTCCACTTCGGTTGAAGCTCTTTCATAGAGGCAGCCCACTAGAAGGTGCAGCATATGATCTGAGCCCCGGGGGGAGACTCATTAACTCCTTGGACCACATTCCTTAAGAGTGCTGTTGAGGATTTCCCTTGGTAAGGAACTGATTATTGACCCAAATACAAAAATGCTATAAATGACCTGTTGATGTATATATTAATAGGATGGGGCACCTGATGTGTCCGAGGGGCAGGATAAACAAAAAGGCACCAGCATAAGAGGCCCTTTCAGAGGCATTTAAGGTGAAACAGTTGTAATATCTGGGTAAGATTAAATTGTTTTATAATGTGGCAAAGAGTCAAAGTTCAACTACTAAATCTCTGAACTATTAACCATTTAGAGGCACATACATACCAACCAATTTTCCAGGATTTAGGGGAACCTACATTGCACTGTGTGAATTTTTTTTTCTACGTTAAGAGCAGAAATTTGAGCACTACATCATTTTTTGTCCACTGGAAGACAACTTGGCAATGCATCATATTTTCTCCATTCTTGATACACTGATTAGTCCATTGCATCATGTTTCCTTTACTGAAAGGGCACCTGAGGAGACTGCATCATGTTTTCATTACTCAACCTGCACACTGGGGGGCACTGCATCATCATCATCACCATCGTTCTCCACTGTAAAGGCAGAATTTATTCCACTGCATTTTTTTTTTCTCCATTAGAGAAACACCAAAGGGCACTGCATAATATTATCTATGTTTTAAGGGCACAGATTAGACACCTGCATCATCTCTACCCCCCCTAAAGGAGATCTGTGGGAACTACAACACATGTTTTTCCACTGCAAGTGTACTCTAGAGGGCACTGCATCAAGTTTTTAACCATTTCAGGGCAGGAGTTAGAGCACTGCATTGTGTTTTTTGCACTGGAGGGGAGTCTAAGCACTGTATCACATTTTCTTTATTCCAAGGACTCCCAATTATTCCATTGCATTTCTCCATTAAAAGTCACCTTGGAGGGAACTGCATTATGTTTTCTCTACTTTTGGGATGCAGATTATTCCACCTCATCATGTTTTCTCCATTGGAAGGGAACCTGTGGGACTGCATCATATTTTCTCCATATTAAGGGCACTTAAGAGGGCTCATCGGCATGTTTTTTCTTCAATCTGCTATGCTTTTTTGAAAATGAGGCAGCCAGGCTTCTCAGCCCAAAGTTAAAAATGAAACATTTTTTATGTCCACCATTTCCTTCTTTTTCATTTATACATCACATCACTAGTTGTGACATGGGTTGAATAACTTTAAGTCCCTATAAGAGCAATGAATTTCTAAACATTAGTACATTTTCAACACCAGTTGCTCCACATTGCTGCCAATGGGTTAATAATAGTACTACGAGGCTTTTTGGGTACGTACTGTTCGACACGCGTGATCCAAACAGTTGAGAAGTTTACCAGCCAAAAAAACTTTAATCCTGCGAAAGCCTCTCAGAATTTGCTCACTCTACCATTTGGCCATTTGAGCCTGAAAGTGAAAATCCACCCCAAAATAGAATAAAGGCATGTTATTTCATCGTTATGTACATGTTATTTTTACCAAAATGCAAAGTTGAGATTAAATTTTTTTGTGAGGAGCAGATAGTGTGTGGTGATTTTATCACTATTTCAGATCCTTGAGCTACTCCACACATAGCAGATAAGAAAAGATTAGTCATGTGACAGTGATTGTAGCAGCTCTGTGAACATCATGTGATTCACAGTTTGAGGCACTTCATCCAAATGTCTGCATGGTTAAAAAAAACCCCAACAACTGTAGATTCAACTGTAAAAGTTTAAAAACATCTCTAAAAATGTCACCTGAAAACATCATAGAATAAAGTTTTCAAAGATCTTATATTTTAATCTAGTAATCTATTTTAATCTACTCTAATACAATATGTTAAACTACTCAACACTCTATCATATAGTTACAATAAACTTTACCATGACCATCTACACTCTTAAAATAGCCCACCACTTACATGTTAATGTAACTATAATAAGTATCCAATAATACCATGAGAGAGTCACTTAGCTATAAAGCAAGTAAAGGCTCAAATTTCTTACTCCAAGTACATTTTGCTCAAAATATTTTTGTACTTTTATGTGGAGTGTTTTTGTGGTGTGTACAGTAAATTTCACCACCTCACTTTGCTTAAATTCATACTACAAAACAAAATTACATTAAATAAATCAGTAGAAAATAATACTGTAGGTCCAATGGTTAAGTCTAACTATTTAATATGTTGAAATCCTGCAGGCTCAGATTTAAAAGCCTCATGAGGAGTCCGCGCCTAGTGTCATGTATGAGTTTTACCGCACGGGGGCGCTTCATCCGCACGGTAACGTCCATGTGCAACACTGAAAATCTTCCCCCACTGATTTAGGAAACAGCAGAGAGGCTGCTGGCGGCTGGAGTTCACAATGTCGGGCAGAAAGCCCCGGTCTGTGGCAAACCCTCTGGAGTCTACGATCACCACACCGAGTGAGAAGATCCTGAAGGAATGTCACAGTCTGTACGTGGACAGCGACAACGGTAAATAATCAATAACCCGGATCAATACGGAGTTTGAACCCTGAAAGTGAAACATGCACGCATAGTTTGGCTATTATGTAACTTATTTAGTGGAAAAATGGGACTCGGACTGAGGTTTTGCAGGGAACTTGAGGAGTGTAATGCTGCTGGTTCGTCGTGTGGAGCAGGTGTAGCAGGTGGAGGTCTGCAGCAGCTGTCCGTCAGTGTCAACACATGACACTGAACACTGAGGCTCCTCTGCAGCCGCGCGGGGAAGCGCCTGCATGGTATCTCTCTGCCCTGTCACACTGTGTTTTGCCCAGGAGGTTTGGTCCTAAAAAGAGGTTAAAAACTGAAGTTGAGGGTTAGTTTTTCTGGTGAATAACTCCAGGAGAAGCGTTGGGTCCTGAACAGTAATCGTATTATGATGCGCAGTCATTTGATCAGTGGGTGTGGGTGCAGACTTTGCACCTGAAGGAGAGGTTTTAAAGTATTTACTGCTTGTATAATTGCAGTGTATTGGTCAACTGTGGTGTAACAGAAGAGCCTTTTCTCCTCATTATTAATAAAATGAGGCACGTGCATCAGCGTTAAACAGACAAATTCAGACTTTGTTGTAAATCTGAACTTGAACTTCTGAGCTCCACTTGCAATGTGTTTCCTGTTGTAAACATTTGATTTCGCAGGTTCACCAATTTCTTGGTCAACTTTTTTCCAACTAAAGGTCTAATATAATAATTTGTTTTGGGGCTGAAAATTTTTCACTATGAGTTTATTTGCTTACTGATTTTACCACGAGTAAAGTGACTGTTAGTCTTTAAATGCTCAAAAACAGAGAAAAGAAATGAAATGTTGCTCTCCTCAGAGGCCAACAGAAAGTCTTCAAATGTTGTATTTTTTCTGATCAAGAGTTCAAAACTCATATTTTCTTAGTTTACAATAATAATTTACAAATAAAAGCAGTAAACTCTCCAATTTTGTTCACTGGAAATAAATGAATATCTGGCATTTTTGAATGATTAAAAGAATGAATAAAAAGATGAATCCATCATAGAAAAAAGACAGTGATCAATTAATAGTTTCAGCACAAATAGTTTGAGGGAAAAATCCCATATAACCACTGATTTGGGACTTTTTATTATTTTCAGTAACTCTATTCCATATATACAAGGCTCCTTAGAAATTATTTGAAATGACTCTTAAAGTTTTGAACATTTTAGTTAACATTATTCTCCCATTTAGATTTTTTAAAAACCTTCTTATCTATGAAAGAGGTCTTTGCTTAGATGAACACTTTGTTTTTCAGCATTACTGTCACTCACACTGACACATTCACACACATGCACAGTTGGAACAGATGCAGCACAAGAAGTTTGATCTGTCGACCGCCGAGCAGCTTTGTGGAGGCAGTGAAACTGTCTGCTCAAAGGCTCCTCTTCTTTGGTTAAACTCTGTCCCCTGTTTTTATTAGACTCTAGAAAAAAGAAAAGATGTTGTTTTATAATGAAAAATAGATAGATAGATAGATAGATAGATAGATAGATAGATAGATAGATAGATAGATAGATAGATAGATAGATTTATTTGTCCTTTAAAGGATAATTATTGTCACTTCTGTACAAGTCACAAGAGGTCACACACATGACTTAACATGACATGTACATGTACCCGCACATACCACATTCATATTTTCCACATTTACAGTCGTTTCATTGATCTGTTCAGTTTGTTTATGGCATATGGAATGAAACTTTTGTTGAATTTGATTTTCTTCCAAGCCAGGGACCTGTATCGTTGACCAGAGGGGAGGAGTGTTAAGTGTACGCTGGGTGGATGACTTGGATCGAGTGCTATGGAACGTGCTCTGCGTGTAGCACACAGTGACACCTACATTGTTTTTCTATGTGAAACAAAAATGACTTAGTCGTTCACATCAGCACTGAGTGAACTGAGGAGATGATGAGTTCATCCTCACTTGTTCCTGTGGAGAAGAAGAAGAGGAGTTCAGGTGGAGCGACTGGCACCAACCAGGAAAGACATGCAGATGTTTATTTGTATGATGTGGGGGGTTGTAGTCATGGTGGGTGGTTGGGGGGGGAGTAGTCCCTGGGATTGGGGGATGAGTGGGTTCAGACTAGATGAGCGCACTGCTGAGATTAATGTACTCCACTTGTGCACAAAGAGACATCATAGCGACTGTGGAGGAGGGGGTGAACCCAAGGGTGGGGGGTGTGGGGGGGAGTCGGGAATTGCTGCCAGGGATTAACCATGTTTCGCACCATTAGCACGACCTGGTAGTCGACTAGCAACGCCACAGCGGTGCCACACACACTTTTAAACACACACTGTTGAACAAAAACCAGAACCACTAAAGATGTTATAGAGTCTGACAGGAAATGGTTTTATTATTATATTTAGTGTATTTTATTTTAATTAAAGGTCGTGATGGATTGAAAAAAGGCACTTGAAAATGTTCTGGAGACCCCTAGTGGCAGAAATTGTATACTGTGTTTGAGTTACAGAAAGTGTATGATGATCCTAACCAAATATGAGCCATTTCCTTTAAAATTATTACTGGCTGTTGCATATTTAATTTTTCTAATTTGACCAAAGAATGAAAGTATGTGTAAACTTTAGTATAGCAACTTAAAACAACATAAACTCTTACTCCCTTAAAGAAAACTTCTGAATGTATTAATATTCAAATATTGCTAATTTCACAAGTTTAACTTCTGAAAACAAAAGGTGTCTGACTTCCCTGAAAACATCCTCCATAAATGTGCTTCACATCCTCATGTTGCACACATGTTTAAGTCCATACTGAACTGGGTTTGGCTTTAAAACTCATTGAAATGCCAAGAAATCATCTCATAGACCCATTTATTTTTCCCTTCAGCAGAAAAATTAGAAAACAGTCTATTTGTGTTAAATTCTGCACATTAAACATCATTTGTTTGAGCTTCACATCAGTGAAGTTACAACATTACTGACAGAAAATATAAAAACACATTTTGGAGTAAAAAGGGATTTTAAATGATCCTTTTGAACAAGACTGGATCTATTAGACTGATTTCTCTCTGAGTTCATGACTGTGAGTTTCTATGCTGTTACTGTGTGTGTGTGTGTGTGCATGTGCGTGTGTGCGTGTGTGTGCTGGCCTGTGACTGGCAGGCCATGTGCTTCTCCAGTCACACTGCTACCAGAAACAAGAGGGGAGGGAGAGGAGAACATACACGAGTCTCTGTGGACACTCGTTCTCTCTGTCTGTCACCATACTGTGTTTTTGTCTCTACAGCACCCCCTAACGGAGAGTTACAGCACTACACAGGACTCAGGTAGAAGCCAAAATACACAGTCAGTGGGTTTAGCCTACCTAACAAACCAATGCTCTGAAATTCTAGTTGTATTTTCTTGATTTTTTTCATGAATATAATGTTTAAAAAAATATTTGTTAGATGTTTTGCACTGTGATGTAGCACAGTGCAGTTTATTTCAGCTGGGAGGATGAAATAAATATCTTTCTATACATAACGAGCTGAAGACAAGAATATTTACTCTTTGTCTGTTTACTTTTTAAAATTTTCTTTGACATAAATTATATGGAAGCTTATTTTTGACATTTGAAACATCAATCCACTGCACATTTTTTTCAAAATTAAGTCTTTTTTTAAATATTATGCCCTAATAATGAGTTATTATCTCATCTTATAAACCTATATTTATGATTTATTTAATAAGCATGAGGATGATTTTATTTTATCTAGAAATAATGGAAAAACACTGAATTGGTGGATTTAATTTTTAAGTCAGAAAAAAAATTGACTTTTACATTTTGTTTATTTATTTACCGGTATTTATATATCACCACATGTTTTAGAATATACAGCGTATTACAAGTCCACACTGTTACAGTCAATCTTGTAAAAAATATCAAGCTTCATGACGTTTATGATTAAAGCTGGTCATCTAAATATGTAGGGGGCCCTTTTATGTACATCTATAGAGATTAAAGATTATAATGTAAATAAATATCTCATGTTACACAGTAAATATTTGCGAGTGGAGGTCGCCCACGAGTCATAAACAGACTGTTGATGCGTCTGTTGTTCGCAGGACGCAGACAAACTGGTAAGTAAATAGCCACTGAGTCACAGAGATGAAACAAACATGTTGACTTGTTGTTTCCAGAAGAGTGTGTGTGTGTTTTTGTGTGTTTGTGTGTGTGTGTGTGCCTGTGTGCTGGCATGTGTGTGTGTGTGTGTGAGAGAGAGAGTGCATCAGTGTGTGTCTCACTAATATTTTGTAACTTAATGGAGGCACCCCCTGACCTCCCCACCCCATCAGTTTGTGATTGGTCTGTGGCTCCAGCATTGGGGATTAAACCCTGTTTCCCCACTTTACGTCCCCTGTTCCTCTCTCTCTCTCTCTCTCTCTCTCTCTCTCTCTTCTTCCCTCTTTTGTGTTTCTCTCTCCCTTTCCCCCTCTGCATCACATGATCCGTTACATCACGGGATTGAGGTCAGAGCTGGATTAGGCCGAGCTACGCGGGCGAGCGAGAGAGGCAACGCTGGAATTACTGAAAGTGAAGAAGGAGAGATGTGGGGGTGGGTGGTGGTGGGTGGGTGGGGGGGGTTAGGAGGTGCCACAGATGAAGAGAGACGGAAAGAAAAAGAGAGAATAAAAGAGAGTTTGGTGATAGTGAGCGAATGAGACAAAGAAACACACAGACAGAGGCTGTAAGTGTTTCCACTAAAAGGGGGATTGAACGATGCGAGGGTCTCGGTGTCATCGCTGATGCTCTAATGCAGGAAAGTGTGTTTGACAAAGTGGAGCTCTGCAAGAATAAAACATTTGTAAAATCATTTTGCAGAGGATGAAAGACGTGTTCACCGAGCTGTGAGTCAGATAAAGAAGACGGATGGAGGGAAAGTTAAAGAGCAGTCGGCAGAAAACTCAGTGTGGTTTTTCTGTTTAGTTTCTCAAATATGAATCCAGAAAATATGTCTTAGTTTCTTATTAATGCAAACAAAAGCCCAGTCTTTTTTGAGCAGAGAAAAACATAATAATTAAATCACTTAAACAGCTTTTATGCATCATTTAACTAAACTTGCACACATAAGGAATATTCTTTTATTTCACAAGTTTGATGACATTTAAAATAAATGTTTTTTTGCATCTACAGAAGTTACCTAATATTTGTTTTATAAAGCAAGAATGAACTTTGGCTTTTAGCTTGACATCAAACTTGAAAGGCTGAGTGGATTGAATATTTGAATTCTATTCAAATCATGTGAGAAAAGTTGCCTCCCCATCGCTGCATTTCTTTAATGCAAAAGCTGATTTCAAAGTACGAAATGTCAAATGCAGTTTAGTTTGAAAAGTATCTGTAAGGGTTGCATTTGTTCACTTTACACTCAAAAACAACAACAACAAGAAAGCAGGATGATGGGAAAACTAATGAGCTTTAATAACACAAGGCTGATATAAGAAAGAGGTAGAGAAATCTGAGAATGGAGGAGAAAAATTGAAAAACCAAACTAAACTACAAACAAGGACGACTTAAGCAACAAATGCTGAGCTGCTGAACAGATGTAGACAAATTTACAACTCAAAGAGGAGGAACAGAGACCTGAAAACACTGAGGAGGTAAAACAAATAAGGAACAGGTGAAAATAATGATTATTAGACAGAGGAGGGAAAATCCACAAAAACGTGACAGGTTATGAAGTATAACACAAGGAAAAAACCTACTATATAAAACAGGAAATGACAAAATTAATCATGTCTGCAAATTAATATGGTCAACCTCAACTTTGTTTGAAACAGACCAAAACAAAAAGAAAAGAAAAGAAAAGAAAAGAGCATTTAAATCCCATCACAGTGTTTCTGCTCAGTGGGATCTTAACCTGACCCGGTGCTGTAACGGCCGAGATCATCGGGGTGAACCTTTAAGAACCAGACTGCAGATTAGACTCCATCACACTGACATGAAACTGGAGGTGGAGAACCTGACCTGGCCTGCAGTTCCTCCATCCTGCTGCCAAGGTCACATTAACGGGGACAGACACGGGCCTCCGACTCTGCTTTTTTAAACTGAAAGTAGGCGACGCTCACCTTTAGAGTTAATGAGAGCGAACGTTAAAGACAGAAACTCTGCATCATTTCTTTCAGGACTTCACCTCCACGTACGAGCTGTACATGCTGAAGTCTGGCGGTGAACTTCATCTGGGTTATTTGTATTTACAAGAGGGCAAAGTTTAATTAACGATACTTTATGTCCCATGATGCACTGGGCCTGCGAGAGCATCTGTCACTGAGGAACATTGGAACCAATTTGTCATCTGGAGGAGAGGGGGGAAAAAAAAGCTTTAATCCCGCCGATGAAAGGAGAAATGACAGGAGAAAGATGGACATACGAGTGGAGAGAAGTGGGATGATGAGGAGAGAGTGACAGCACAGAGGAGAGGAAGAGGAGGAAGAGGAGGACGGGAAGGAGGAGGAGGAGGAGGAGGAAGAGGGAGACAGTAATCCTGTCTAATTCACTTAGTGTTGCGCTGAGGGAGCAGGACACTAAGAGGATTTGGGACATTCTCTAAATTAGATCAGCAAGAATAACAAACTGCAAGGAGAGGTAGAGCGGAGGGAGCAAGGGGGCAAACTGGCAGAGGTGGCATGAAGGAAGGGGGCAGATGAGTGGAGGTGAGGGAGGAAACACGGTCGGAGCAGGAGGAAGTTGCAGAAAAATGTCATGAAATCTCTCACAGAGCTGCAGAAGAAAACGAGTGACACAAAAGTGAGTTTATTGGTCGAATAAATGAGGGTGAAGCAGGAAACACTGAGACAAAATCAGAGACACGTCGGCGACCTGTTGCCTCAGTTAAGTTTAAAAAAAAAAAAACCCACTCGGTGTCTCTGATCACATCTGTGTTTGATCGCTTCAAACACCAAATGCTCCCATAATCCAGACAACCGTTCCAGTCCAACATATCATTAATCTGCAGCTCTAAACTCTGACTTTTACTATTAGTGATATTAACTAGGTGTTAAGTTGTAATCTGCAGTAAAGCCCTCAGCAGAAGTGTATGCTGAGGTTGACAGTGGCTGGTTGATCCATTCATACTGTAATACTGATCCTGTTACCACTACTAGCTGCAGATCACTCACACCTACTTACACCGCAGCCCCGTGTGCTTTAGCAGCATTACTGCACGTTTACAAATCTTATTTAGTGACTTATGCAAATGATTGCATAATTTGGTTTTTTTTAATGTGTGATCTATAAAAAGCCATAGATTTATGAAGCCAAACTGAGAAGAGTCCTGATATTTGTTGACTGTCTGAGATGTTATGGAGGTTTATTGAGGCACTTTAAGCTACATATTCTTCCAATCATTATCAATAAGAAAAGCCAGACTTAGGCAGTAAAAATAACAACCAAGCAGGTTTTATCACTTTGTCTTCTCCTTAAATTTCCTGTCTCTCAAAGTGACTACGATCTCTGCTGTGTGACTTTAAGCCTGAAATGATTTAAAATATGAATTGAATAAAAATTTAACTCCTTTAGAAACCAAATCAGGTTTTTATTTCAGGCTGGAAACATGTTTATTTCTCCTGTAGAGTTTAACATTTTAAAAAAAGGACTTTGTGAGAATAGACTCACCTTTTGAATTTGCCTCAAGTGGCCATTTGCGGAACTACAGTTTTTGACACTTCTCATTGGTTAACTGAAACCCTGCAAACAAAATTTGATCTGTAAAATCAGTGAAGCTGCCATTTAAGCAATTACAGTCCTGGTACAGAAAATTGAGCATCAAGACTTTCATCTGATGATTTAGACATCCCAGCAGTTTTTTGTGATGAATCCCACCAATGAGAAACAAGATCCCAGAGACACAACAAGGCTGTGCAATCATTATTCATAACAGATTTTAAAATCCATTTCCTAAAACTTCAAAGAAAGTCTAAATAATTTTTCACTTATTGCACTTTGAGCCGATATAAAGTGAACAGTCAACAAGGGTTTTATTACCTTTTTGGTGTCACTTACATGCAGGCAGACACAGCTTGAAGAGGAGTCTCTAAACACTGTGTGAAGTTCAGGTACATCTGTGATTTCTCCCCTCATAAAAAATGTATTTTCAGCTGTTTTAACCTGCTCTGACTGTTTGTTTCCACACAACAATACACATGCTCCTCAGTTTCAACTCTGTCTCATCATTCGTTCATCGTATTTTATTCTGACTCATGAAAAGAACAGTTGTGTAAGAAAACTGTTCATGTTAGTTTGCATGTCTGCGAGTCTCTCTGTCTTTTTCTGCAGCCTTGTTTGATGATTGCTGTCTGTTTGCATGTGTGTGCATCATGAGCCAGTGTGTGTGTGTGTGTAAGAGAGTCTGTATTCATATACCTATATCTGTTTGCATGTGTGTGTATGTACATGTGTGTATGTGTGCGTGTGCCCAGTTCATGCATGCTTGGCTGCATCAGGATTAGGAATCGATTAAGAGGGAAATGGACTGCAGGCAGGAGGGGAGGAAGAAGGGAGGAAGGGATGAAGGGGGAGGGAGGGAGGGAGGGATGATGGGGAGGCTGGTCAGCTCTGGCAGCAGCCGGTGGCATGATTACAGTGTGCCTCCAGAGCAGGCTGGCCACCAGCTTGTTTGTTAGGGATTAGAGAGAGGAAAGAAATGAATCATATTTCTAAGTCCTGAGTGTGTCTGTGTCTGATGCTCTGTGTTTCAGAGTCTTCAGAGTCCATATGCTGCTGCTGCTGCTGAGGGATTAGAGGAGCACGCTGCCTGCAGAGTATCTATCTATCTATCTATCTATCTATCTATCTATCTATCTATCTATCTATCTATCTATCTATCTATCTATCTATCTAAAACTCATTTGTCAGATTTGCAATGCCAAAAGACCATTAAACTCTGCTCTCCAGAATAAAAAATCTTCACAACTATTGAATGGACTGCCATGAAATTTTGTGCAGACGATCATGTTTCCCAGAGGATGAATCATGGTGACTTTGGTGATCACCTGACTTTTCTTCTGGTGTCACCATGAGGTTAAAATTTGTGATTCTTAGTGAATTTGCAAAGGATAAATTGTATTAAATTTGGCGATCCCTGATCTTTTCCTTCAGTACCGTCATCAGCTCAACGTTTTTATGCATCCATTACTTTGTTCATTTGGTTTTACTAATTTCTGTATTTCATGCTTCCTTCTGTCCTCCATCCTTCTCCTTGCATCCTGGAAGTTGATCTCAGCTTTGGACCTTAATTGATATCTCGATTCATAAGGAGAAGAAGAGAGGAGTCTTGCAGGAGAAGCTATAGGCGAGGATGCTTAGGTGGCTAGCCACACCGCTAGCTAAGTTAGCGTACTGAAGGCTAACAAGACTGCTAAGTTGCACATTAAACAACTCATGTTTGGTGATTTTTGCTCGGGTCTGTTCAAAAAATGTTGCATTTCAAAATACCGACCCTTACATATAAAACAACTCAGTTAATTCTCACTTTCCTTGTGTAGATGCTGATGTTAAGCTCAGTGAATGCAAGTTTTTACATCTGCATGCATGAACCCAATGAAGTAAAGGGATGAGAATAAAAAAAAGGATGTCTGCTATGTGTGGGGTGAGGTGATCAGCTGGGAGAAACATCTGCAGCACACAGAAAAGCTGAACTTACATTATATTAATATATATATGAAACTGAAAAATCTAACTCATTTACTTATGGCCCACTTTAGCCACTGCTAGCAAACCCAAAGGTGTTGTCAAATCTTTCACAGTGCAAGCTGTAAAACGCAAGCTGGTGCTATTCAGTTAAATCAAATTAGACTCATAATTACTGATCACTTATTAGTTTCTTGTCTCGACTGGTTGGTTCACCGTTCCTTCTTAATCTCGCCCGGTAACAGTGAGTTCTTGGCCCCTGAACACATATCAAGGTTCAGCCTCATGTTGAAACAGGAAAACAGCAACCCTGCAGCCCAAAGCTCGTTACAAAGTGCAGCAGACTGAGGTCGCTAACTGGCTCCTGGTGTGAGTGTGTTAACACATGAGAGGTTGGATCTTTTCATCTTCAGTCAAACACACTTCCTTCTGACAGACGTGTTTCTGTGATTCAAAACACACATCATCGTTTCAACATATCATCGTTTCAACATATAAAGCTTTCGATCAGCACATGAGCTGAAACCTTTCATCCCGTGCTCTCCTCATAACCCCACCATGCTGACCCTCCTGCTCTGCCCGTCTCTCGTAGTTGCAGAATGCAGTTTTATTGTTATTTTTAATCTTTTTTCTGTCCTCTCTGCCCCCGTCCCCTCTCATCTCTGCCTCATACCCACTCAGCCTCCTGTATGGATTAGTGGAACGTTCACAGAAACTGATTTCCAATCTCTCTTCCCTGAAAACTCCCCTTTTCTCCCATTGCAGTAACAGAGGGCAGAGATAATAAATATACAGAAGAAGGACAAGAATATGTTGCAATCATATGTTAACTTAAATCAAATGACTTGCAGGACACGATGAGTTTTAATGAAGTCGTTTTAATGTCTCAGAAACATCATAGCTATCTAAGCATGGTAGTGGTGAGACGGTCGAACACAGGAGACAAATGAAATATACAAAATAATTCATGGCAGAAAAAAAAAATAAGCAGAGAAGATTAGAATAATGCAAAAGATAAAAGTACAGTAAATGATTAAGAAGCATTAAACAGCATTGTATCCTATTACTGCTACTTTTACTGGATAAACCCCTGAGTTTGAAAAAAAAGAAGAAGAAGAAGAAGAAGCAGAAACCAGAAAAATACAAACAGAAAAAAATAAAATAAAATAAAAAGTTGGCAGTTTTCTAGAAATTAAGAAAGAGAGATTCTGTTGGGTGAAGCGCCTGCGTAACAACTCATTGCTGACAGCAGACATGATTGCATTTTCAAGTTTTAATATTTACAAGTGAACACCAACAACAACGAAAAAAAAAAAATATAAGCATTGTTCATGTCAGCTGAAGACGTAATATTAATTATAGCAATAATACTGATATTAATATCAACTTCAAAACAAAAATTACCACAATTTTTTACTTCAACGAATTCACAATTTTTTTTGTTTTAAAAGAAACATAATATTGTTTAATTCTAATACAAAAAAAAAAAAAAAAAATCAAACGATACATCAAACACATAAAGTAGTACCCATCACATCTTTTACAGGTTGGAGCTGAGAGAGGCACCGAACTCTCTGTGCCAAGGGGGGCTGCATGGCGGCCCGTCCCCCTCCCTTTCTCTGGTGCAGTCCTCTCTCCTGTCAAATACCTCACTGGAGCAGTTCATCAGCTAAATGAAAACAAACAAAAAAGTTTGGAATAAAGTCATCCGTCGATTCAAGAACTGCTTCAACAATCTGCTAACCTCATGCGGACACTGTGAGGTGGAAGTTTTGCAGAGTTGAGGGGGGGTCGGGGGGTGGTGGGGGGGTTGAAAAAGTACTTGGCTGCCACAATGAGCCCATTGTTGCCCCAAATTGTCTGGAATTGATCCTATTAAAACTAACAATGCGCGAGGCATTCTGCTAATGATTTTACAACCAACCATGCTCAAAGGCAACAGGTTTGCACTGCGGTCGCTTCACTGAGCAGCAGCCCCCCCCCCCCCCCCTCTGCTTGCATCACAACACAGCACAGGCCGCAGAGGGTCGAAATCATTACAAGGCTACTGAGAATCATCAGCTTTCTGTCTGCTAAATATAATCACTGTTAAATTAAATTAGTGGCCACCCCTGTGACGACACCTCAGTGAGACGCCGGCGTGTTTGGCTCAAAGCTTTTTGTTTTGTTTTTTTTAATGAGTCAGCTCGCTGGTGAAAAGCAGCTTTATAGACAAAAAAAAAAAGAAAAAAAAAGAAAATACATCACAGAAAAAATACAAGACAAAGTCTAGAAGGAAAAATAAAACACGAGCTCGGGCTCTCGTCAGTTCTTGTGCTTTTAACACGTCGACTTCAAGGCTGTCTATGCGATTAACTCGTAGGTCACTGAACTGTTGTGCTGTGGCAATTTTAAAAAATAAAAAAAAGAGAAGAAGAAGAAGAAGCTTTGCTGTAAATGTGGTCCAACTCAAGGCCTGTCGAACAGTTTCAGCTCTAATCAGAGAGACACAATTTCTATGTAACAACACTAGTGAGTCATGAATAAAAATGATGCATTCAGCTTTTCTTTAAGCAGTTTTACTTTAAAATCTCTTGTCATCAGTAATATAAGTTTTAAATCATAACAGTTTTGTCTCTAATCCACTGATCTGGAGAATTAAAGCTGATGTTTTTTCTTACTGATTTTATTTTTTATCTTACAAACATTTTAAACAGCCATTCCTCGATTTCAAGGCTGATTCTCTGTGTTGCTTTTTGTTATAAAAATACTGTCATTTCTTCGTTACAATCACCAAAACAGACATTATTTCAGCTGATTAGTTCTTCAACAGGTACGATTAATTGATTTCTGTGTCCCGAGGTCTCTTCCTCCCTCTAAAAAACACACCGAAGGTAATCTGGGCTCATTCACCTTGCTTTTTGATTTCTCACTTCTTCCCCCTGTCCCCCCCCTTCCCTCCCCTCCCTCCCCCACCTTCCCATTTTCTTGATATTTACAAGACCTGGAACTTCCAGGAGCTCTGGTCTTTGTAGTCCAGACAGTCAGTGGCATTGAAATTGAGCTTCCAGGCAGATTGATCCTTGTAGTCTAGACAGTCGACGGCTCCAAAGCCCAGCGAGGCGGCCGTGTATCCCTGGGAGGACAGCGAGGCGGGGGACTGGCTGAGGGGCCCCCCCATCGAGGAGGCCGTGATGGGGCTCAGGGCGCCTCCGGTGCCCGACAGCTGTGGGTGCATGGGGGACAGGTAGGAGCTACAGTCCAGACCGGTGAAGTAGGAGGAGGAGCCTGCGTAGCTCTGGCTGTAGGCTGGAGCCTGGGTGTAGGTCATGGGGTAGGTGGAGGTGCGCTGCATGCAGGGGGTGGTGGAGGCAGACAGGGGGTCTGGCAGCGGTGAGATGGAGGCTGGGCTCCAGATGGACACGGTGGCGCTGGCAGAGCTGGAGCTGGGGGTGATGGCGGTGCCTGGGGGAGGGGGTGGAGGGCTGTAGGGTCCATTGGTGGGGTTGGCACTGGCTTCAGTGTTGGCCTCGCGTGCAGGGGACGCCTTCTTCTTCGGGGGTCGTGGTTTGGACTGACCTGTGCTCTGCTGCTGCTGCTGGCGGCACTTGGCACGACGGTTCTTGAACCAAACCTGGAAAACAGCAGGGATGCATCAGAGGGAGGGGTCCATTAGAAAAATAGCACTTTATTATTAAATGAAATACTTTAAAACAATTTTTTTGGACTAAATATGCAGCTTTTGTGAGAAAACTTTTTCTCAAAAATTTCTCTCTATAAATCTCCCAAAATCTTGCTTTTTACAGAAACAATTAATGCCAAAACAGCTCTGAATATTCCGTGTTGTGAAGTGTTACCTGGACTCGGGACTCGGGCAGATTTATCTTGAGGGCCACCTCCTCCCTCATGAAGATGTCTGGGTAGCGAGTTTTGGCAAACAGAGCCTCGAGGATGTCCAGCTGTGCGCGTGTGAATGTGGTGCGCTCCCGACGCTGTTTACGTGGGGTGCCTGTAAAAACAAAACATAAATTATTATTATTATTATTATTATTATTATTATTATTATTATTATTATTATTATTATTATTATTATTATATGTTATGCATTTATAAGCATAAGCACCGACTTGACGTTACAAAAAGGCTCATAACTGTAACGACCTTATAATTTCTTTTCAAATTTTAAACATTAAAATTTTCATAATTTCAACAAAATTCAACGGGCAAATATACTGGAGATAAAATAAGTTTTAATATAACTTGCATAAAATACATCTATATAAATATGTATATATAAATGTGTATATAATGTATATAAATGTATAAATAAATGCATAATTGATGAAGGCTATTTAATAATAGTAAAAAACTCAACGAAAAACACAAGAATTGGCCTTCGTGATGAAATACTCTGAATGATCTAACCTTTTTGTCTTGAATTACAAATTTAAACCCACATATACGCTTTAAAAACTCCCCAAATATTTACAGATATTACTTTAAAGAACCATGTATTACAAAATACCTGATGAAATTAATAAATTTTACTCATTTTTTTCATCGAAAAGCATCAGTTCAGCATCTCCTGTTGAACACCAGAAGAAATGCGGCGTTTTATTTGGATCGAATAAAATGATTCAGACTGACGGGTCGTTTATTTTTATGTTTCATAGTTGAATACAAAAGGTGTAGAAACGAAATCTGTAGCATAAATGTAAAAAACTGTCTTAACAGCTCGTTAACTCGAGCTGTAATCTGTGTGAAGAAGGCCAAGCTGCGGTAACACGCCTCCTGGCTGCGGTGCCAAAGCTCGGCATCATTTTCATTCAAACTCTCGTCTCAAGGATGACAGATGCTCATCAAGCCCATTTGAACAATATAGGAAGTGTTCATTCATGAAAAAAAACATTATGGCTCGATATAAAACACAATGAGCATCCTTTTGTAAATAGGTTACATGATAAGAGCAACAGCTTGGAGTCTGTTTGATGTTAAGTCTGTGTGAGAACAGGCTGCGTTTCTGTTCACACACACATTTTTTATTGTTTTTTGACTCTATAATCCGCTGCTCTTATAGGTCAAGTGAACACATGTTCCGAAGGCTGAAGAATCAGACATCTTTTTATACTCATTACACAACACTTCAATTTAAAACGACACACAAGGGAATCTCATCATTAAATGATCATTTTACGCAAAAGAATCAACATTTTCTATGAAATATTTCAGTTTCTGCACATCCAAATGAACTTTTTTCTCAGATGAAACAACATTTAAACGACAAAATTGATTTTTTTTGGTGAAAGCAAACAGTCATAAGTCAGATGTCAGTACTTACTGGGGTATCCAACGGCGGCGGAGTGGAGCAGATCCATGCCCGGGCCGGACAGCGTTAACCCGTTCACGGCGTAATGGGGTTGCTTAATGTAGGACATCATGCCTCCTGCCGGCTTTAAAACACTCCCTCACTCCCTCACTCTCTCTCTCCTTCTCTCAGACCGGGGGCCGGGTCTCCTAGCTAGTCTCCAGAGGGGTGTCTCTCTCTCTCTCTCTCCCTCTCTCTCTCTTTCTCTCTCTCTCTACCTCTCTCGTGTTTTTTCTGTCACTCCCTCCCTCCCTGTTTTTCTTTTACCCCTGGTTGTTTGTCACTTTGTTGTTGTTTTAGGTTTTTTGTTCTTGCTGGTCCTCTTTATCACCTTTATGCAGCTCTGAACAAGCACCTGTGTCTCTAACTGTACCAATTCACACCTGTGTTAACCTGGTGCGTAAAAACACAGCTGATTCAGAGACCGGATGTGTTTTCTAAGCTTCTTTAGTTGAAAAAAAGTAGGAAAAATGAACTTAAAACAATCCAATACTACAAATTAAGACACCGGTTTGAAAATGATGAAGGCTTACTAAACAAAACAAGTGCTATGACGCAGTTTGTCCATCCAAGTCGTGCGTAATTGCCGTGCGCACCGACGTCTCCAGGTGAAGGGCACCAAAAGCAGCAGTTCCACAACAGGTCTGCCGTCTGCGGTGTGACGGGTGCTGAAGAGCGCGGGGGCCCCTGACGGTACCTGGTCCCTGAGGAGAGTATCTGGATCTGCAGAGTGGACAAATGAGGCGAGCAAGAAGAGGCTGGCTAATTAGAAGTAACTTCTTACCCAAGTAGACACACAGAGCCCTCCCTCTCTCTCTCTCTCTCTCTCTCTCTCTCTCTCTCTCTCTCTCGAGCGCGCTCGCAAAAACGCGCACACTTATTCTGTCATTATAAATGTTGGCCCTTTAGCGTTAAATGTAAAGTGTCTGGGACGATGATTCAGTACAAGAAAATGCTTCTTAAAGAGTTTCGAGGTTTCTTCAGTTCTCTCATTATTGCATTTATTGAAAAGTTTCTGCTGTGATCCATGTTTTTGTCCCTGTTGCAACACCGTTACTGACACCTGTTGATAAAAAGCCTACTTACAATTACCGAAGATTATCTTTTTGAAAATGCAATGATTGAAAAAGGGAGAAATTATGACAGGGAAAGTAGATGCAGGTTAATAAAGGCACTTTTCAAGCTTCATTCATATAATTATGGCACATTGGAGGCCGACTTCTGGTCTAATGTATGAGAACCCCATGACCATCTTTGTCTTTTTACAATTCTTTTTCGGGTTTTATTGTGTAAAAAAATTTTCAAATTAGCTTCCTAGAATAATTGGGCGACCCTGCCTGAGTGTGGAAACAGAGGCAGAGCAGCGGAGAGGTGGGGAAGGGGGTAAAGCTACAGGCCGGATTAAAGGCAGCACAAAGAGCGCGTTGTTCTGCCATTAAATCCCCTTCTGATCCCCAACATGCTCCCTCCGGCCCATTCATCCATTCATTCCCTATGATAATAATAATAATAATAATAATAGTAATAATAATAATAATAATAATAAAAGCAGAGATTTTTTGCAGGATAAATATAATAGATAGGCTTCATTACTTTAATATCAGTGTACCAAGTAATAAAGCTGATGTGAGATATTAAGCGGTAAATTTTAAACCAACATTGTGCTTGAAACAATTTAATAACAACAATTGTCCGCTATAATAACATGTTAAATAGGCCTACTTTATTTGTACTGAAGAGTTAGAATTAGATCAAAGCTAAGAAATATAATACAATTTATTCTTTAAGGCGATAAAGACCCATAAAAACTGCATGTTCAAATATTTTCCGGACCTGTTTGCTCTAAACTCCATTCCGTTTTATTTTATTTTCTAAATCAAAGTCTCGCAGAGGCCTTTTTTTTTTGCAGTCAAACAGACGCACAGAGTGAATGTTTGAGTCGCGTCGCTCGTCTGGTTTGGCCTGTGCCATCCTCCGCTGCGAGACAATTTCACAGTGTCCAAAGCCGATTCTCTGCGCTTGTTAATTGAATCGGATTTCTTATAGTTTAAAATCCACACACACACACACACACACGCACGCACGCACACACACAGACCCATGTCGCTACAGCCCAAACTGTATAAGGGGTTTATCTAGCTCTGTAAAGCCAAAGCGGAGATATAAAGACACACACAGAGCGACAGAGAGACTTTAGAGCCATTGAACGTTTCTAAATAAAATGTCTTCACCTGCGCAGGTAACCGCGTGTGTAGCTGTTTGACTGTTGGCCTGTGTGTGCCCGTGTGTGTGAGTGGATAACCGTCTCGTGTCTCCAGTGGACGTCTCACCTGCTCACATCCAGGTACGCTTTGTTTGTTTGTTTGTTTGTTTGTTATTTTGTTGTTGTTGTCAGCTTGAACTATAATAACTACCAGTAGGCCCTCGGGCTCGTGGGGAGTCCGACGACGACAAGAATGTCTCGAGACCTCCAACTGACAGAAAGAGAGCAAAAAAAAAAAACGGCGGGAAAAAAGAGACCGCAGATATGGCTC
The DNA here is from genome assembly GCA_029814765.1 of Acanthurus leucopareius. Taxonomy (NCBI): domain Eukaryota; kingdom Metazoa; phylum Chordata; class Actinopteri; order Acanthuriformes; family Acanthuridae; genus Acanthurus; species Acanthurus leucopareius. The sequence goes on along the minus strand of JAQMCX010000048.1, from coordinate 11,303,880 downwards.
AGAGCGCGCGACACTACGCGCAAAACTGCGGTGCACGCGCACTCCTCACGCAACTCCTTCCCGCAGATTCGTTCGATTGTTGCGTTTGTATTTTATTTAAATATTTAAACGCAAAGTCTTAACATACATTTTAACGCAAACTAAACGTGTTTCTCATTTTAATTATTTTGTTCATCAAAAAAAATAAATAAATAATTAAGCTGAAGTTTTAAATTTGACCCATAGTTTTTTTTAGCTATGATATGTAGCTGTTTTTGTTCGTTTCAGTCTATTTTGTTTTATTTTTTAGTAGAAGTTTACGTTTTTTAGGAAAAAGGGCTGAAATGAGATAATAACAGGCCGAAAAAGTCATAAGACTAGTCAGTGAAATTTTTAGATTAATTAATGACCGACTGATTAAAATACAGTTGTACATTTGAATAAACTTAATTAAGTTTTGACAGACAGAAGGCCTGGATGGTTGTGCATGGAGTCAATATGACACATTTATGATATATTCACTGGCTCTTTATGTGGCTTTAAAAGTAACATAATAACATTATAAATTATTGGTAAAAAATTGTATGTGGTTGCTTTTGAGAAACTGCTCAGTTTGTTACAATGAAAATGTTTTTAGGTCTGATAAATTATCTGACAGGCCCATTGTGACAATCAGACTGTAATTTACTGTTGACTGAAAATACTGAAATTTGATCTAAAACTACAAAACCAAATACAAAAGAACTGTCATGGAGTCTAAATTGCACCAAAGATGCCATTTTTGTTTGTTTGTTTGTTTGTTACTCTTTATTTTAACATCACTTTGCCCTCCAGTAAATGGTTTAAAATGTTCTTTGCTGCAATCATGCTTTTCATAAAACATCAATTTACAGGGAGTTTATTTAGTTTTATTAATCAAATTCATTTACTTTTGCTTTAAAAATAGTTTAGTATAAAAACCTCATTTTGAAATTTAACTTTAATGCCTTTTTATATAAGTATATGCATAATTGTTTAGGGTTGAGATAAAGGCTCGATATTAATTCTCTTTAAAAACAAGATTATGTTTTTATTGTTGCTTGACATGTGATGTTTCGGGTTGTTTGTGTGGAAATTGCTGAACGATTAAGGACTGCTGGTAGTTTGGCTGCACTAGGACCCAGAGCAGACGCAAATTAAGGACAACCAGCACATAAGAGGCTTAGTACATCTAATCTATACTCCTACACACACACACACACACACACACACACACACACACACAAACACACACACGCACACAGGGCATTTCATAAACATCCCATTTTGAAACAAGCATGCATCCACGTCCCAAAGGCAAACCTAGCCATTGTATTTTCATTTAGTTTTCATTTTCTCTAAACTCTTTTATTCCCCTCGTTGACCTTAAACTTCCATCACTTTGTTGGAGAACATTTGCCCATATGCTCCACTGTTCGTCTCATCCCATTTCATTAGCAGACGTGTATCCATGCGTCCTTCAGTGAACCAGGAGGTAGAGAGGAAAGCTCATTTATTCCAGAAAACTACTGTTGTAAAAAAACAAAAAAGGAAAAACTACTCATACGCTCTTCTTCTTCTTCAATCTGTGTGACACTGAATGTTTCATCCGCCTGTTTTAATATTCAATCAATCGTACAACCACTCAGACAGATGAACGATGGAAAAGGATTTCAAATCGAAATTGAAATGAAGTTTGACTCAGATTTAGCTCTGGCACAATCCTTTTTTTTTTCTGTTTTGTTTCTCAGAAAATTGAGAATAATGAAGCTAAAATAATTTCCCAGAATCCTCTCTGGTAAAGCAACATTTGTTGTTTTGTTGTTGATGATGATGCTGATGATGATGAAAACATGAACAGAGAGAAAGAGTCCAAATCATTCTGTTCGTGTCTCCATCAGCCAGTGATTAATGACATGACATGAACCAAAAAATCACATCCTAAAAGACCCAAAACACACACACACACACACACACACACACACACACATATTATATAAACACACAAATACTTTTCCAGCTGTTAAGCACCTCTGACATCATGTTGTTCGATACACACACTGTATTTTTTTTTTTTTTGTATGTCTGTGTGTGTGAACACTGTGTGCTTACAGTGTATGTGTGTGTGTGTGTGTGACAGTTACACACTCCCACATACACACACACGCACAGAGTTCAGCCGATTTATCATAATATGCTTTATCTGAAAAGTAAGTATCTTACCTCGGGATAAAGGGAGGAAAGAGGGGTTTGTGGCCAGATTGACAGAGGAAGGGTGGATGGAGAGAACCGAGCGCTCGCTGCACACACAGCAGGACCTTCAGCTCTGAGGCTCGATCGATCACTATTGATAAGGTAACTCAGATTTATAGGAGGGGAAGGAGCGGCGCTGATCGGTGTGTGTTTGTGCCTCTATATGTGTGTGTGTGTGTGTGTGAGATGGAGTATGAGATTGAATGAGAGACCTGCAGGTTAAAGGCATGTGGTTCGGACTGTGGGGGACTGGTGGAGGTCGAGGTTGTTACTGGAGGAAACTGGGTGGAAAGTTACAAACGGGGTGGAGTGGAAGGAAGGAAGGAAGAGAAGAGGAGTGTGATGATAAAACATGGCAGAAAGAAGTCGAAGAGCGAGAGAGAGAGAGAGAGAGGGGCAGATGGGGAAGGGGGGAAGGGGGAGGGGCACTGGGACAGACTTAGTCGCAGTTTTCTGAGGGTCTTGTTGTACTTTTTGTTGTTTTAGATTTAATTCTACAAGTAAAACCACAGTTTTTAATGCTCTGATCTATGTTGAGATTTTGAGCTATTTTGCTTTTTCTTCTTCCACAGTCGTGAAACATGTTAATGGCTGTTTTTTGTATAAATTTCCATGTGGAAGTCAAATCAGCATGTGTTTGTATATTTAAACATGAAATTTCAGAAAACTTGACTAATATAAACTATATATAATGTACAACTGCTGCGTTACTGTAGGTTACTAAGCTTCATGGTGCTTTTTTTACTCTGTCCACCTGTATTTTATCTGCTTTATGTCTTTTAAAATGCATTACAATCCATATATTTAAGGCTGTTTTTTCAAAATGATTTTTTTTCTCAAGTTTTCAACATCAGGAGCCTGAAAACAAACCACATCTTCCAGTTTAACTCCAATTATATAAATTCAGAAGGTTTTACAGATGCAGTCATTCAATCGTGTATAATTCAGTCTGAAACAGTGTTTTATTCCTTAAAACATGGCTTATGGCCTTAAAGTATTATTAAATATATATATTTGCAAAGAAATATTTAAAATTACCTTTAATAATACACTGACTCTAATTCCTCAGTATAATGGAGGCAAGGATATTAAAACTAGCATCAAATACGTACTACTGATATATGCAAATCAGTGCATATTTAATTAGACATTTAATCAACAAAATCATCTCAGAAAACTAGTTTGACCAAAAAATAATTGTCTTAATGTAATTAGCAGTTTTATGGTGATTATTAGTTCATATATTTACCCTTTATGCTTGATTTTAATGCCTTACCAAAGGTTTTTATCATATTACTGCAACTCGCTATATGTTCAAATGATTAAAAGTACAGTGTGTTCATGGTTGTGTGTGCATGTGTGTGTGTGTGTGTGTGTGTATTGAGGTCAGTGTGGGTTAACTCCTCATTAAAGTGATGTGAGGATTACTTTGCGTGAGTCCCGGTCGGACCATGTGTCTCCCCGCACAGCACAGTAACACAAAGGGCCTTATGAAATGAAGGTCTCGCACTGCTCGCAGGCTGATGTAAATGGTCCTGCTGTCGGACCGACATTACGTGCCATTAGTATATGTTTACGTGTATATATGTGTAGGAGAAATCAAGTGTGTGTGTGTGTGTGTGTGCGTGTCCATTTAGCAGGACCTGGGTTGTCAGCAGTCTGTCATGGGTCGAGGCTAAAGATAAACTCAGGCTGTGGTCGCTTATATAATGAACTACATAAGAGTACAAGTATACATAGCTACTATATGCAGTGACCTACAGGGTTATATAGAGACAAGCACAGTTGTTTTTATTCACTAGTTTCCGTTCACTTAACTTCCTCTGTAAAACCCTAAATAAGTTTGAATAGTTATACAATGTCATGACTTGGCTGTACAGTTCAACATTAATGGTGAATAAACTCAGAAAATATTGATGTATTTATGATTTCCTACTTGCCGTTTTTTATGCAGAAATGCACAAATGTCTCCAAATCATTTTCTACCTGTTTTCCACCTCATAAGATATTTTGACTATTATGACTGTAACAAAGTTTTGGAAAATAAAGAATTCAAGATTCAAGAAGCTTTATTTATCCCGAGGGAAACTGCTGTGCAACAGTTGCAATACAAAAGGTGGAAAGTAATACAGTGTGGAAGATAAATAAATAAGGTTAACATAGAATAAATAAGGCAAAACTAAATGCAATGAAATGTAAAATAGAATATAACCAGTAGGTTGGACTTATTTATGGATTTAAAACAGAGATTATGTATGCAATCCTTTTCTATGAAGAGGGATTTTTCCAACATCTTTGCTTTAAAACAGTTAATGGCTGAAAGAAAAAACCCAGTGAACCGACTTTAATTCAAATGTTGACTCATTTTAGATGTTTATTGCACACAAGTCAAGACTTTATCAAAGTAAAACCGACTTCAGGTTTGCAGCAGGAATGTAGTTTTGCGACTGTTTAAAGTAAATAACTAGTAAAAAAGCAAAAAACAGTGGTTTGTCTCTGTGTTCAGAGGAGGAACTGAGGCCTCTTGGAGGATGAATCTCTGTTTTAGTGTCTGTTGAATTAAATAATAAGCTGTGGACGTTATTTCTCAGGCTGAGGTGCATCAACCAGCTGACAACTGGATGCTTGTGAGGACTCACTAACAGGTTTCGGTTGATGAGACGACAAATCTGTTGTCACCGATAATCTATTTTTTTTCTGTAATTGGAACAAATGATGTGTCTTTATCCTCCGCGGCGCCCTGGTCGGCCTCTGCAGAGTCTTTGGTGCAAGCTGTGACAGAAGAGTCTGACCATGAGTTCATCTGTAGATAACGTCTGGACGGCATCTTGATCAGTTTCACAGACTGCAGACCCCCTGCTGTGTGTGTGTGTGTGTCCTGCTGTCTTCTGAGGGTAGACAGATCGCTAATCCGCTGCAGACAGCAGCAGGTGGGGTGTGTGTGAGTGTGTGTGTGTGTGTTTGTGTGTGTTCACCGTCATCATTTAGCCCCCTCCCTGACCACTGTCTGGAGTTTTAGCGAGTTGACACCTGTTCATGCCCTCATACTCATACACTAATAAGATCAGCTGTTGTGTGCATGAAACTATTTAAGTCTTATTCATAAAGTTTGCAGCAGTTTTTTTTAATGTATTAACATTTGTTAAGGAGCCTGAATTAATTGTTTACATTATAAAAAACAGTTCTGTGACCTTTTTTTAATGGCTAACAAATTACTGTATGTAACGCAGCAATAAATACATTTTCCATAACTGCTTACTTATTATTTATTAGTTGACATTTTATTATATATAATAATTATTCACTAATAATTCATATTTTTTGTTATTATAATTTATAAATTTCTTTCAATTTTTCCTCAGTCTGTGTGTAAAAAAGGACTAGAAATGGAGAGAAACGGATTAAAAGTAGGAAACTGGACGGTGTTTCATTAAATAAATAAGTTATTTAGCATTTCAGCATTTTAGCAGAGCAGGTGTATGGACAAGGTGCCACACACACACACACACACACACACACACACACAAACACACACACACACACATACACACACACACTCACAAAGTCCTTCATAAGGCATATGAAACCATGCATGAATGCACATTGGAGCTTTGTTTTAACAAGTTGAAGACTGTGTATGAGTGAGTGTGGGTGTGA
>JAQMCX010000048.1:11264657-11297873 GCA_029814765.1 Acanthurus leucopareius | reverse complement strand
AGATAGATAGATAGATAGATAGATAGATAGATAGATTTATTTGTCCTTTACAGGATAATTGTTGTCACTTCTGTACAGCTGCAAGAGGTTACACACATGACTTTACAAACACAGGAACAACAGTACAACAGACATTTACATATACATATATTCACTAGCACACACATAGAACATTCACATTCTCCACATTTACAATCGCTTCTATGTTCTGTTTAGTTTGGTTATGGCATATGGGATGAAACGTTTGATGAATTTGATTTTCTTTCAAGTCAGGGCCGGAAGAAAATCAAATCAGGTTGTTCTTAAGTTTTTTTGGATGACATGACAGAGAATGTCTTAACTTCACATCAACATTCTAATATATTTTTCATTTAAAAGATGTTTTTATCAGGCTAAAGGGAACTATTCACTGCTGATTTTAAGCACCATACTGCGAAATTGCTACTTTAATTGGTTTAATTGTGTGTGTGTGTGTGTGTGTGTGTGTGTGTGTGTGTGTGTGTGTGTGTGTGTGTTTTCAGGCCTGGTGAAGATAGCCAGCAGCCTTGGAGTGCGGCTCCTGCCTCCCAGAAAGAAGATCATAGTGATGATAATGGGCAACCACTCTGCAGGGAAGAGCTCCTTCATTAACTGGTAATACATCTGCCTGTTAATGGGATCTACAGGAACACTCAGCTGTGCCCGTCACATGCTGCAGAGCTTAGTAACAGGCGACAAAATACCATCGTCATATGCGACTTTTGAAGATCTTTGAATGAAGTTCAGCAGTTTCATCACAGCAAATGTTTGTTAACAGTATTTACAAAGTTGACAGGGGAAGAAAAAAAGGTCTAGTTTGTTGTTTTGAAGGATGGTTGAGCTGTTTGAAAGAGGCTACTTGCAGAGTAAAGCTACAGAAAACAAAAAAGAGATAAAATCATGGTTGAATATGAGCATTTAGGGGTAAATAGATAAAATCTTTTATCACAGGAGATGTGTTTTATTGTCTTTATAAACAGATAAATTGTGATACATTTTTTACAAACTGTAGATACACTTTTAAGGGTTAAAAAGCTAAATAGAAATGTCTATTTTTGGATAATACAACCATATTGCTAATACTTCATCACTTTAATCCCAACATCCTGAAATCTAATATTTCCCATCATTTTCATTGATTGATATTTGATAGCAACACTACTGCAGCGGCCTAATACAACCCAAGATATACTGAGATAAGGACAAACAGCGCAGCAAAATCTCTGCTGTGATGACTAATTTCTGTGTTCTTGTGGTCGCAACATTTCTTTTCTATGTCGGTAAATCTTGTGGTTCATTTCTTATATAATCAATCTGTGTGGAAAAAGTCAGACATTGATGTAAATGTCCATCACAAAGGGAAGTCAGCAAAGCATTTTTTTTTGTTAAAATGTCTTGAACTTTAAGTTATGGCAAAGGGCACAGCAAATATTTCACTTTTGAGATATGTGAAAATGTAAACTAATAATGAAAACCTTTATCATCTAAATGATTCATCAATTGATTTTTTTTTTACTCTACTTTTGGTTAAAAAAGGTTAAAAATCAGACAAACCTGGTGTTTTGTTGGAAGGGCTGTGAAACTGTGCAGCTGAAATGTTGCTGTCAGCTGCTTCAGGAATGTGTTTTGAACCTCCTCCATAAGAAGCTCAGCTGTCAATTATGCTAACAGTCACTGATCTCACACAGTTTTAAGTGTGTGTGTGTGTGTGTGTGTGTGTGTGTGTGTGTGTTTGTGTCAGGGGAGGGGACGATGCCAGCCCCGGGGCTGTAGGTGTTTTTTGGCATGAAGTTGTTGATGTGCAGGTTGTTTAAGGATGAGAGGAAACAGGAATAGAAATATTAGATAAGTGAGACTCTCTGTGCTTGTTGATGTGCCTTCATGTTGTTTCACAGGCTGCCGTTGCGTCGGTTTGATCAATAACTTAATCATTTCTTTTTTGTAATGATGAAGAGGAAGGATTAGTTTTGACTCCGGACAGCAGGAATGTTTTCAGATGTCCATCTGTTTCTGTCTGTTCCTTTCTTGTGAGGGCGATAGCTCAAGAATGCCTTCAGGGAAATGTTTTAAATTTTGCAAAAGCATCAACTTGTACTCATGGATGAACTGATTAGATTCTGGGGGTCAAAGGTCACTACCACAGCACGGAAATTATTGTTGCTCATAGCTCAGAACTTACGCTCTAATTTTGACAAAAGTTCACACATATGTTTGATATTATGAAATGACAAGATGATGACAGTTTTTATCCAAAAGGTCAAAGGTCAGCTTCATTGTGACATCATGATGTTCTGCAAGACCCCCTTTTTTTGACCTAGACACAAGAACACAAGGGCAAACTGTGACAATATTTCACATCTAGTCAGATACTGACTTTATTAAATCCTTTATTAAAAATATGAGTCATGGATTTAAACTGCAGCTTGACTGCTGAATGGAAAAATTTGACTGAAAGGTGATAATTCTTGCTCACTATTATCTGAAATGTTTAACTAAGCTATCGATGAACACTGTTGTAAAAATGTTAAATGTGAAAATGCTGGTTAGTTGCAGTCCAGTTGGGAGTAAGCTGCAGCAGCTCTGGATCCTGTGCAGATAAGAACGGTGCGGATGTTTTGTGCTTTTTTTCAGGTATGCTGAAGAGCACATACAGAAAGCAGGTGTTGCCATTGAAACACAGGGGTTCACGTTCATCACAAGTGGTCGCAAGAGAGAATCACTGACGGTAAGAAAAGCATGGAGTCATCTAACATTTCCAACACTGACACACACAGAAAGACTTCACCGTCTGTAATAACTAATGATAAACCTCAAAACAGAAGCACCAACTAGTGCTTGAGAAGAGAGCTGAGAATGGCAGCTAACATCCAGCTTCGTGTTACATGCTTCATTTCACCTGTTTTGTTGTTTATAATCTCACAACTGCTTGTTATGGAGACATATTTTGCATTCATGCGGCGTCCCTCAGGTTTGTGGATGAGAGTTTTAAATGTTTAACTTCAGCACTGTGAACTGAAGCTGCAGCCAATCACAAAGGTGAATAAAGCGATATGTTTGCTGTCAGCTTGTATGGAGGGCACTCCCTCAGTCAGTGGTGATCTCTCATTCTGTATGCTGCTCCAATGAGGGGCCTTGTTGTATACTGACACACACATACTCTCACACACACACACACACACACACACACTCACACTCACACTCACACTCACACTCACACAGAGGCTTCTTTGCAGCATATAAACAGGCTCGGGAGACACCGGTCTCTCCATCATCTCTCATCCTCTTCCTCTGCCTCTCTGTTCACATCCTGCTGTGGTGAAGGTGATGAAGATGAATAATATATTTGCAGTGCAGGACTGCAGAGTGGCAGGATTATCTTCCATGTACAGGAAACCCCTTAAAGCGAGCATGCTGAGCTGCAGAGGACTCAGAGAGAGACTGTCTTGTTGCAAACAGCAGATTCATATTTGTCTTCTCAGGTTTGTTCTCATATTGTTTCTTTAACTCTTCCACAGGGAAATGCAACGCTCCACCTTTACCCTCACTTTCGACCACTTCTTGAGTTCAAAGGTGAGTCTTTTCTCCTTATTTCGGCGTCAGTATCTCATAAAGGCTTTCTGTAAGGGTCACTGTTTTTAACCCTCCGTGTAATGAAAAAGTAGTGATATTAAAACGACACGCCTCTCTGCTGCTCGGTCCTTTATGTAAATCTATTTTTACATCCTAGATGAATCATTATGCGTAGATTTTGTGTCTGCATGCAGGTTTTTCAGAGTTTCTAAGGTGATGCGTCACATAACAGATACATTTCCGGGCACCTCACTCATTAGAACAGTGAAGTACATGTTTCATGTGTTCCTTTGAAGATAATCACTAAAATCTAGTGGCTTTCCATCTCCAGGCCTTTGATACCGAAACCAGCATAAAATATTCTCTTTTTTGTACAATGTTAGGATCAGCACTGCAGTCTAAGTGCACAGAAAATGCTTTATTCCTTTCACTGTAAAGCCAAAAAAATTCTAACTAATATAATATCATCACCTTTGCAGTTTGTGCATTAGAGAAAACATTTGAGTTTGTTTTTGCAGTCATCATGAAAGTCATCAGAGAAAGAAAACAGAGGATAAAGTAATAAAACTTGCTGGAACAGCAGGGAAAAGCAGCATCAGAAACAGTGAACAGGAGGGGAATGTTATTATCTGCTGCAGAATAAGATTGTTGGTCCCTTTAAGGCTTAAGATGCTGCTCTGTCGTGTAAATAATTAAAAGACGATGAAAATTGCAAAATTTTATATGGTTAATGAAAACTAATTGAAGCAATAAAATCCTCATGTGTTTCATATTGACGGACAGAACGCAGTTTCCCTGCAGCACAGTTCATACGTCTGCTGACTCCTGTGATGTCACCGGTGTTGAGGGAGAACTGCAGGCGACTTTGGCTTGGTTAGCTAGGGGCCATGCTGCTACTCTAAAATGAGAACTTGTTCATTCAATGCATGTTGGTACATGTAGGACACAGTCAGCATGACTCCGTCCGCAGGAGAACTCAGCTCTTTCAGTAAATGCAGGACATTATGTGCAAGTTTGTGCTTTAAGTGATTGTTTTTACCATCAACCCTGATTCATCTGCATAAAATGGGGCACATTTCCCTTTAATGTTAATCAAAATGTATGAAACAGACTCAAGTTCAAGTCTAAAAGTTGAGTTTTAGAAACTCAATGTAAAACATGCAATTCATAGTTTTGACAGAAAAATTCTGGCCGTTTGATTGTGTGTGTTAGGTTTATGGTTTTGGTTCTCACAGGTCAGTCTTACCTTTTTGTGATTTGAGCTTGTGTGCTTCACCTTGATGACTCAGCACTGAGTCATAGCATTGACGTATCTTCATAAATCAGACCAGACTTCTGTCCCCCTCTTGTTGCATTTGTGCTGTTTGTTTCTGGGACACGTGAGTCGAGATTACTCCCGTATGAGACGTAATTAGCGACACATCGGTTTGAGACAATATTGGTCTCGGCTCTCTGTGCGTCAGCAGTGGTCTGAAGCTTCTGGATGTTGAGGTGCTCGTGCAGAAAGTCTGGGTGTGCCTGCTGTCTGAGTGGGAGCATCAGTGTGGATGGGGAGAGGGGAGGGCAGTAACGTACGTGTGTGTGTGCGTTGACAGTGAGTGTATAGAGAGTGAGGGTTCACTGGGTGCGGACCAGAGCGCTCACGGTATGGCTCGTGAGTCACACGCCCCATCGACAGCAGTGCAGTGGAGTCAGGAGGAGCTGCTGAGAAATGTCACAGCCATTAGAGACGGCACAGCCCGGACTCCAGCAGCAGCAGCAGCAGCAGCAGCAGCAGCAACAGCAGCAGCAGCAGCTCTGCAGGCCTGCACAGCCAAGCAACACCAACGGTCTGCTGCTGGAATACAAACAGGCTTTTCATTTGAACTCCATCGCCGCCTCTGGAAATACACTATAACAGGCATTTGTTTACCTGTCACAGCGACTGAGGATGACTCATCAGAAAAAAAGCACCATATATCCTTATGTGGGAGTAGCTGCTGATTATACAGTTTAGACTCCTTTGGGAGATGCTTGGAAACACTTTTTTAATGCCGTTTCAGACCTAAATCAAGGGTGTTTAACTCTGTCTTTTCGTCTTTTTCAAATCAACCTGTTGTCCAGAGCTTCGATTACTTGCTGCATGGGAATTTTTTCATCACAGGTCAAGTGAACTGTCACACAACAGAACACACAGAGTTAAAGCTGTGCTGTTTAGTCCATTTCTTTAGATATGTTTGCACTGCGCTTGGTTTGACTTGTTTAGTCCAAGTTCTTTTTTAGTCTCGTAGTTGATGCAGCATTTCTGCAGCCTTTGCCCTTTTCCTCGTGCACAGGATCTCCAGTGTAGCCTTCTCAGTTACAGTCACTTTAGGAACTTAGCAGTCGTCGGCGAGTACTGCTCTCATTTCCTTTTCAGCTTTCAGGAGACTCAGAAGACTTTCTTCAACTAAACTGGACAAATATGTCTGTATAAGCAAGGCTGAGTTATTCAATATTTTCAAATGGACTTGCATAAGTGCTCTTATTCTCTTGTTACTAATGCAAAGATGCATGCATGAGTGTGTTCTGAACAGTTCTGACCAAGCACAGTGTAGACCAGCAGACTTACAGAGAAATAACTTGAAGCTACTTGATGACATTTGCATATGTATAAAATGTTTTCCTTTCACCTGTGGCGCAGTGATAATTGCATGACAATGGGAAACACACTGCAAAGATGTGTGATAGGAGGCAGCGTTGATGTAGGAGAAACATAAAGGAATGCTAATGTGCCACGGCAGCAGTGGCCGTGCTCGCTGCAGCACAAGGATGGGATTTGTGCTGGCCGTTAACACCTGCCTCTTCCTATGAAACAGGCTCAGTGTCAGCCCAGGCCTGTCGTGGGTGTGGGTGGGGTTTATTTGGTCAATAGTGGGGGGTCTGTCTAAAACAGTGATCCTGTTCTGGAGTTCAGAGTTGGGGGTGGGGGTGGGGGGTTTAAACTGGTTTTGTTGGTTTTGTTGGAGTGTCGTAACCTCACATTGCGTTGCCTCACAGTCGTTCTTCACTGGCTAGCTTTATGTCCCACGCCCCACGCTAAAGCTGCCAGTTGAAGAGCTGTTGTGTGTAACCATGACAACCAAATCGCAGAGTGGATGGTGATAAGAATTGCAGATGCAAACATTTGAGGAGTATAAGTTTTATCTGTGAGGGTGTGACTGAGTTAAACCCATGGATGTTATCATAGTGGACGTAGCCTCGGGATCTAAAAAGTGAAGCCGATGCAGAAGTGCCTTAAACCTGCATTCTCTTTAGTGGCCAACAGGGGGCGAAAAGAAGAAGAATGCTGATTGTATATAAGCTTATGAGAAAAAAATGACCCCATTCTCAGTTGATTTAATGCCTCATTTAAAAGTTTCTTGAGGAGTTTATGATCTTGATCACCAGTTTTAAGTCTTCTTACTGCAAGATCTTCATTTTGTAAATTTTGATCCAATTTAGAGGAAAATTGACAATAAAGCAACGTAAGCCTTAGGGTGTGGCTACCTTGTGATCGACAGCTGGCTGTCATGGTTTGTCCTTGAGTTCTCAGTTAGATACAGTCAGGATAAAGGTGTAGAAATGCATATCTGACCTATGTTCACCTTCCTCAAACCAGAAGTTATTGATGCTTTTTCCTCAGATGTTTTAATGCATGAACACAACCCACATACATAACTTTATCCAACTCAATCCAATTACACATTCACTTTTCTTACAAATGCAACCTCCCAAGCTCAAAAACTGACAGCATTTCCTGATCTTTAATGTCACTTGCCTTCCTCAGGTTTCCAAGTATTGACTGCACTGCAGCTTCTAGTTGCATAGTATAATGTGGTCTGAAGAGGAGACGGCTTCCTGCAAGGAATCAACTTTTAATTTATTGATCATCTGTGTTACTAAGCATTTATTCTCTACACACACTGGGTTTGTATTTTCCAGGTGTTATGGACTATTTGTCTGCAGAGATCTCCACCTCCAAGCAGAAGAAGTTCAGTCTGGTGACATTTGTGGACACACCAGGTTTGGTGGATGGAGACATGGTCTACCCTTTCGATGTCAACAGCGCCATCACCTGGTTGGGTATGTCTTTGCAGTTGTAATTTTATTTATCTGTTCTAAAGCTGCTGTGTTCCTCTAATCTAATGTTTTGTTGTTGTTTTTCTGTGTGCAGGAGAGCAGGCCGACCTGATCTTTGTGTTTTTTGATCCGATGGGTCAGGCGCTCTGCAAACGCACACTCAACATCGTGGAGAAGCTGAGTGAGAAATGTGGAGATAAGCTGTTGTTCTACCTCAGCAAGGCAGATGAAGCTGGGAATGAAACAGACAGACAGGCAAGAAAGACACGACATGTTTGGCTCTTTTCTTGCCTAAATTAAACCTGAAAAAGCACTTACATTAGTTTCTGTCTGCAGAGGGTGATGATGCAGATAGTTCAGGAACTGTGTCGCCGTCCAGGTCTCAACAAATGTGGCTTTGAGATGCCGACAATATACATCCCCAACCCACAGAAGGTGAGACTGTTTGCTCTCTGTATGTTTGAAATATACAGGATTTTAGTTTTAATCTTATGCTATAATTACCATTTAATTCTTGCCCTACATCACACAGTTCTCTGATAACTCATCCAATCACCAGACTGGAGCTGCTTCTGCTCTGTTTTTTAAATATTTTCCTTTAACAGATCCAGGTCTGATCTTTAGTCAGGATTTAAAGCTCTCTGCTGTCCTTGGGGTTAAACAGGTATTGATTATACTTGAATGTAAATTTTCCACTCCAGGGTTCCTGGTGACTGTTGAAGGCTGGGACAGAATGATTCATTTTTGCAATATGAATGAAGACTGAGAGAGTTATCTTCTCTTGGGGTGGGAACAGGGGTTGTAAACCATGGCCTTTGATCAGCCACCTTTGACAATGGCAGCCCCATTCCTGAGTTATCGCTGCACCATCTTGTGATCTACAACCACAAAGCCCTGCTCTGCATGGTAGATTTGTGCATTCCTACCAGACTCCCACTTTATTTTTCGCTGAGCAGGTGCAGCTTCATTTCCTGCTAGATGCTCATGGCTGTCAGTCAGAGTGCAGTCAGGAATTGACATGGAAGTTTCCAGACCTTCCCTGTTTGAGATGCACGGCTGTGAATGTTTGTGCATTTATTCCAAAACTGATGCACTGATGAGCTTTTGTCTCGTGTAGCCAAGCCGCTGTGTGAACCAGATCGATGGGGTTTGTCAGACCATCGAGAAAACCATCAACCAGGCCGTTCAGAAGACTCTGGATCAGCTGGAGAAGGACTGTGATCTAATTTGTTCCACCATCAGCAGCAAACTAGAGAAGGACAGGTAAGCACGTGCTCATTTACCCTGATGAAACATGACATGTGGGATCTTTGAGCCAATGAATCATTTATGCGTGTTGGAGATAACAGATGTTTTCTGCTGCAGAAAATGTGATATTAAAACAATATTTCCTTTGTTTGCACACAGGGCGGATGTGTCTTACAACAAAAGCATGCGTCTGAACTCGTTCTTTTGTGGGGCTCTGGGTTTTGTCCTTCCCACCCTCTTCATCCTCAGTTTCATTGTGAACACCCTCTCCAAAGAACAGCTGGAGGAGCTGCTGGGTGAAGGGACGGCTCGGTTTGTCTCCATCTGCACAGTAAGTCCTGAAAGTCATGCAAGTAATATTTGTACAAGTGACGTTGTAACATCATAATAAAGTATATTTTCTTTCCATGTTTTGTGTCTCACAGGGAGTAGTGATGTATTTATGGGACTGGATACCAGAAGATGGACAAGTTGTGTTTGTGATCACCTTTGGAGCCTTTTGCTACCTCCTGCTTTTCCTAGCAAAGTATTTTGGAGGGTAAGTGCTACAAATACAATACAAATATATACGCACACAGAGCTGAAATGGTTTATTGATAAATCAACTGGATATACTCTTCAGCTTTTTTTGTGTTTTATATCAGTTCAAATTGAAGATTTGGTGGTTTTGAACTGTTGAAAAGACAAAACAAGACATTTAAAGGCGTCATTTTGGGCTTTCGGAAGTTTTGACAGACATTTGTTGTTAGTTTCTGATTTTTTTTAGGAAATAATAAACAAATCAGTTTATAATGTTAGATATACTTCATATTGCAGCCATATGTATACACACACACGCTCACTTGCACACACACATGCCCATTTGGTCCATATTTTAACCAGGTCACTCAACATGAAACACTAACATAAATAACCGTAACCCTCAGAGAAATGTCTAAATAGGGAAGAGCTTTTTATATTCCATAAAGAAGGGTGTGTGTTATACACTCAACATGTACACACTCTATCTCTCTCACACACAGACACACACACCCATACACACACACACACACAGAAAGACATGTACACACAGACATAGTGATATTTATAATTCTGAGCAAATGTTGTTGTATGTTCTTTATCCTCAGCCGAGGGAATAAGACTCTGACGAAGAAGGAGAAGAGATCGATGGCAGAGTACAATGATTATATCCAAGATGTCGTCAAAACAAAGAAGGTTAGATTTCTATTTTGTGTTTTTACACCATGACAAGAACAAAAGTGAAAGCTTCAGTAAGACTGTGTAATGTGAAAGGTGGTTACAAAGCTCTCAGTCTTTGCAGCTGAACAGAGATTTTTAATGTCTTTCACTTCATTGTTTCTATGTGTTTACTGTGAACAGTTAACAAGTGACACAAAACATTTATGTGGTAACATGTCAGCTGATGTCAGTTGATAAAACATCATCATTACATGCTGCTGTTCCTTTGAATGCCATGAATAGTGACTTATCAGACTGTATCAGCATCACAAGCAGGTTTTGCTTTCAATAACTCATAATGATCATAACATGAGTGCAAGTTTAAATAGATTTCATTGTTCACATTTGAACCATCAGATATTTAAATCTCACACAGTGAATTTTCTTCCACAGGGGAACCTGTATGAATGGTACCTGCAGCAGTGTGCAGCAGAATATGACCTCTGACCTCAGATCAAATGAAGACAGTTTAAACATGCATTTTTGTCGCTGCAAGAGTCTTGTGAGGAGCCGCTCGTCCGCTGCCGTGCATCGTTTGGTGTTTCTCGTGGAATCTGCAGGACTTTCTGAACAGACGATCAATAAAATAGTCAAACAGTCAGGTTTTTCTCTACTCAGTCAGGAGGTTTGACCAGAAATCACTCCCAATGTTCATCATCTCAAGAGCTTTGATCAAACTCTACCGTTAATAATCCAAGAGGTGCCTTTAATAGTCAGGACAGGAGAAGCTGTGATTGTATTTGTTTGATGAAAGCACATTTCAAAATGTGAATCAGTTTTTTAAAAATCTTGTAGTACATAAATGAGGACTGTAAAAAGAAATTACAACTGGACTTTTTCCTTGTTTCTTAATGAGTAACTGCAGCTGTTTTCTGCCAGCAAGCACGGTTTTTACAGAGTTCCCATAAGCCTGCCCTTGTGTGGTCACTGCACCGTCCTGAAGTCTGCCATGTTGTCTTTATGAGATCTAAATATGTCCCTTTTATGTCACTTTTGTTTGCTTTCTAACCTTTTGCAATATAAACAGCGGCCAGTGCTGTGATAACACTCGGGCATTACAGTTGGACTTCTCATCAAATATTTTCATACCAATAAGAGCTGCAAGTTTTCTCCAGCTTCCAAAGAGTCTTTGTCCAACTTCGAGACGTTTATTTTGTTGTGTGATTTTTTTCATATTGTCACACACACAGCAGTCAGGACCTGTGACTGGAGTAAAATCAGTCAGCAGTGACGCCTGTCGCTGCATTGATGTGTCACTCCTTGTTGTAAATGAGCACTGAACCCTCCATGTTGTCCATAGAATCTGGTTTAATGACTAAATGGCCATGTACTGCCTTTACTCAACTGTTTGTAGGCGTATTTATTAGTCTCTGAGGTGCTTCTTACTTTTTACCCAAATAATGAAGAAAAACCTCTGTGGGCTGTTTGCAATAATATTGTGAACACTGTCTGTTTGTATTTTTGTGTGTGTAGTTAAAGTTCTTACTGTTTTATGAGATTTTTCATTCATAAACTTTGTGTGAATTTATCTACTCTGTGTACATTTTTTCAAAATAGTTTGTATTGCTTGAAACAGAGACTTTAAGAACTAGTACAGAAAAGGTTTTTAGTGCTTCTGACGTGATGAATGAAACTTGTCATAAAGCTGCAAAATATGTTCTGTCATTTCCTGGAAAATTATTAAATATTTTCTAATGATTTTTACTTTACTGACTCTTTATTTTTTTTCCTGCTTAATGAAGTCAAGAGATGCAGATCCAGAAATGCAGAAAGCAGTGAGTCGTTATTGTTGAAAGATTTTTATTTCAAACTTTAGTTATAAAAACATCATTCCAGGTTGCTCTGTAGGAACAACAATGCTATTTAAAATGCTGTGTGGATTTTTGTGTCAGGACTCAAGTGTTTTGAGATCATCAGCACAACAGGATGTACAACTCTGATTTTAAAGCAGATGGGACGCTGTTTAAAGCTTAAATAAAGCAGAATGTAATGTTTATTTTCTAATCCTTTTTGATGTATACTCACATTAACCATCCACAGATGACATATTTAATGTTTTACCTTGTAAACTTCACTAATAATTGTAAATTTAGGCTTATTCTTAGTTTGATGCCAGCAAAATATTTCAAACCAGTTAGGCTAGGAGCTATAAAAGACTGGGAAAGTTATGGAACGATCTAAAAACAACCTGTTTGGATCATCCCACTGTTAAACAGGACCATTAGTAGCAGGTGATTTGGGAATAAAAGGGGCAAAAGAAAAGGCTTGTATGAGAAGACGTTCACCACTTTGTGAAACATGATTGTCTTAAGAGTTTTACTGCATTGGTTCAGAGAAAAAAATTCTTAAAACTGTTGTCTGTAAAAGCAGTTTGTTTGCAAATGATTGCATTCTGTTTTATTTACATTTCACACAGCATCTCAGCTTTCTCTGAATCAAGGTTGTAATCAAACATCTGCTTTATCCCTCTCTTTCATTTCATCACGAGCTGCTGAAAAATGGGAGAGATGATGCAATCACAATATCTGGGGAAAAAAAATATTAAAGCAACAATATCATTTCTGCTTGCAAAAGAGCCAGTAACCCCAGTAAGAGCAGGCCACGAACCTCAGTTCCCTGAGTTAGTAACAAAGAAAATCCCCATGGAGGCGACAGCTATCAAAAATAACCTTAAGTTACTATAGGATTCTTTCTAAAGGAGTAATGTCTATTTGTTAGAAAATAAATGAATCTATTTTGCAAGCACTAGTGTTTGATCAGAGACTGCTAAGAGTTTCATTTGTGCTATCTACTCGCAAGGCAACCAATACAAAGAGGTAAGTTGTAATCCTAGAAGTAGCTGCTGAGAAAGCTGCATTCAGGGTTCTGCTGCAACTGATTATGCAGTTTGTTTGTTTTAGCAGATTTAAGCTTGTTTGCTGATGCATCTAAATTGAAAACTATTTTTTTAAGGGGCTTATTTGCTTTAATTCCCATTGTAGTAAATTACTGTATACCATGCAGATCTAAGGCCTGTACGCAGGCAATACAACCAGATCTGTTATTTAAAACTTAGAAAAATTCAGTTCAAATTGTACCTTCTTATCTTGTTACAGTGCATTCTGGATTATAGCTATATACAATGTTATTTGTACAAAAAATGTCAATGCCCATCCGTGGCTTCTTATAAACAAAGTGTACAGGTAGATACATCTTGCAGCAGCGCAGAGGCTGAATCCAATATTGCTTTGTTGTGAAACATGACAACATTGTCACAAAAGACCTGCCAACACAGTGATTCAGTGTCTTCAGACCCTGAATGGCTCATTTGTCACGTTAAAGTGTCTTTCAGGAACAAAAGAAAGTTTCTGTGTCGTCCTCGGGGGACGAATGCCTCCGTCAGTCCTCTCCTCAGAGTGTGAGTGTGTGTGTGTCATGTGTGTGTTTGTGTGTCCAGACCGGGATAGCTGCTCAGCGTCTCAGCACCATAAGTGTCCATGTTGAGGTGGACTTCGGGTCCGTCCTTGTGACCCTCAGTCATGAAGTCATTGAGAGCCTTTGTCAATCAACCAAGAAATGTCTCCAGTCCTGCGAACAGCGCCACCCACCCCCCAAAAAGAAAAAAACAATGAGATACATTTAAAAGTTTAAATTTCAAGTCAACAGCTGACGACCCACAGCATGTGGTCAACATGAGTGAAATGGGAAATAGAAAAAGCTCATATTTGTCCGTACTTGCCAAGCCGTGTTAACATCCTTCAAATTTTGTGTTTGCATTATTAGAAATGAAAAACATGAGAGATATGAGGAACACTGCAGTCAGATCAGACCAAAACAGATCAAAACAGACCAAAACAGATCAAAACAGACCAAAACAGACCAAAACAGATCAAAACAGACCAAAACAGACCAAAACAGACCAAAATAGACAGAACAGCAACCAGCAACAATAAAAAGGCATGAGTATAGCAACACAGTAACTTTTTTTTCCAATATTGCTTATAATATCAAATTATAAGATAATTATGATTGGGAATCACCAGAGGCACCATGATGCAATATTATCACAATTTTTAAGTCTTAATGTAATATTATTATTACCAAATACTTTTGCAATGTGCTGAATTTTGCAAAATATCACAATATTAACTCCTTCATGATTTTTTCTTGCCTCTATTTAATAATGAAGGGACTGCTGACCAAGTCCAAACTATTTCAGCCAAAAGTATTATTTTTGTATTTAAGGAACATCCGTAGAAATGATTTTAAAATGACATATCCTGTAAAATAGAGTCACTGTGTTAAATGAGCATATATTAACTGAACTACTGTATTTTTCTGTTGTGCCCTGACTTGTAGTTTTAATAAGCTAACTAGTTTGGCTTGTGTAATACCTTCCATGTGATTAAAGTCACAAGCTCCTCGACTCTGTGTGTTTTCTGCCAGAGTGATATTTACATTTGTCATGTTTTTCTTCACATTTGAACCTGAGAAACCTAAAGAACATAACAGCTATTGTAACCGTGACCAGATTTAAGTCTGGAAAGGAGACTTACTCCACATCTCGCTTCTTAATCGTCTTTCCGGATCCTAAGACCTCTGCCACTCGGGATACAATGGGATCATAGTTCATGCTGGCAACAGCAACAACCTCCTCACTCCTGTAGATGAACCGAAGAAAGAAACATAAAGAAACTGATGTTAAATCAGACCGGGAGACACAACCTGAGACTAAAATCAGCTCATAAATACAGAGAATAAAATACAAGTAAAAAAAATCTAAATATGCATTGACTTTACATTTACCAGTTTATTTAAGATTATTTTGAAAATTTAACAACAATTAACACAAAATAAAACTCACCTGGTGTAAAAAGCCACAAATCTCAGTTCATCCAAATCTCCTTGTATAATGACATCATCAAATCCATCACCATAACCTTCACAAATATAAAATTACGTTCATATAAGTGTTTATTTGTCATCAGAAATAAGAAAAACAGTCTAATTCAGGCCCAATTCTCAGTCTCAGCTCTATCTTTTTAAGTTTTACAGCTAGATGGCAGTATAGTAACTACTCAAGACAGGCTCTGATCTTTCTTACAGCAGATTTCTTTTAAAATTTTAGCATCAGGCTAAAAAAAAAACTCTCTTTAAGCTAAAAACAGATGAAGGGGTCGGGTTTTTACCTGCATAGCGTATAGTCTTCCCAAACATGGCTGACCAGAAGTAAGGCACAGTTTTGATCTCAGTGGTTCTGCCCATCATGCTGAGAGCTGCCACCCTCCCTGCCAGCCAGGTTAAAAAAAAACAAGACGTTCATACCCCTGTCTTTAATTCATCAATGCAGTGAAATCATAAATATGAAAGCATCAAGCTGTGACACACTCACCATGAACATGAGCCATTTGCCAGTGAGGGATGTTCACCTTCTTGTTGTTGCGTGGCGGGAAAGGAAAGATCACCACGTCTCCTCCGGCAAAGACCCCATCAGCATTTGTCTGCATCATCTGGGAGAAAGTTTACAGGATTAGATGAATATAAATGGGACAAAAGTTCCCCCTCAGGCTCCTGGTTTTGTAAAAAAAAATACCTTGTTGACAGCGATGAAGCCCTTGGAGTCCATGTGGATGCCGCTCTGCTTCAGGAAGCCTGTCGCAGGGATGCTTCCTGCGAGACAGGACACACATAAGAGATTTCCAACATGAGTTTCATCATCTGCTGTGATTACACTGCATGTTACTGCAGATAATGACAGCAGGTACATTTTACATCATCTCTGACATCACCTGCTCCAATGACACACACGTCTGCCCGCAAGACTTTTCCACTCTTCAGCACCACCTCCTTCAGCTGTGGAACAAAGAAAAAAAAGGTCCAGGCTATTTATAAAATATTATTATTAAAGATTATAACACATTAACAGCTTTTATACTTGTACTCATACTATGAGTTAATAAACACAAGGTCAAAATCATCTCAGAGCCCATAAAAAACTGTTTATTCCTGATATACTTTCCTAATGAGTGATTGAGTCTTACAAACAATAAACTAACAATTTTCACAAAATTTGGCCTGTTTTAGTCCTTAACATAAGATATTAAAGAATAAACCAATAAGTGTATAGTGCACTGTACACCTACAGGAACTGATTTTCAAAAACATTCTCTGTGTTTTAAAACATATCTAATAAAACATTTTATATAATTTGCTACTGTTACCTGCACTGACAATCAAATCTGATCACACACTCCTGATAAGGCACACTTTAAACTCTACATAGATGATAAACTTGGCATGTTTCTTTTCAAAATGTCAGCCTAGTTGCTTATCTAGTCATTTACTGTTTTGGGGAAATGCTTTGTTTTTTCAGTCCACATTAACTATAATTTCAGTAAACATCCTTGTGTTTCTTATCTGACTCGTCTTCATCATGGATCAAACAGGAGGGCAAAGTGCTGCTGAGCATCATGTCAGGCTGTTTCTCTCACTTTCTGAATACCTGTCCATGATGGCCAATCATCTCTGACACCTCGTTCAGCATGTAGAACTTCACCCTGTTCGCCTCGAACAGCTGCAAAGACAAAACACACCATAGACACAGAAACCATGTGAAAAAAAACATCTGCATGTGTCTGCTGGCTGATTGGAAGATTCATGTGCTCCTCTGTGGTTATTGGAGTATCGATCAGAAAAAAGGTGATTTGCATTTAAAGTTGTACATTTCTGTTTTCTTCCTATAGCCAGTAATGATGATCGTGCTCTGTCGGTGCTTCGGGTTGTGAAAAGCTTGATTTCCCTGGAGAGCGATCCTACCTTCATTATGGCTTTTCCTACTTTCTCTCCGAGAGCCTTTTTAAAGGGGACTGACTCGATCCCGATGACAGAGACTGAGTGGGCCTTGTCTGTTAGAGCCGCAGCCACCTCCATGCCTGCAGAAACAACAGATACACACCATCCAGGTCACATGTGTCATGTATATGATACAGACAGGTGAAGGAAACCTGAATAAATAAGTGGACATAACAAATGCCTCCATACAGGCTGTGAGAGGGTAAAATGATGTGAATTGTAAGTTACTTTAACAGTGACCAGTGCTCATATCTGTTAGAAGTAGCAAATTATTTTAAGCATCAACCTTTTGAAAATGTGTTGGAGTCATTGGAGGTCATTTTTTTGTGTATCTTCTGCCAGAAGCAGAATTTCTTTTTTATTCTAGTTTGTTTCTCTTTTTATTTCCATTACAGCCAAAGTAATTGCATTTATATTTATGTATATATGTATTTGTTAAATTACATATTACATGCTTCGGCTGCTTTTATGACATATCCTACTTATATTTCCCAACTGTACCTTATTAGCTCTATAAGTACACTTTTCACTCATCATAATCAGCACATCTTAAAAGATTTGTCTTTTTCTCACCAACAAATGATGTTCCCACGATCACAGCGTTCTTGTTGTTGGCCAGCCTCGCTATGCTGTTCGCGTCCTCAGGCGTCCGCAGGTGAAAGACATTCCTGACATCTTTGCCTTTGTAGTTCATTGGTTTTGGTCTTTCAAGCAGTGAAGTGGACACAAACAAGTAGATGAATTCATAAATTTATAACCTGATATGCTTAATTATCCTGTGTAACACTTTTTTTTTGGACTTACTTGCTTCCTGTAGCAATAAAGATTTTCCTGTACTCCATCCTAAAGCCGTCTTCAAAGGTCACAGATCGTGTTTTCACATCTATCGCCACAGCCTAAAGAAAACGTTGTGAGATCATACAGGTTCATGGGTTGGATTGTGATGGAAATTGAATCGAAAGATCTAATTAAATGACATCATTAGACATTATTGAATCAGTATTTACTTCAGACTTTTAGGTCAACACGTCTCACCTCTTTCTCTGTGAGCAGTTCAATGTCGTGGTCCTGCAGGAAATCCATGGAGCGCAATCTCAGCTGCTCCGCTGTGCTTTCTAAAGACTAAGGGTCAGCAAGTTAATGAGTCAAAGTTCATCAGCTAAAAAATATAACATTAAAAATGAAACAAAAGTCCCAGAATCCACTTTGAACATCTGCAAGCAGCCAAACAGTAATGAAGCATACGCCCTTTTTGATTCAGCTGTGTCTGTTCACTTCAGCACAAGTCACTTTGACACAAGTCACTTTCTTTAAATCTTTCGATGCATTGAAGTGCAGCTTTTTCCCCAGAGAGCTCCTGTTTTTAGCACCACTGACCGAAGCAGCACCTCTGCAGTCTGTTACGTAACGTTTCTTTGCAGAGTCAGTTCTGTCTCAGTTAACGTGGTCAGGGTCTGTGTACAAACCTTACTCAGTTTAGGTCTGTCGTATGGAGGATGTCTGTCCATGGTGCACATGACGATGCGGTCCGTGAAGCCTTCCTGCCTCAGTGTCTCTGCACACACCAGACCTGCTGGACCTGCGGAGGCATGCGCCACAAAGGAGGGAAATGTCATTAAAAAGAGAGAAAGTGAATTAAACTCTGTTTGAAATCAATCAAACACAGCTGGATGAGAGTTTTTTTTTTTAAGTGGGAAATTTAAAAAAGTCAAAAACACACTTACCAGAGCCAATAATGAGAACATGGCTGAAGCCTGTGCTGGAGTTAATGACTGCTGAGCATCGGGCCATTGGCTTTGACCTTTTCTGTGACTGAAGAGCCTGGAAATGTTTAAAAAAAAAGTCCTCCAATCAATCAGATGATCCATTTATTTTCCTGCATAAATTCTCCACATTCTTGCTCTTGTTACCTGCTTGTTTGCACGAATGATCACTTTGTCCTTTTCAACTCTGACCTGGAGCAAACAGACATGTGTACACTTTTTGACGGGGCTTTTAGAGACATGATAAGGCTGGGAATGAATGTGTCGAGAGGGAAGGTCACCTGGAAGGTCGGCAGGCTGTCCAGACCAGGGAAGTCCTCGATGTCTCCTGTTGCGATGTTGAAACACGCACCGTGCCAGGGACAGCGCACGTGTCCTTTTGACAACACACCTGTGTGACAGGAAATGACAAGAACATCAAGTGTCTGTGTTTCATGTGATTAAGAAAGTTAAAATCATACCTGAAGATATGTCTCTCACCTTTGACCAGCGGGGCTCCGTAGTGAGGACACTTGTGGCCCATGGCTGAAAACTCCCCGTGTTCTTTGATCAGCAAAGCTCTGCCGCTTCCCAGGTCAACCTCTCGCATCCTGTCAGACACACAAACACAAACCTGTGTGTGCGTGTGTGTATGACTGTTTTATTATGAATTACTCCGAGCAAACACGCACACTCATAAAGGTCGTTTTCACAGGTGAAAAACGACCTGGAAGACAAAACACAGCAAGGTCACGTCAGACTGCAACAGCCACTAAAATTCAGGAGGTAAATTTATCTGAGCTGTACTCTGGCAGCATCACAGGCAACATAAATGCAAGAAACGCTTCAAACAAATTAACTTACATGTAAATTACAAAAGTAATCACCTACTGTGGACGAACACAAGGTGATTCATTTGATTAATTACCATTAAAGCTGAACTGTGTGACTTTTGACAGAACAAATGACACAGTCGTCCTCCTAAATATTAAAAGCTGAACTGATTAAAAATAAAACAAACTGCTGCTTTGCTCAGTACACTTGGAAATACTTGCCTACTATTGCCTCTGTTAGTTACATTATCTTGTTTTGTGACTTCCAATTCTTTAAAGCTTAACACACACACAAACAGTCAGGAGTCTGGTTTGGATTGTGGCTTTGGGGAGAAAGACAGATAAATGTATCATCTTTAGTTTCTTTTTAAAAGGGCTGTCTGACTGCAAGCTAACACTGAATATAACAAACATTCAAACTGATCTTCTTTTTTACAAGACAGGCAGGTCACAGATGGCTTAAGAACATGTTGCTGCCGTCCTCATCAACAGCGGTACCTGTTTCCAGCTGCCTCTCCAACTGGGTCATGTTGACCATCATCCACTGTTGCTAATACAACGGCTGTGGGTAACATCTTCACTTCACAAATACCAAAACCCCCCCAACACGAGCTGTTTGGAAGCTGCATCATGTTTAATACATGGAAAGTATCTTTTGGGTTTTTTGCTAGTGAACAAACTATTCCTGTCACTGTTTCTTAATTAAATTCTTAGCGTTTCTGCACTGATATGATTAGTATGTATAACTTAATGTCTGATTGTGTTGCTAATTAGCAAACACAAGAGAAAAAAAGTTGCTTTATTGTGAACTGTCCCTTCAAGATGGATACGTGAGCTTCTTTCAAGCAGATTAAATGGTAGTGTGATACTTAAAAAAAGCTTATTCACCTCATCATGCATTTGAAGGAGTGAGTGAGTGTTAAGTTCACTCAGAAATAAATGTGTTTTCACTTTCTTACTGTCCATTTTCCAGATCTTTGACGTGACAGACGGAGGCCTCCACATAGTCCCGTGGTTTGTGGTAGAGGGGCAGCGGCGTGGAGTCGTCGTCAGAGCCGTGACCCAGTGCCCCATTTGGTCTGCAGTCAGCAAAGGGGCTCGCTTTGCCGTTAGGTGACAACCCGTCCATCTCTTTTTCTTTTTCCAGGAGAGAAAGTTCCACTTTAACTTCAACTGCACAACAAAGACACATCTCATTTAGAAAATACATGTGAGGGTGAGACTGAATTACACACAGAAAGATGATGCTGTAAAGCTTTCAAATACAAATCTGTTTAAGCAGCCTAATAGTTGCAATTATTAGTGCTATTAATCATCAGTGGATTGCACTTTTATTTCTGTATATTTGTCCTTTTATAAGTTATTTCTATCCCTCTCCAGACCTCTGGAGGAGTAATTTGCCTCATGCAGGAGCTGAGAGAGACGTCTGCAGCTTTGGAGCAAATTGAGTCTGACATCTGCACAAGTGAAACGAATGAAAGCAGGAAGCAGGTGAAGGGAGACGTTTGTTAGAGCAACCTTGTCTTCTTTTGCTTTTCCCTTTCCTTTCCTTTCTTCTAGTAAGTAGCATAATAACAGGTATCATTCAACATCTAAATTCAGTCATTTTCTCAGTCTTTACACCTGAATTATTCATAGCAGATTTGGCAGTCACATAGCAGAGGGAAAATAATCCATAACTCCTCATAACTCTTACTCTCTCTTTGTCTAAATTTACTCAATAAACTAAGAAATATGAATTTGACAGAATAACAATATCTAATCTTGTATCTAATAAAACAAGATTTCCATAAAAGAAACTGACATAAAATACATAAAACTCCTTTTACTGTCAGTGCTTTGTGCCAATTCTCAATTTACTGCTTTCTTAAAGCAACAGTTAAGAAAACAGACTAAAACAGAGTGCAGAATATTTATCTGCCTTTATTTTTTGATGGCATGCGATGCGCTGCTGTTAGGTTTTATTTCTGAACATTAAGAAACGGTTGTGTAACTCTTTTTTGCACTGCAGCAGGCTTTATCTGTTCGGCTGGAAAAATGTGCTGATCATCCGGTTCTTACTCAGTAATCTGGCTGGAATTTTCTCCTGCTGAGCAAGTCTTAATTAAAATCAATGGAAAATCATAATAGTGAGTGCAATCGCAGGAGAAAAGAGAGAGAAAGCTTTTCCACAGCTGAAGAGAATCTCTGGATGTCGGCTGCTAAATCACCACACGGATGCTTTATTTGATCAGCAGCAAAATGTTTTCTGGTTATGAACATGCATTAAAACAGTCTCTGTTATGCTTTTATGTTTATTTTGCCAGTGTTTAGGGCTTAAAGACAGACATTTTTATTTGTTGTGAGGGACTACAGGGTGTTTAGATTCTTACATATTATTTCTTTATGCCTTATTTACACATTGATGCAAATAAAAGGATCAGTTTATATTTACATGCTTTTCCAAGTCCCTCCTTCATAGATCCTGTCATGATGATAATTTACTCCTATTTACATAAAAATATATTTTATCTATATTATTAACTCACTCTTCAATTTCAGGTGTCATAAAACAAAACTTTTATATTTTTTAAGTAAAGTTAAAAACAATATTATAATCTTTTATCAGTCTAAAGCTTTAAATCTATTGACCTGAGTTGCTCAGTGCGTTTTATCACGAATTCATCCACCTTCAGTACTGAGGAGTGAATCTCTATCCTCTGTAGATAGTAACATGATCACAACTCTTCCAGATCCCCGCTTTAATGACAGAAATATTTATGTTCAATCTTTTCAACCTTTTATTCTTTTTTCCTTGTTATGTTTTATCTTAGATTTTTAACTCAGTGATCAGAATCATTTGGCACTGAGCTGCTTGATCATGTTATTTCCTGCCAAAATAATGATAAGTCACACAAAAATAGGGTGAAATTTGCTATAATTAGCTTTTATAGAAGGTTTACTTTATTTCTAATTAGTTAAAACTGTCTGTTATGTTGGTGGCAGCTCCTACAGAAATTAAGATAAAGTGCATCCTTGTTATAAAAGTTGCATTAAAGCTTTGTTTTCTATGACAGTAAACATGTTTCACTGTCTCTTCAGTGTCTTTTTGGCTGAATAATTGTTAAAATACAAACACAATTTGTCTAAATCCTTTCCAACTGTGTGACAGACTATTTAAATAGAAACTCCTGTTAAGTTTAAGCCGTCATTGACTGTTGGTAAAAGAGAGGTCACACTTCAATTGATGCTGACTAATTGGTCCCAGAGGCCCGACAGCCGGCTGCCTCTGTTCAACGACCAGCTCCTCCTGTTCTGCATTTCACCTTCATGAGATGCATTTTACAAACAACTTCATTATAAAGCTGCAAATGGATAAACAACTGGACACATTTATGCTTTAATATATATATACATGTTGTCATATTTATGCCTTAGTGTGGGATCCTCTTGACCAAAGATGCTACAGAGAACATTAAAATTCCTCCCACATGAAACGCTTTGGTGCAAACAGAGGAGGCTGGATAAGGGAGGACATGCATAAGAGGATTTGGAGGCTGCAGGTAGCTTTGAAAATGACTCAAACCGAACAAACTGTCCCTAAATATATTTTGCAGTGACTAAATTGTCATTTTTACCACTAAGCATAAACAGCCTCTGCATAAAGATCTGTGATTTCACTGTATTTTATATTCACAGGTCAACACAGATGGAACTATTCTTCAAAAAGACATAACAGCAGGAAACATTTGAAAGAGGAGCTACTTTTTGGAACCAAACTAAACCTCCCAGCACTCTTTATATTTAACTTTAAATGTTTATCAAACTTTGATTTATGTTGTTTGAGTTTCCAGCTGCACACAACACTGCAAATAAAGGCTGAACAATAATTCAACTTAATAGTAATTGACTTTCTGGTAGAATGATTAAGTGACGTGTCGTTATCAGAGTTGGAATTAGAATTGGATTTGATGCCAAGTTGATTTTTAAATAAAAAAGAGGTCTTGGTTTACTGTTGCATAAAATTAAAAATAGTACGAGAAAATACAAAAGGAAGTACTTTTCTATTATTATATCAACCAATGTTTTAATCATTAGCAACTTGAAAAGTTTATAAAGTATCTTGGTTGTAAAAGACTTAAATACAAATACATAAACGCCTTATAATGTTATAAAATAGGATCACAAAATTGTTAACATGAAGGCAATTCAACAATAATATTTGTTGTATTGAAAGTGGATCATAGATCTTCATTCTGAACATCAGTGTTATTATGCTCATGTGTTGTATGTTTTTATTTTTTCAGACTAAACTAAACTTCACCTGATTAAGATGGAAACATGTGTGTTACCTGGTTTGGGTTTGGAGAAGCATCCTCCCATGGTGGGCCCAGGGTGAGAGGGAGGGAGGGGGGAGAGGGAGGTGAGGTCAGATCCTCGGGCTGGGCTGCTTGGTCGGGAGGTAACGATAACACAGAACTGTGTGTGAGAGAACCTGAAGGTCCAGGCTGGCCATTGCAGACATCAGCTCCTCCACATAATCTGCATTAACAAAGGCAACATCATCAACCACACACACAAAACTGTTCTCCATCATGTTAAGACCATTTCTCCACCCTACATTTGACCCCACTGATGCAGCTGATGTGGATGTTGCATCCAGCCACTCTCCTCAGGAAGCTGCAGCAGGGGGAGGAGCAGAGAGTGGAGGCTTGAAATTACCAAGTGGGGATGACTTCTTTGGGTGTGCTTGTCATGAAAAGGTGTTCCCTAAAGCTGCAGGCACAAACACACACCCAGCACCCCCACTCTGCCCTGGACAGGCAGGAGGAGCTGTATCTGATTTGC
Source organism: Acanthurus leucopareius (assembly GCA_029814765.1). NCBI lineage: Eukaryota > Metazoa > Chordata > Actinopteri > Acanthuriformes > Acanthuridae > Acanthurus > Acanthurus leucopareius. The sequence goes on along the minus strand of JAQMCX010000048.1, from coordinate 11,273,485 downwards.
CCCATGTTGGATGTGTCAGATAGAGCTTAACATGCTGGGGTTTGACTCAAAGCACAAAGACCCTCACCTGTGTTAGGTGTGTCTGTGGAGGTGAAGCAGGTAGAGGAGGAGCAGGAGCAACATCTTCTCTTGATCTCCGGCTCATTACTTGACCCACTCAGGCATTGATCTAAATCCCAGCTGTGCAAAGCCAGAGGGCCTCCAGTTTTAATAATAACGAGGCAGATCAGTTGTGCTCTTTATCTGTACAGCTGCTTCCTGGTTTAGAGAAACTAATATTCTGAGAGTCTGATGAACCATCCAAAGCCCATCATGGGACAAGTCTTTGTGGTGTGTGTACAGAGTGAAGAGAGGACTGGTTGATGCCTTTATTTTCCCATGGATCAGGCTCTAGGAGACTTGATGTCCCCCCCCACCAAGTTTGTCTTGGGGAAGCCGAGCTGCACAAGCAGAAACACTATAATGATAAATGTCACATCCAGAATGCACAGAGCTGCGTTGCTGCAGGGACACCTGGGTAACAAGAGCGCTATCGCAGCCTTGTATCAGCACCAGCTGAGGCGAAAGACTCCTAGCTGCAATCCCACAGGTAAGTCTTTTTCCACTTTTACACCTCGGCCATGGGTGTGTGCATCGTGTTTATTTGTTCACAGTTCTTTTATCCTGAGCACTCTGGTTGAACTGATGCCTCATTTAAACTTAACTGCTGTTTCAGGCTCCCGCAGGAGCAGCTGGATCTGCTTAGTTTCCTCTCTGTGTGTCTTACAGAGTCCCCATGAATATGGAGTTTGTAGAGTGGGGAGAACAATAGAGGACAGGAGGTTACATGAGGTTTTCTGAGTGGAAACACAGTGTCTCCAGCTAAAAGGAAAGCCACTCAAAAACACACTCAAATAATGGTTAAGCAATCAGTGTATGGCCACTAAAAAGGGATGTGTATTAAAGACTGTCCACTTTAGCTGCTCTGGTCCAGGTTCATGCTGGAGTCCTGAAATAAAGGGTGTAATAAAATACAAATGTGGCATGTTTGTTGTTGGTGGTTTTAAAGATGCTCTGAAAACTTCAGACATTTTTAAAGAATCTGCTCTTTAACTGGTTTCGGTTTCAATTTGTAGCTTTTAATTTAAAAAAAAATGTTTTTATTGGACAAAACGTTTGACCCCTGTGTGTCTCCATACTATTTTTATGGTCCTGTGTCTTCTAATCAGTCAAAGTCACTGACTGCGTTTGTGTTTCTTATCACGGAAAGTGTCTGATGTTTCTCTGAAATGTCAAAAGGAGTCAGGATTTAACTGCCAAGGAAAACAAACCGCATTATTTTCTCTCTCTCTCTCTATATGTGTCTGTATAACATGTAAGTGCTTGTAAAAAGGAAGCAGTTGTGTTAATTAGGAACATTTCCACACACATTGTTACCTTTGTTCATGCATATTGCATGGAAACTGTTAAATATTAACAGCAGTCCGACACCTATTAACTTTCTCGTCACACTGCACTTTAAAGGGAGGCAGGGGCCCCTTGAGTTTCAAAATCCCCCTTGTTTTTTGTTGCCATGTTGCCCTCAACATTTCTAACAGCTCTGGTATTTCCCCCCCACATACTGTAGTTACCGGCTGCTATGAATCTGAGCAGGACGCTGGATGGCAGGTGTGTCGCCCAACACGGTGCAATACATCACCAAATTATCCTTTTGATGTAAAAGCAAAAGGACTGCTTGATATTCTGAGCACATCTCAAAGTCCTTGAACTTCAGAAAAAAAGTGTGCAGCGTTGAATGGAGCGCTGCTTAGAAAAAGTTCCTGAGAACAAACGAGAAATGGAAAGATCTCCTCTGACCAGCCACAACTCTGCTGTCGAGCTTGAGTAACTAAGTACATTTACTTAAGTACTGTACTTATTTGTAATTCCAGGTACTTGTTCTTTTCGCATGAATACATTACTTTTATGTTACTTTATACTTCTGGTCCAATTCATGTCAGAGGTAAAAGTGAACTTTTTACTCAACTGTTTTTATGCAACAACTTTAGTTACCAGTTACTTTACAGATTAAAAAACATAAGATGGACTTAAAATTTCTAGACATTGTCAAACTGTAATTCTTGTCAGTTTTATCATATACTTAGGCCCCTTGTAACATTTCAGGTGTCTGAGTTGTTTGCAGCTCTAACAAAGAGAGATTTCCCCTCTAAAGCTAAATGGTTTTATCTAAATATTAACTAACCAAAGAGGTGAAGTTATCCAATATTTAATAAAAAAAAGAAAAGATAAGAGTCCAAAAATGAAAACGAATTGGTGCAGCAGAGCTTTGTTGTTTCTTCTTTGCTCTTTCATTAATCATTCCACCATCACTGAATATAACTTGCCCCATGATGTGGAAACAACCGGACTAAACTAACTGACTGTATCAAAAGAAGTCAAAGTGGCTCCACCTTAACAAGCTGCTTATGGATTGGTGCATCAATATTAACAATACAATGTCATACATAATAAAATATCTGTCATAGAGACAGTTTCTCTGCAAAATCAGTACCTTCAGGATTTTTGGTACATTCAGATTATTTTGCCTTTGATGTTCCTGTTTTAAGTGGAAGTGGGAGAGCAGGTCTTTTACTTGTAAAGGTGTATTTTTCCACTGAGGTGTTGGCACTTTTACTTATGTAAAAGGTCTATGAATTACTACTGTTCTGTTCTGAGCTGTTCTGTAGAACAGGTTGTTGCTGGAAGTAATGTGAATTCAAAAATACTGTACAAAAACAGAGCCAATGATCATTTTTAGCTCCTATATGTTGGATTTTCCAAACTGAGCTTCTTTCACGAGTAGAAAAGCCTCTTTTTGGTCTCTATCCCTGCAAAATGCATCAGTGCCAAACGTTTCCATGTTTCCTTCCGTGCTAACAGAGCAGAGCCTTTGATGTTGTGTGTTTCTTTAAATACAGAGAGCAACATATCAAATCACTTCCCAAAGAAGCAGGCTGTGTATGAACACTTCTCCCTCACATGTTGCCCCTTTAATAATTTGTCACCACTGAAATTTTGATGAACAACAAATGGGGTCGCAATGAGCTGCCATCCTGGAGTTCCAGCAAGCCCGAGATATTTTGTGCAAAACTAAAGTAGGTTAAGCAGATTTGGTCCTCACAACATATGACGCAGATCCCGCTCTCTCATTGTTGGGCCTGTCCCCAAGCAGTGCTAATAATCCTGCTTGCAAACAAGCTGTCAGTTTCACTCACTTCCCTACAAATGTAATACCTGTTACTGGAATGTTGGAGGGGAGAATTAGCAAAATGCAGCTCCTAGTCGGTGGTGAGGAGGCTGATCTATAAACTGACTGTGAGTGAAAAAAAAACCAGGAGAGTGCCTTTACTCTGACAGTCCACCCAGCCATCAGAACTGGACTAAAAAACGTATTCTACCACCACAAACAGTGATGTTTCTTCTCCATGAAGATGAACACACCACATGGAGAAAGTTCTTAGAAAAAAAAAAAACTTCTTGGAGCCAGCAACAAACCTGATCCTCATCAATTAACATCAGTAGAGGAAAACATGCTGCAACATCCATTTATACCACTAACTGTGATTTAGATGTCACTTCGCAGCATTCCTTGGCCTGAATGAAAGAAGAGCTGCAGGCAAACTGATGGTCTCTGTTTTATTCACACACTTGCTTGACAGGTATGTCAGCTTGTGGTTTAAGATTAGGGCTCTCTGATCTTCAGCTGATAAAGGACACGAGCTCACAACAATCTAACTGCACTTAATATTTGACCACACTTCTCTCTCTCTTTCTCTTACACACTCACAAGTTTGCACGTTTTGCTGGTTTGTGAAATAACAAGATAAGCCGGAGGAATCGTCCCCTGATTGCGTAAATGAACTGTGCTCTCTCACCAGGCTCTTTGTGGTTATCTGCATTGTTTACCATCAGCTTAAAGAAGCATTCAATGTGAGGGACAAGAGGGGGAAATTGTTCTGATCTTAGACATTTATAGTGTTTTTTATTTTGTCTGCTAACAAGCAAACAAGTATTTTAAGCAATATATGAAGTAAGATTGATGCACCCCCCATCCATTGAGTCCACAGGACGTCCCTGAAAATGTTAAAAGCCTTTGGACTGACTTTTATTTACTACATTTGCCTACGTGTCTTAACTATAAAAGAAAAAAGAGTGGATTACGGCTAATCACAATCCCTATTAAAAAGCTCGAATATGTGACACAATCAGACATGTGAGTAAGTTCATTCACACCATTCGTGACTTGAAGTTTGTACAAATTTTTATGTTTGTTTGCTTGTAGATGAATAGTTATTTATTGCTGGACACATGTTGATTTATTATTAACTTATACAAGCTCATATACAGTGTGCATATTGTGAGTATATAAAAACTGAAAAGAAAAACTCAAAGGCTGTCAGTGTTTAGGGTAATACATCAATTCCACGTGGCTCTAGAAAACAAAGACTATACCATCATTCAGCGTTGTTTACTGTGACACTCGAAGGAGAAAATGTTTCATTACTTTTCCATTTTTTCTCTTAAAAGCTGACCTTTACATGTTTTATATTATTTTCTTACATATGGCTGACGCTTGGTTAAGAATGGCACCACCGACATCTTTCAGGTCATTTTGCCCCTTTGAGCGATAACTTCTCCATGATGTCATGGAAAACTAGAATTGTGTTTTACAGAGGGGTGTGAACCCCCACAGAGGAGCTGTGCTTCCATATAACAATTCTGCTATTGACCAGTTTCTCAGCACACATGCAAAAAAAAAGAACAAATTTGCTCGCACACATGAACACACACATAAGTTGCCATCAAAACCACTAAGAACAAACAGATTGTGAGGTCCACTAACTAGTTTAAAACTTGCCCTGTAGATGAGTGATTGATCTGATCTTCTTTCACTGATCCATAATACAGAATCAACTATGTGGCTCTGTGTTTCTGGTAGATATCAGTTTTCTATACACCATGATCTGCTATCCAGAGAGCAAACAACTTCCATAGAAGTACCTTATGTGCCTGTACTGTACAAATACAGGCAAAATCAACTTGGCAAATCCACAAAGCATCACACAAACACATCACACTGACAACTAATGAACCAGATCTATGACTCCCTGACTGTAAAATGAATAAATCAGCTTACCAGTGTTCATGGAGCAGGTGCACTGAGATCCTGTCAAACTCCCCGGTGCTCAGCTTCCCCCTGCGAAGCACGGAAGCATATTAGCACATGAGCCTCCTCAACAATCCCGTCCCTCTCTGGGATTGGCTCTGTCCACTGGAGTATTCCCAATCTGTGTGTCCCTCCGTACCCTCCTCCGCTCTCCTCTTCTGCCTCTTGATGCAGCAGAGGCTCTAGTGAGTGTGTGTGTGAGTGTGGAGAGTGTGTGTGTGTGTGTGTGTGTGCGCGCGTGTGTGTGCGCGCGTGTGTCTGTGAGCGCTCTGCCGCTGACAGAGCCCCCCTCCAGCAGCAGGCTGAGCCGACCGGTTCGTGGGAGTTGCTCTCTTTCCCTGGCCGAGCCTGCAAATGCAGCACGGAGGACCTTTGCCAGTTTCTCAGCTGTATGCAGTATTGATGGAGTTGCTGAGGGGATGCTAACACAGCATGAATTCTCTCACCATTCCCTGCCCTCGTCCTCCCACCCCTCCTACCCCCTCTCTCCCAAGCACACACACACTCTCCTACAGGCTGCTGGCTTTTCTGTTCAGGACCTTTCTGCCTCACCTTCAGATGTCAAAGACCTGACTTGCCAGTTAAGCCTGATCAAACACTTGCTGCCCTCCCCACTGCACTGCCTGGTCTGACTGACTGCCCACTTATGCTGCCTTCTCTCTGTGTGTGCATGCACTGTGCTGCCTGTCTGTGCTGCTGCAGGAGGGACAGTTATTAAATCTTACCTTTTCATACAGACATTCAAAGAAACGCACCTCCTCAGTCTTGCTGTGGTACAGCTCTTACTGTATGTGCGCGCTACACTTCTTTCAGTTTGTGCAGCAGAGGGGGAAAGAGTGAAAGTGCAGTTGGTGCAGTAAATCCCAGTTTCAGTCAGGGGGGTAGGGTGGAGCAGGATTAAAAAGGTATACTGAGTCTTATAGAAATGAGCCCCCAAGACTTTTCCATTCCTCATGCTCCCACTGTGGGAGGAACTGTTCCTCCCCTTTGACTGACTGCTGGAACAAGGTCGTTTGAGTGATAACCTCAGATTCATTCCTGTTGAAATGATGACAGCATTGACTCAGGATGATGATCAGGATGCAGCATAAAAATCCCTTAACACACTCTTTTCGGAAATGCTAATGTGTGCAAATGAAATATTAGATAAAGGAGACTTTCGCTGTCTTCTTACAGCGTGCTGACAGCTGACACGTGCGCCAGCGTCAGTGTGTTTGTGTTGCTCTCTGCGTGTGTTCATGCACATGTAAAAGCATGTTTGACTGGGAGCCAGGGGTCAGCTGTGCGCACATGTACGACAAGATGACTGATCGGGCTTTTCCAGAGGTTGGGGAGGGCCTGCCTTACATCACTGATACATCACTCTGCTTAATTGAATTACATGGGGTGGGGGGAACTCTCTGCTGCGGGGGCCAGAGGAAGCTGCAGCATCCAAAAACCCAGATTAAGAGAGGCGAGAACAGGGTATGAATCATTCAAAGGCTAAACTAACAAATCACAGCCTGCCAAAATATTAATGTCAGCTGGAATTAGATCTATACAGAGTGCGGGTTAAGCAAATGTGCATGTTAAACACAACTTAGACAGTTTGATATGATACGAGCTGAAAAAAAGTCCAAATCACTTGTAATCATCACAATGTACAGCTGAACACTGAAGCCAAATAGTGTTTTAAGGACTCAGAGGAGCTGTTGGTGCCAAGTCCCTCCCTGCAACGAAATTTAACACAGAGGAGCTGCAGCACTGGAATGCAACTATTCCCTCCTGCCCTGGCAATGGGCTCAGAGTCCCTGAACACCACATGGGACATTTTCATGCTCCTTCAATGTTCCAATTAGCCAAATACCGACACGTGCATGAAGCAGGAGGGTAGCTGTTTACTTAGTGCTCTCCTATAGGACTTTAAATTTAGGTTACTGTTGTTTTTGCATTATTTTAAACAAAATTTTATACTTGTGAAGTTTCTTTCTTTATCTAGTACATGCATTCAGAAGCCACGATGAGTTTATCCAAATTTTAGTCTTTAAATCAACCTCTAAAAAAGAGCATCACAACAAGCGTTAAAGTTTATATAAATAACAGAAAAGGGTTATGTACATAGGTAAAAGCAGAGTTTTCTTTGTTCCTCATCTGAAACCTGTTTTTGAAGCATCTGAGAACATACTGAAACTCTTATTTTGTGTTTTGTTACTACTCTGTACTTTAATCCATTTGGGAATCACTGGTCTATGTTAAAAAAATCCTCTCCCTTTTATCTTCTGTAGATCTCAAAGGTTTAAAAAAACTACTGCAACTTCCAATTATCTCACAATAGTTTGTGAAAACATCCTCTTTATTACCTTGAAACTTAGAGTACAAAAAGGTGTTTAATAATTTCAGCAACAGCTTTAATTAGAAATGAGCAGATAAAACACAGTTTTGCAAACAGCATAGCTCTCATGTTACTTCAGTGGAAACCTTTTTCTTGTTATTGTCACACAACTGGAGCCACCGCAGTATTTCACAAGTCATCTCATTATCTCATCACAGTCAACAAGCTGACAGGCCTCCATATGTAGCATGTGAATGTGCAGATGACGCATACAAATCTATAACACCTCTGTCTTCAGGTAGTGCTTCGTCCTGTGCTTCACCTGCGGGCTGTTTGGCACACTTGGTGGCCTCTGGTCGAAGTCCCCCATGCACACAGCCACAAAGAAGAGAGTCCCTCCGATGACCAAAGCCAAACCTCCAAACCATCCAGAGAACATGGCCTCCCCATATTCCCAGCGTGGCATCACGTCAGGAAAACCTTCATCCCAGAACTCCACCACGGTTGTGTAGGCCACAATAGAGACAGGAGCCAGGGTGGTGAGTCCCGACACCCAGGACAGCACCCCGCCGAGGATGAGGAGCCGTCTCTTCAGGTCAGGCTGCCCTGCGCACATCTCAACCCCCTCCAAACCCGGGAAGACAGCCAGCAGAGCCAAGCCTCCGGTGCCTATGGACACCGACATGAGCACCCTGGAGATCTGCAGGTCCATCGGCAGTCCCATTATGGACTCGTAAGCCTTGCACTGGATTCCCACCTCCTCTGTGTAGAGGCAGGTGTGCCACAGTCCAGAGAACCAGTTCTCCACTTCGTTCAGGTCAGAGTTCATCGTCTTCCAGAATGGAAGGAAGGTGGTGATCAAAGAGGTCACAAAACCCCCAAACGTAATAAAGAGTGCAGTCCTTTGCATGATTTTAGGTGTCAGAAAAACCATCTTTTGCCTCCGTAGTGCTACTGTCACTGCTCAGTGTGCAGGTCTATGCAACAGGTCCGAGATCCAGAACGGCTCTGTAGGCCGTCCCACCTGCTGAGGAAGCAGGACTAACCTTGGCCAGCCCACTCATTCAGCCTCCTTAATAAAATGCACCTGAAAAGTGAGAGATAATCCAGGACTGCAGCGTCACAACAGACATATTGTTTTGTTTCAGTGTTCAATATCATCGCAGTGAACAATGAACTCTGTTTTAAGATGAAACTGGATATGTCAAGTGGGATTCTGGGCTGTGTGTGCACACAAGTGGACTTAAATGAATGAAACATGAGCAAGCTGGACATGAGGGATACACACATACACACACACACACACACACACACACACACACACACACACAC
>JAQMCX010000048.1:11199291-11264557 GCA_029814765.1 Acanthurus leucopareius | reverse complement strand
CACACACACACACACACACACACACACACACACACACACACACACACACACACACACACACACACATACACACAGACGCACAGACAAACAGAAAATCATTAAAAAGCCACAGGCAGGGCTATAATGACCTGTTTCTTCAGTGCTGTGAATCTCAGTCCATCATTTGAAAATGTAGTTATTTCAGATGTTTAACTGATGCCACTGATGAGACTTTGAGATTATTTCAGTAAAAACATAAAAACTCTAACGAAATCAAAGAAGGAGCTTTTGATATGTCAAGTGTCTCAAGTGTCTGGGCTATGAATAGCACTTTGTGCTCACTGCAACGGTTCGAACAACAGAGTCCAAAAGAGTCCAGCACTCTGTGAATCCTCTGAGGGGTTTTTAAAGATCTTGCAGTACAACAGCAGCTAACAGAAAAATTCAATCTAGTGCCTCAGCATTTAGGTCAACTTTTTTCCTCAGTCCTATTGACAAAATTTACTTTGTAACTTCACAATAAAACGTTCCCAAAATGGAGTTTTTCTGCAGTCTCCATTTTATTCAGTACATATTAGTGTTTTTTGGATGTTTAGGTTTTGCCCAACAGTCTTAAAAAGGACAGGTACTTAAAAATTTAAAAAAGAAGTTGCAATTCATACAAAATAATTCACAAGAAAAATTTGATTTATTTAGTGCTTCAGTAAATCAAAATCTTTCCAAGTGCAAAACCTTGCAAAGGGCCCAAGAAATTCCCCCTCTCAAAGTAAGGAGCATTGTTTGACCTTATCATCCACAGATCTGTGGAAACTGAGACCTCTGAAGGACGAGGGCTAATTTAATGAAAGCTCAAGATATTAACCTTCATCTTCTTTACACAGTGTTTAGGTTGCAGTCCCAATGGTTCAAATTTCACATTTGTGCTGGAATTCAATTTAAAAATATTCATAAATACTTCAGTGTAATTGTAGACTTTTTGAAGAAATTGTATCAGTTCTGATTTTTATTAATTATCTTTTGGTTTCTCATTTGGAGAAATTAAGTCTGGATGGTGTAGGATTGAAACGCATGTCAGGTCAGAGGTAGAGAAGGGTGTCACCTGTCAGCAGGTCCAATAGATTAATAACAGCAGGGCTGAAAACAAACTGCAGTGCTTGATGATAGGTCGAAACATTTTTTACAGGAATTGTCACTCCACTTTTGCTGTATTTTGGTGTTTATTGATTGCTGCTGAAGGCTGGTTGAGCAAAATAATAAGAAGATAGTTGATATAAGTAGACAACTTGAGAGGCATCTAGGGAGCTCAGAGAAAATGAGATATTTTTGTGAGGGTATGAAGTGAAGCACAGGAGTTCAGAGTGAAGGAGGGGACAGAGACTCAGCACAACAGGACTAATTTTGTATAAGATTTATTAAGGCTTTAAATACAAGAAACCCATGTGGGTAAATATTTAATAACAGCATACTATTGTCACTAAATACACATTCCTATATTTTTGGATAGAGACAGCCTGGCTGTTAGTAATGGTAAGAGTTGATTAGTATTACAAAGATGTATGTCACTGACAATAACATAAATAAACACACAGTTTTGAGACAGACGTACATTCAGATTATTTTCATATGATTTTGATTCCTTACAACATTGAATTAAGGTGTATTAACTTGTTTCATTGATGAGAATATAAGTGTCGTATGCAGATTTAGATAAATAGTCAATTTTTGGGAAATATTTTAAGTATCTGAGCAGGTTAATTAAAATAAGAAAACAAAACGGCAACACATGAACATTTCTGTTGTGCCACATGGATCAATTGTTAGTCGACTGTATATCTTATCAATAAATGTAGCAGCAATACTGAGTGGAATGAAAACTTACAGATGTTTTTTTGGGTAATCAACATAAATAAATGACAAATTAAACATGAAAGAGAATTTTCAGCCAGTTAACAACTGTAACTTAATCACAATCTTGTCTCTCAATAAATTTCACTCCTTATTGAGGTGCTGAGCGAGAGAACAAGTTCAAACTGCATGGATAAAAAAGGGGGTCGAGACATGCCAGGTCCAACATAAAAAAAGTACTGTGTGTCAGGGACGAGGGAATGACTAGAAGTAAGTGGAGCAGAGATGTATGGCTTCTGTGAGAGGAGGAAAAAGCCCGGATCTCCGCGTCATCCTAAATGTCGGAGCACATCTCAGCGCACTGTTTGTCTGATATGTGTGTAGCTAGAGACTCAATGATGTCCAAAAGCAGCAGCTGGCTGAGAGACCGCAGGTTGGGGAGCTTGGATACCTTTGGGAGGGGAGGAGAGCAAAAAAAGAAAATAAAATGAGCCATAAATTAGGACAATGAATCAAACAGAGTAAAATTAAGAAAAAGCAGCACTTGATTGATCTCATGCATGAAAAATGAGGATAAACAGAAAGAAGCTGAACAGAAACACTAACAACACTCCAGTGAAGGAGGGTGAGAATTGAGTGCATCGCTGCTTCTTTGAATAACAAACAATAATCAGAGTGGCACTTTGACCCTCATTGTTATGTGATGAAGTGCTTATACAGCCGGTCGGGCTGTAAACAGTCTCCTCTCTACCCAGAAAATGGAGGGTGATCCACGAGGAGGCCAAAGGTGTCCGTCTCCCGCAAAGAGGACAGGCCTAAGGGGTTAGCTCAGCTGTATTGAGTGGGCAGCAAACACCCAGGGCTCCGGATACAAGCCCACCCACCTTAATGAACTGGTGGACAATAATGTGCAGGCAGTGCTTCTTCATGTCCAGAGCCTGAGTCTTGTCAGCCGCCTCCAGAATCTCAAAAAGGAGAAAATGTTGAGGGAGAAGTGAGTGGGGAAATGATTCATGTAGCATGAAACACACTTTTAAAGTATTAGGCAACACCGTCACATTGGGTTATTTCCTCTCCCCCCTGAGGTAAAAACATAAATACCTGCAAGACATTCTCCACAGTGACGTTCATCTCCAGATTCTGCTTACAGTAAGCCTGCAGTCTGTTGTTTGAAAACCCATAATAATACGGTGCAGCAAACAGATAGCTGTTCATCAAAGGTTAAGGAAGAAGAAAAAAGTTATCTTTCTTGGTGCCATCTGGTAAAATAAATTAATCTTCATATTGCTTAAAGCAAGATTAAATGTATTTTGACCACTGATGTAAATACTGTTAACTCTGCACTGACGTGACACAAGAAGACAAAGTATTTGTTGATTATATGCAATTGACAGGTAACTTCAACATCAGACAAAAACACAGCAAAAGACAACAAAAGACAATGCCAAAGAAAGAATAAAAGCTATAAAGTGTTTACTGCATTGCATTCTGTACAAGCAGTGACCACTCTGGCTACAAAAAATCCTTTATGGTGCATTTAAAATACTGTCCACTAGATGCTGACTGTAGTGTTTTTATGGAACCTAATGAACTGATAAACTGTTAAATTAACCACGTCAAACTTTTTCTTACCCTTGAACACCAATAATGGTAAATAATAATTAAATTAAATGCCTAATATATCTATCTTAAGGCATATGTCTTGCTTAGAAACAGGTATTGACTTTACACAACTGTACAAAATTTCCCCAACTTCTTCTCTAGACATTTAAATACAAAGTTCGGGTCTCAACAGAAGCAAAGGCATTAGAACTATAGGTGAAGTTTGTTTTCAGTGATTTTGTCTTGATTTAAGGTGATTGTGTTAGAGTTGCAAAGTTCTCAGTGTGTTACATTTATCAGTGAATGAATAAAAGCAGTCTGAGCTTTAGAAGGATACAGGGAATCCTCTGGAGGCATGTTGACGTCACCGTAGTAGATATAACGCAGCATGGACTCAAAGGCCTGCTTGCTTGGAACCATCTCACCAATGGAGATATTAACCTGACCGTCCTCAGGCATGAAGGACCGAAACATGGCCTCAAAGTAACTGAGGAGTAAAAAATGCGATGTTAAGAAGTGTCTGGCACATCACAACGTTGAAAAAAGGCCAAATACAATGACAAGAAAACTAATCAGCTCTCCAAAATCTTTAGAATCTTAGCTGTGCAACTAAAGCTTGCAATTTTATTTCAGTATTAAATTAGGTATTAAGTAGACAACAATGAACAAGTAAGTGAAAGCACGAAGCACGAAAGTAAGTGAAAGGTTTAAAAAAGAAAAAAAAAAACTATCTCAATGAAACCTAAAGATTGCCTTTTTTGTCACTGAGAGCTAAAGCTGCTTGAATAGTTTGGGTGAATGTATTCCTTTCTCCTTGACAGTAAGTCAATGCATAAAATACAAAAGAAGTCAAGCGCCTGAGTACTTCCTCTAACTGCTGCATGTGCTCTAAATAGTTAATTAAAGCTGTGGAGGCTCTACCTGGATCGGGCTGCCAGTATGGCTTTATGAGCAGGTCGTGGGTGTCCGTCTAACAGCAGGATAATGTCGCAGAACTCCAGACCGCCTCCCTCCAGGTAAGCCTTCATGTCCTGAACCAGGGAGGTCCCAATGTCCACAGGCTGGTCTGAGTATAACCTTGGAGGAGGTTGCTGCTTTCGTCGCACTATCTCCACAATCAGTGACGTGGACAGATGTTCGAACTCTTTCGTCATGATCACCTGGTTGAAGTGCGATTCCTTCACCACAAAGTTAAGGCAATGTTCCTAGAAGAAGAAGAGATACTTTATTTTAATGAATATCATTCATCTTTCCACAGCATCTCTATTTTTAAAACAAAAGGCAACACAAAACTGCAGAGCATTTCTGAAAGCGTCACATTTCTTGTACTGCAGACATTCTGAACTTCACCCACCAGAGGGCAGTAAAAGTTTGAGTTATTCTGTAACAGTTTTCCACACATACCTTCAGCTGGTCCAGTTGCAGCTTGTTGGCATTTTCACAAACACTGAGAACATTCTGCAGGTCGACAGATGCCTCGATGTACTGCACACACAGCTGCTCCAGGCGAGAAAGCTTAAAACTGAGGGCCAGTTTGTAGACATCCATGATCAGGAGGACGTCCTGAACATGTCCTACAGAGACCAGCAAAGAAAGGACAAATTATCACTGTTTTCTTGTCTCTCTTGGAAATTTCTGCAGTTACACAGTTAAGGCTGACAAACAGAATATCCACGGGGAGGGAGGTACCTCTGCGTGGATACTGAATCTTGTCCGTGTACAGGAACTGCATTAAGACTTCAAAAGGCTGGGCCTCTGCTTCCCTGATGGCTACTTCTAACAGCGGCTGTGATCCCGATGGCCTGTTGCTTCCTGGGATATCCCTCGGGCCTCCAGTTGCTCCTTCATCACTTTCCTCATTGCTCTCCTGTTTAGTCTTCTGCACACAGATTATGAAACAATTTAAGATCTTACATTTTTTTTAACATTCCAGTTGAGGTCCCACCATTGAATTGAATGTTGGCTGTGTGGCTGCTTTAACATCAAGTCAGTTGTTTAACTTTTTGTTTGGACTCAGTTTGTGCATTAAATCAGTGTTGAGTTGGTTACTAATTCTTAAAAGGTGGTTGTCTGTGTGGGAATAATATTGTAATATTTTGTTGCTAAACAATATCAATATAAATCTAATAATCTGAGGGTATAAAGGGGCATATGAGCTTATTTGTGAATTTGATATTCTTTATTCCAGGGTATTGTTTGAGTTCCTGTTCCTGGTCTTCCATTTTCTGAGTGATGGGAACAACAAAAGTCTCTGCCTGACTGTTATTTCATGTGTATAAATATCTTGTGAGCACACAGACTGTCTTCCCTTGTCTCAGAGTACTGGTACTGCATGACTCTGACCTGTCGCTGCCTATCCCAAGCCTGCAGGATTTTCTTTCGCAGCCACTGACATCTTGCAGTCACTATGGCAATATGCCCCAAGACTCTCTCCTCCCTCTGTAAACAACAAAACCAGAAGACAAGCAGACAGAAAAATCAACTTATGTTGATAATGAAAAAGTCACCTTGTAATTTTAATCAGCAGTTTCAAGGTTAAGCTTCCCAGTTTCACATACAGACCATGATAACCCACCTCGCCAAGAATGAACTCCACATCGCAGAACTGACGGTTTTCCCACAGTTTGCCATAGTCCTCATGGAGAGTGCACTTTGGGTAGCAGGAGAACTGAAGCAAGAAAATTATATTTTTAGTAAGCATATAACTTCTCACCAAACAAGCTGTATGATTCAATCATATAAAGTCCAGAATTTTATATTATTATTTAGAGGCTTTTGACCACATGATGCAAAACACTTAGAGAAAATGTTTAAATATTTCAACACTAACCTGAAATCTGTACATCTCCCCACTGCGCACGTTGTTGTCCACAGTTCCTCCAAAGATGTACATGGCATCTTGAATCACAGCTGCAGCATGGAAAAGTCTTCCACTGGGCATCTGAGAAGGCAGGGGCACAGGACATTTAGCTTTTGAAATTAAAGTAGAAAAAATCATTCAAGAGCATTTCTTTGAAATTTGTAGTTGAGGATCCATTAAAAATGTCTTTACATGCATATCAAGGGGCATCTGCGCTGATCACAATCAGCACTGATTCTACTGATAACTACCCTTCAGAGAGATTCACACCAAGATAATCACCAAGCTCTCCAGGTAAGTTTTACTAATAAAGTGCAAAAGGACTTCTACAAAGTTGAATATAAAGTTGCTGAACTCAGAAACAAACACAACAATTCCACAATTTTTTTGCTTTACACACATACAGTATTTGGTCCAAGTAAACATTTGCAGTTACAAAAAATATGGGTTAAATACCAGCCTACTCCTGTTTTATAATTCATGTAACACAGCAGCTTTTTAATATCATGCATCCACTTCCACTGTGTACTGAAACAGCTCTTTGTAAGTGTTTGGCTCATACCTCACTGTCCTGGCTGGGGTGGATCACCTCCCAGGTCTGAGAGTCTACATCATAGCAGTGCAGTTCATTTGGCAAAGTGTTGTCAGCAGCACCCCCAAATACATACAGGTGGCGGTCAAAGGCAACCATAGTGTGGCCATAGCGTCTCTGGGGAGGTGGAGGGGAGCCGCGCAGCAAGTGTTCGGTGGGGATGCGTGTCCATCTGAGAGGACAGAGTTATGATGACTCACAAGTGAAACTGGCAACAACAGGGTGAGTAACTAAGGTGTGTTCTGGTCACAAAGAGTGAACTCACATGTGGCCCTTGAACTCAAACTGGAAGAGGTTGTTGGTAATCTTGGCTCCACTCTGACCAGAAAACACAAACATTTTGTCCCTGCATACGGCTACTGGGAAGTTGCAGCAAGATGGAGGAATCTCACCACTTTGATCAATCTATTGGACATAAAGGCAGAGGCAGAGAAATAACACATGTGGTAGAGTGTTCCTGGGCGTTGTACTCTCAGTGTGCTTCTGATTATGAAATAATGAAATTTATTATACTGGCCTCCTCCCAACACGCATGCTCTCGATCTTGCAAACTGATGGTCCACATGTCATTCAGCCTGTATGAAGGAGAAGAAAATTCATCAAATATAATTGTGGCAAAAATGAACAAACAAACAAAAAAAAAACAATAAAACCTCAAACATACCTGGCATTTCCATCGTAGCCAGCAAATATCCACAGTTTATCACTGTAGACTGTGGCCCCGTGTGCAGACCTAGCCACTGGCAAGCTAAAACAGAGAGCAGGGTTGAATTCTGGTATCCTGCCATCTGACTTTGCTGTCTCTACACAGTCAAATCAAACACACTCAAAGTAATTAAAAATAATAATAATAAATAAACAACCTGTAAAAAAATAAAGAGAACCAAAATAAATTTAAAAAATACATTACCTCCCCTCCACTTTCCATTCAGTCCACTGTCCTGTTGCAAACTTGTACTCAAAAAGGTCATTTTTGTTTTTCAGGTTTGAGTTTGAGTAGATGTCACCAGTGTAGCCCCCTGAAAGATAAGTTAAGTCAGGCATTGTAACATTCATGTCAGTGTCACAGTTTCAAATTATTAAAAGGAATTAGATTTAATTATAAATAGAAAACAAAAAGATACATGTAATCTATAACACATAGCACATATAGCACTTAAGCTTATTTTTTTTTTTTTACCAAAAACAAACATGCTGCTGCCATAAACAACAGCTGAATGATGATATCTGGGAGCAGGCGGAGTTCCAGTGGTGAAGGCTCTGCGGTAAAAATTAAGACAATAAATAAATCATACCGTCCATATTTCTTTTGTTTGCTTCATTATGGTGCATTGCTGTAATCTTACCGACACCACGAGCAGTCCTTTACATCAAAGCGGAGCAGGTCATTCAGCATGTTCTTCCTGTTGGAGAAAATGTAAACGCATGCGATGTAGAAGATATTAAATATATAGAAAAATACCGGTCACTATGCAATATTACTCACCCATTGTCTCCTCCAAAAACGTAAATGGCATCCCTGTATGCCACAACAGTGTGCTTGCTGCGCCTAAACAGACCAAATGAAGTTCGGGATGAATGACTCAAAATGCACATGCAGATTTACTAAGTCGAGTCGGACAAAGCTGCAACTACCTATCTGTCAGCACGTTACCTTGCACCAACAAACTCATCACACGGAGGCAGTCTTCTCCAACGATGAACAGTCTCAAAAGGCCCAAAGTTGAGCGTCAAATATTCCACACTGTCGGAGCAACTGTGGTCGAAATCAACACTCGGGGCCACTTTGGTTGATTTGCAGGACATTGTTGCTAACTCATCCAGCTGAATCATTTCTCAGGGCCACTCATATTTAGGCACGTCCACGGTTAACACCATCGTTAATGTCAGTCCTCCAACGTGCCAATGTTTGTGACAAGTGTATCAGCTAAGTAGATAAGCTTTAATTTCCCTTTATTTACGTTAGAGGATTGTTGTCGTTAGCTAGTAGCGATGCTAAGAACTAACACTAGCCGCACAGCTAGCCTTAACTAGCTAGATAGCTTTCTGCCACTGCCAAGCTGCAAAACATTTTTTTTTAAAAAGCTAACGTGTAAACATCAAAGTTACACAAAAATATGACGGTCCAATACTTATGTTTGTAAGGTAAGTATACTAAGTAAGTAAGTTCAAAGCAAAAGCATTAGTCGCAAAAAGTGACGCTAAACTAGCCAAACAACAGTGCTGTCATCAAAGTGCACAGCCAACCAACCACGCCCCCGAGCGCGAGACTGCTGAGCATTTCCGGTAATGTCAAATAAATTTAACCCTTACAGGCTGTAAAATTTGGTCTATTTTTATAGACTATTTTTTCAAAGTATTGGCGAAGTATTTTTTTTTTTGCAGATGTCTGCGAGACACCATGTGATGTCAGTACCCACAGAATTAGATCTTGTAAACTGAGCCAATCAAAATGTCTGCATGTTCATGACTAGGACTGTTTTGAAGAGAATATTTAACTTTCTAACCTCATCTGCACGCACACAAACCATCGCCAAAAACGCGAGCAACCAGTGTTTGCACTGTGCTCACTAAAGCTCTTGTCAGTCAGAGGTGAGAGACCATAATAAAACAATGTCACACTTACGACCTTGTGCCCATATATTTAGAGATAACATTGTGAGATAATCTCAGATGTAACTGATAACATAGGAAGTTGACAGATGTAAACAAAAAAAGTTCTCCACTTCCAAAGCCCTTTTGCTATACATGCTGGCTTTATTTACAGGAAATAGATATTACTTGGCCATTTTAAATGTTATTATTTCCATCACTGTTTTCTAGCTCTGACAGATCAAAACAACCTGAATTAATCAAGGCCAACAACCTCAACTGCAGTGAAAATACACAGGTATAAAATAATAAAATTTACAATGCAAACTCTAGCAGCACCTCGTTGATATTTAACTAGAGGACTGGCTAGATTAAGTCTTTATATAATAATATCTTTTATATATTAATATATCAACATATCTACACAGTTTAATTGTTGTGAGTAAATAGATTCCAAAATTCTCACCTTTTTTAAGGCTTTATATTTTACTTTTTCATTTCAAGTAATGTATGGTTTAGTGAGGACCTGCTGACCAAATAATCCCTCTTTGCCATTCTTTTGTATTATCTGCATCCCAAACTAATTATGACAGTATATTCCTCTTGGATTTGTTCATTCTAATGACCCCTGCCAACTCAAATTGACTATGTCAAGAACTTGAAAGTGTGTCTTGTTCCATAATTTAAATACCAATTTTTAACATTTTCAAAGATTTTGGGCTGTTTTATATAATCAATAAACCAATAACAATCTTACTACTCACCAAACATACAGCCTTCATAATTAAACAGTCAAAAATAAAGAGGAAACTATAAGATTTATGAATCAGACATAACTTTTAATACATACAATATTACATGTAATTTTCACTTATTTTTGAGGATGATAAGATTATCATACATTGCCAGGAAAACCAGGGGGATATATGGAGGACAAATTCAATGAATTAAATATAAATGAATCAAAAACTGAATCCATTAGATAGGCTGTAAAACACAATAAATATTACATATTACATGCACGGATAATATATATATATATATATATATATATATATATATATATATATATAGGTGGATGGATACACATAAAGAAATAAGTGAGGGGTACAGTGCATTGACAAAAAATATATTTCCCAATTTATTTGCCTTTATTTCTGTAGCCTAAGAATATGAGGCTGTGTAAACACATGCAGGTGGTGTTTAACACTGTCAGTCACTGTGCCTTTCTAAATAGGTTTTACTTTGCTTGGCTGATAGTGAATTTTACTTTTGGCTCACTATGCAACAACATCCTACCATATCATCAATGTGCCCGCCAAAACACCTGGCAAGGGAAAATGCTATTAGTATTAACACTACAATATCAAGAGAGAGAGGAATACGCTACAACAGCAGAGTGCCCTGAGACGGGAAACATAATATATATAATATAGCAAAAAAAACCCCCAAAAAACTCAATATATCGTATGCCATAAAAAACTGACAAGAACAATAAATTAATAACGGGATTATTTTGATGTACTCACTTTTTAATTTATTAAATATTACGTATAACTTAGCAGACCTTTTTTTCATGATAGACATTTTGACAAGTCACTGCAGGAATTTTTTTTTTTTTTTTTAAGTCAAAATCTAAATTTGATTTGAGCAGTTCTTGGGTCAAGTAACAGAGTAACAGAGCCCCCATTAGTGTTATTAGTTGCGTCTTGCTTTACCAGTTATGCTGAGTAAAAATGTCTATCATGAGAAAGGGTCCATATTTGAGCTGGTTAGTAGTTAGTGTTTTTTGTTTGTTTGTTTGTTTTGTTTTCATAAGGACTGATTTTGTTCTCCATAGAGAGTAACACTAACATTCACCATCCTCATACGTGTTGAGTCATTAGTGAGGTTTCAGTCTCCTAGAAATTATATGTTCACACCTTTGAGGGGGTTGACATCACAGAGTTTGACAATATTTTGTTTAAAGGGAATTAACATTTTGTCTTTTGATGTCTCCAGACCACTTTAGAAATTTGGCATGGATGGCAACATTTTTGTCTCTCCCCCTTCAAAGGGCTCATAAAGTTAGCCCTAATTCTCACTGATCACTCAGTTCACACTTGCAAGTAAGAACATTCACATTTTTGAGAGATGACCCACAAACATAGAGAACAAAATTAGTTCTCATGTGCATATAGTAAACTGAATCTGTACTTGTAGATTGTGAGGTCTACATTTTTTTTTCTCAAGCACCCATCAAATACATTACAGTGCACAATCAAGTGAAATGCAAACAAGTCAACATTGATACTATTCAATGACTATGAGATTGACATGTGACAGGAACCTTTAACCTTTTGCTTTTTTAGCCACAAAGTCAGACTCCTCTCTTTAAAAACAGTCTGTCAGAGTTGGTCCTCTTGCTCACCCGCCTAGTCACCAGATAATTTCTCGGATATGGCCCCACAGCTTGGTGATCCACAGGTTAACCCCGAGCTCTGTTAAGTACTGAATTTCTGGCATCAACATCTTACGGCACAACTTCTGATGTGCCTTGTCCACATTCTTCTTCAGATTATAGCCCATGATGGACTTCTCTCCGATGGGCTGCCAAGGTTTCATGGCCGTCTCTTGGATGCTGCCAGCGTCAACAGCATGACCCCCCTCAATGCAAATTGATGCCATCTCTGCGTTCCTTCTCTTCAGCTCTGCCACATCCTCAGCCATCCGCCGTTGTCCATATGCATCTACTTTCTTCCAAAAAGTCTGGTTGAAATGCTGGTATAACTTCCAGTCAATAGAGTTCCACTCAAGAGCTTTGGCCCTCAGCTCAGGGGTCAGTTTAGACACAGTGGACCCCTTGCGGGCATTGAGCTTGAAGAAGAGCAAGTCCTCCATCTCCCAGCAGAGGGCATCCTTGAGAAGGATGAGTGATTCCTCAAAGTATTCCACCAACATGACCAGCTGAAAGCGGTCACTGATGAATTTGATTACCTCTTCAACCTGTGGATCATTCAGCTCCAGAGTGTTGTCCTGTCCAAAGTCGAAGAACAGCAGATTCTTGAGGTAGAACGAGTTGAAGCCCTCCGGATCAAAATATGAATGGGGGTCACGTAGAAACTCAGTCAGCTTGTCATCACCTGGTATCTTCCATGTAAAAGGCACCAGCCGGCCAAAGTAGTGGAAGGACGACTCAAAAAGCTCTGCGGGGTCTCGCAGAATGGTGATGAAGGAAGTGTCTGTAGGCAGCAATTTGTCCACCTCGGGTGCATTGAAGCGCATGTGATTACAGATAATATTAAAGCACATTCCAGGTCTATAGTCTTTAACCTGGGAGCGCTGGAAAAAAGACGGATAGAAGAAGTCATTTCTACTGTCGGGGAAGGCAAATTTGAGGTGGTGCTTCTCTCCAAAGCGGAAAAGGATGTTGAGGAAGGTGCTGCTGGCTGTTTTGTGGGTCTTCATGAACATAATGTCCATTTTAGGTGTGCAGGTCTGGCCAGTGGCATGTTGGGAGCTATTTGTGATTGATTTGGGGTGGAGCTGGAATGGACGGTGGGCACATGAGTAAGGCACTGGGGCCCTAAAGAGAGAGAAACAAGCAAAACGTTCAATTTATAAGATGCTAATAACATTTACTCTCTGTTTAATCTCACACAGAGTAAAGAAAAGCTGTAGATTTAAGAATATGGAGGAAGTTGTCTGTTTGGTATTTTTTAAAATGATTTCAGCTCAAAATAACAAAAATTGCCACAGAGTTTTTATGTGCTCTTTGTTTTCCATTATATTTTCCACAGAAGACATGTATATGTACATAATTGATATGAGTCTTACTCGGGCAGATTGAAGTGGATCTGAGGTGTGGAGATGCAGTAAAGCAGGATCATGCAGCTGGTCAGAAGGGTACCCAGGACCAGGCCTTTGCACATGGACCTCTGTTGTCTCCCTTGCTTGCCAATCATGGTCCAGCAGGATCAAGAGTTACCTTTAATACACAGAAAATTCTTATTATTGTGAGATTTTTATACCTGTTAGCTGCAAGAGGCAAGCTTTGTGGAAACAATTGCAACAATTTGAATGATTTATTTAGAAGGTTACCAGAGAGAAAAATCAAGGTGTAAAGTGACTCTAGTTGCGATCTTTGTTCTCTGGTTTCTACAAATAAATAAACACCTATAAAATATAAAGCAGTCTAAAGGAAAGTTTTATAAAAAAAAACACTGCAACCTTAACATTTTAGATTTTTTAAAACTACAGCAGTGAGATGCTAATTTACCTGAATGGTGACTTAAGTGTTTTATACAATTCCATAAGAAATGCAGTATTCATCACTATTTTTTTTTGCCATATTATCATATTTTTATTGTGCCAACCACCTGTAGTCAAAAATCATTGGAATAAGAATAGAAAATTGCTTCTGTAATGCAAAGGTTTAAAATTAACACTCTGACCATGAGAAGAGAAGGAAATCAGGTTTTAGTTTGTAAGTGATGCGTCACACACACAGTTAAAGCAACTTTAAGTGAAGTGAGTTGGACTATGACATCATGAGGTGGACCATAATTTATGTTCATTAAATATATTTACCGACAAGGGAGGTGCACATTCTAAACACAGGGTGTAGTTAATTGCACCGTGAGCCACAAAATGACATGCTTGCATCTTGTGACAAACCCTGTTTCTCAGCTGACCCATAGAATAAATAATGCATCACCATGGAAAGTGATATTGCATTCCCCCCCTGCAGACTGAGGTAAGATGAGCCACCCGCTGACTCAGCGACACAGCCAGGTGACACTCACCACCTGGAATTTGCAGCATTAAGTGACCCAAAGTGACCCCAATTCAGAGCCCAGTCTGAAGAGATGAGACTGTAGAGATATGTGGGCCAACACCGTTTTCTACTGAAGCCAACTGCATTCACAAAATAATAGTAATAAAAAAAATATATACACTCATAATTATGAGAAAAAAATCTCACAGTCCAAAAATTATAGTCTAACATTTTTTTTGGCAATTGCAATATATCTATTTTTTTTTTTTGTGTGTGAGCACAATGCGTTTCCACAGTTTTCAGCTCATAACGCCTCATTAAAGCAAACACAGGGTTATCAATATTTATTTTAAATCAGCTACGTAAAAATCAGGCTGGAAAGCAGATTTCAGTAAAACTGCTCTCCATTTTACATGTATATTATATTTCAGTAGAGACTGATCTTACACTTAATCAGGTAAAAAAAGCAAAGTTATAAGTTGAAGTCATGTACAACTTGGTTTAAGAAAAATATTCTTCGTTATCTTTTGGCTGTTGAGGTTGGAAGTTTTACGGTACAACTACTTACGTAAGAAGAACTGGGATCCTTTTAAGTCCATTTTGCAGGTTAGAGACTCAAATGAATCAAGCTGTCAAAAATTTATGCAGAAAGAAGATTATTGTTCAATGCATATATACAAGCTGCCATGGCTTCTGGAGTAATTTTTTAAAAAGAGCTTTGCCTCCACACGTAACGACTATTAACTGCAGGTAACCTTGACAGAGGGAGAGAGTTAAATTAATAAAGTTATTACTGATTAATTTAGTTGATCACGATGTTCATTTTGACACTGAAGAAGTTTTGCATATGTATATTGATTGGATATTTGATATATATTGATGGACAAATATGAGCTTGTATACAAACATTTAAAAATAAAAAAGAAACAAAAACATAAATAAAGTTGCCGTGTCAGAAGACCGCGAGAGCGACTCGTGTGCATGATGAGCGTCAACCAACCACATCTAACGGTGTGTTCACATCACAACATTATAACATCTGTCATCACGTAAAAGGCTACAACAAAGCAAGTTTTGGTTGTCTCATACCAGCAGAATATTACAAAATTATATTATATTATATCATAATTTTGATACTTACCTATGACAAGATCGAATGCGCGCGTATCAACTTATATCAGCTGAATCTCGACTGTAAACTATTAACTCCTGTAGTGTCACGTTATCACAGGGCTTAGGAAAATGATGTATCATTCTGTTGAGCAGCCGGTTTTGTGTCTACAGTTATATAAAACCTTGATGTGGAGTTATTATTAACATACTGATGGGGTGTATCCAGCTAGAAGTTGCCATGCTCAGCGTCCAAGTGCCGCACCCAACCTCGTTTAAAAAAAACCTTGACATCGCTAAAGCTGATAAAGATTAAAGTACAATTAAAAGAAACAGAGTCGATAGTCTCATAAAGCATAAATATTGCCTACTCTGTTAGAGGCGCAGCCAGCAAAAGGATAAAGACTTCTGATCAAGGTGCATAAGCATAAAAACACAAACAGTACAAGTTCAAGTGGCTCATTAGAGAGGCAACTTAGAGGAAACATGAGAAATACAGCGCTTTTTAAAAAATCTATGTAGAAAAAAGTGACACTATGTCAGTAACAAAGTAATAAAAAACCTTTCATGAAGTTAAAAAAAAGTACAAAAAGTACAAATACAAACACTAGTCAAATATGAGAAAGATGTGGATAGATTCAGCTCTTCATTTATGCCAAAGTGCTTCACTGTGTTTAAACTATGAATCCGACGTGCCTGTCTGCAGAGCACGGGGTTAATGATGATAGCACCTCTAGTGGGAGATGAATTTTTTCAACTCCCCAGAGTTTTAATGGTGCTGCTGAGCATAAGCAGAAAACATGTGACGACAACAATACCATTATCTATGTTTTGTGTTGCTGTCTTATTTTCAAATATGCAAATCTTTAATGATCTTTTTGTTAGTCAGACCACAAGGACATTTTAGCACAAGGAAAAAATGTCATGCAGTCAAAAAATGGAGTCCATTAGGTTTTTTTTTGTTTTTTGTTTTTTGTTTTTTTCCTTAGTGCAGGATGTGTAAAGCACTTTATGTGTGACGAGTTAGAATAATGTGAACAGTGGCCAGTGGGTTGGTTAGACTGCCAGGATACAGTGTTGGATGGCTCTCTGGTGTCAGAATAAACCAGCCTGTCTCTCAAATTACGGCAATGTTCAACGTGATAGGGGAGGCACAAAGCTGATGCTAGAGATGCTAAGGCTGCTGGATAGATTTTGAAGACTTTCAGTTTATAAATACCAGTCTGATTACAATGCTTCAAACTAAGGCTTCACATCAACACACCATCACATATGAATGGCTAAGATCATAGACCACAAACAATACATACTTAATTAGATTTTTTTTTAAGATATGTGTCTTAAGTGATAGCCAAAAGCTGGACTAAACCCAAATGAGTAATAAATGATGTACTGGACACCAAAAAAAAGGACACCATGCTGAAGACTAGGCTGGGATTTTGAAAAAGCTTTTACAATTTAGCAAGAATTCATGAAATGTTCATGTTGTGTTTTCAAATATGGTCGTGGACTAAAGTAATGTAACTTTTATTCACATTTAAGGGAGGATATTCTCCTAAACAGCATAAGATCATGAGAAATACATCCAACTCGAGATTGAAACAAAAATAGAAAACTGGCACTGTTTCAAATCTGTATTTATTCTTTGCTTCAGATTTTTCGGCCCGCCTTCAGGCTGCTAGCTTAGCATGATTAGCTTTTTTTTTAAGGGATTTGTTGATGTACACAGACTACTTTTTTAAACGTCAAAACTTGTTAAAACGCTTAGATTTGTGTGAATCTAATGATGCAGACCCTTAAACATATGACCAAGTCAGCAGGTTTAACAACAGCTCTGTCAGACCAACAAAAAACAAGGAACTCACAAAAACCGTATGAACTCAGGGAAGCTTTAAAGCATTTCTAAGATATGTGACATAGTTCTGTCCCAACATCACATCTCAGCATCCACAAACAACCAAGAGCTGCGGTCACTGATATTATTTTTTAAATTTCTCCTTATCACTATCTTGTACACATTTGCTCTTTGGCTACAACATGATTATTGGATGATGGCTGAAGTCTTAGCTTCAGACTGACACCTTATTTTACCTGTTTGGGTCTTTCATGACCTCCACAGCCTATGACAGCTAAAGAGAGTCTGAAATTAAGGGAAGGGCCCACACCTCTTTCTTTATAAAAAGAGCTGGCTGTTTGCAATCAATTATGTAATTTATTTATTTATTTATTTTTAATTATCAGTAATTTTTTAATTAGAAAAAAAATTGTGCACTAGCTGGGTTCATTTAAACCACAGTCATAAAAGGCCTTCCACAAAAGCAAAAGTATTTTAAGTCATGTAAAGTCAAAATAAAAGCCAAGTCATGGTAAATAGTTAAAAGAAAAAGAGTTGGTGAGTATGGATATTTATATAAACTAGAAAAATACAGTAAATGGCCTTTTTGTTGAAAACACATAAAGGTTTATGTAGAAAACATGCATTCATCATTTTGAATATATGTTTTATGGCTTTTTTTATTGATTAACAGCTACAAGCATTTACAGCATCACTGTTGTGATAAAAGTCTCTCAAAGAAGATTTCTCTCCGTGGTAAAATGAATGGTTGCTGGCACGTGAACACATTTAGGATGCCGTAATGGCTTTAGCTACTTTGTGTGTGCCTGTGTGGACATAAACCTTGAAGTGAAGGTAATAAAGAGCGTAATGATTTGATGTGTTTTCCCAGATGAAGTTGCCTCAGTCAGTGCTCAAATGCCACACCTAAGTACATATAAAAACCACACGGGGATATCACCAAGGTCAGAAAGAGAAAAGTACAATTATAAAACCAGTACGCATGACAACTTCAAATGCTTTCTACTCTGTCTATATTCATCGGAGAACACATGACAATTTCAGTTCTTCTTAATGCTAAAGGGCTTCACTGTGTTACTGCAGAGCAGTAAATTGATGATGTTACCACCTCTAGTGGGAAATAAAACTTCTTAAATTTCATGATTTTCATGATGCTGCTGAGAACCAAAAGGACCATGACCATGCATGTACATAAAATGGTTCAAAACGAGCTTTCATTTTACATCTGACAGCTATTCAACAGATGTTTTAGGCAAATTTCTAAACTTACAGGGATTGTTGAATAGAAACATAATCAGTTAGGCACATGTTCTAAAACATCTACAGTCTCATAATTTGTGTCTCCCCAGGAAGATTTCTGTAATAAAAACCAATGTTTACCAGCCAGAGAGCACATTTATGACCTCAAATTTACATGAGCTACTTTGTGTGTGTTGGTTCTGTGAACTGCAGAGTTCATTTTAGGTTCAGTCTTATCATCGAAACATTATGCAAACATCACTTTCCAAACACACCTTAAAAGGGCTATTTCTGCTCTTTGTCTGGACTCTATGAAGGGTCTATTTACAATGGAGGCATGTGATACAGCTCTTTCTCTGCCATCAGAAGCCGCTCTGTTGGACATTTGAGGGGAGGGCTAGTTAAGGTGGAACAGTTCAACCTGCAGATGTGAAGCGAGTTTTGACTACTATTTTCCCTCCCATTGCTTACGGCAACCTCTGAACTTAAGCAATATAATTTTTTTTATTGTAACTGACATAATTTTTTGTTAAAATTTAGCCCCTGTTACTGTCATATAACACTGATGTATGTCCTTGTGGAATGTATAATAGATTGGCCTCCTCTCTTATTCTTCTCTCAGCTTTTTGACAAAATGAATTTCTACAGGCATGTCACAGCCCACATAATTCTGGCAGCGTTTACCCTGATTTTTTTTTGGCTCCGCACAAACCAAAGATATCGTTCTACTGCTAAGTATAACAGGAACTCAGTATCCCAAGAGTGCTGTTTATAACAGTTAACATGACAAGTTAGGGTTGATGTGATTACAGTTATACATGCGGGTAAAATGTAAAATAATGGCAAGAATTTCTAACAAATACCAATTTAGACTTATCAGTTTTACAAAACACAAAGTAAGACTATTTTGTAGCGAACAACTTAATTCGTTTTAAAAACTGGAGAAAAATTTCTTACCCTCATACGTGAATCCAAAGAGAAACTAATGCACGTGTTTCTTTTCCAACTGCATTGTCTTTGCCCTTCCAGGCATCCAGTCCAAGATGATTAGCACAAGTCGATCTTCCTGCCAAGGCTGTTCTTATGTCTGTACTTGACATACACATACGGTTATAGACCCGGCACAGTCCCGCGCTCCTCTTATCACATGTCTACTGCTATGGAGCTCATTCATCTGGTTGCTGTTCCTCTTCTCCTCTTTCTCTCTGAAAGCACACCTGATGCCTCGGGCTACCTGCCACCAAACCCCCCCCTCCCCCCTCAACTTTCAATTCAGAACTAAAACTGCTGATTAAAGCACAGCAGGGATGCTCATCTTGCCACCTGTGACGTCAGGGTCTCTGTCAGGAGACATGCACTTGTCAGCGAGTTAAAAAAAAAAAGAGAGAGAAGAAGGACAGGAGGGAGGAGAGGGGCTGTATAGTCCCTATTCTGTCAACATACAGAAGGCTATTGAGTGTAGACAGGGGAGTCTGAGCTGCAAGCTGATAGGAGGGGTGGAAAACAGCATAAAAGGAACAAATGCAGAAAGCCAAAGCACAAAGGCTTTAATTGTACCACTTGATGAAGACCGCTCTGTCTGTATTGTTTAGAATGCTTATTTAGCATTAGTGTCTACACAGGCTGTAGGAGGAATTGTACACAGTACAGATTAAAATCCATCCAGATTAAAAACAATATTTAAACAAACTAAGCCGCCTGCACAGACATGACTCACGGTATAAATGCTTGGTTGCAAGTTTTTTTTTTTAATTTCATAAAAATCAATCTCTTTCCTGCAATTTAGGCTACACATTAAAAGCTGTTAATGTTTGAGCTGCCTTGATTTGTAAGTTATAATATAAAAACTATTTTATAAACTCATGAACCTTTCCATTCTCGACACCATCTATTGGGCAAGTTAGCGGACACATTTCAATAGAGAATTAAATGAGCATTCAACCATGAGTGACAGTCTATTTGGCTCTGCTAGGCAGGATGTGGCAATATGTGGTCATAACACTTCATCCATTACAGTATGCGTGAGCTCTGTCCCTCTGCACACTGTGACCCCGATTCATGGAAGGCACACTCGCTTCGTGCTGCTCATCCCACACTCGTCATGCTCGGGCACGACACTGTGGCTTTTGTTGGGCAAGGCGGGCCTTTGCCTGCAAGCACCCGGAGTGCCAGGCTGTGTGGAATGCAGATCAGGGCGAGAGGGGGCAGGGAGTGTCACTAACTGAATGGGGAGATTGAGGAGAACGGGGCGTAACCAGACTGGCCTTCAGCCCACCACCATCACAGCAGCATCTAAAGGAGGGCAGAGGGGCTCATGCTCCTTCGTCATCAACACCCACCGTCCATGTGTGAACATATCGCATGGATTGACAGCAGCGCAATGACCTCCGCCTCTGCACAGTTGTGGACTCATGAGTCTTGAGGAACACATGCTGTGTACTGATCCATACAGGGCTGCAGGAAGTGACACCTGAGAGCAACTCATCTGCTATTTAAAGACTAACTGCTCGTTTGAAGCATAATTAATCCTTTGTGAATATGCCAAAACACATAGTAGCTCACTGATAGTAGGAGACCTGGACATATATTTGATCAGTGCTGCAAAAATCACACACAGCCATCTTAATATGTTGTGGGTTTATTTTAAAATACAGATCATTTCGAGTACAGATCTTAACAAAGTAACAAATATCTTGAGTAAGGTAGAACAATTCATACAAGGACAAGAAGTCACTTTTACATTAATAATTACACAACCGGAATTCACCATCCACAGCCACATCCTGCACTTCATCTCGAAATTATCAGGGGTCAATACACCAAGTCAGATGACTGTGACTCACAGAGCGCTCTCCTGCTGTTACAGGTTTTATGACATGTCACCTGAGTCTGATTAGACTAATCATATCAGTTCAATCATTTTCTGGCCTTTTTCTTCTTTGATTTCTCAGCGTCGTCATGGGCCTTCCTCTTGGCAGCAAGCTTGTTAGCCTGTTGATGAGAATAAATGATGAATGCAGTCAAAGCACAAGAGTCTATTGAACGGGGGAGGGGCATCTCTGCAGCTACACATAATGTTAAAGATTGTCAGCCTGGGATAGGATGACTGATAGTGAAAATAAAGGAACCACTGTTAAAAAAGAAGGAATGTTATCTTCATACATGCGCAAACAATGTTATCTCATTATCTCTCGAATCATTCAATCAATAACAAAATGAAACAAACCTCTCGGATTTTTCTTTTCTTTCCGAACATGATCTTGTCATAGAGGTATTTCTCCTTTTTCTTCATCATCATGATGGCCAGACGTTTCTCCTCTGCCTTCTCCTCCTGCTCCAACCGTGCTGCGTTTTCTACCTTCACTTTGCCAGGCGTCACTTTGACTTGCAGAGGCTGAAAGAACGAGTGACGGGTTTGTTAAAGGTGCCAATGATTTGAAGAAACAGAAAAGACTTAGACGACACGGAAAAGGTTTCTTAAGTCTCTTACCTTGCCCTGGGATCTTTGTTCTTCCATTTTCTTGAGATTCTTCTCTTCTGCCTCGTCTTCTTCATCGTCTTCCTCTTCGTTGTCATCATCTTCCTCCTCTTCATCCTCAACCTCCTCATCTTCTTCCTCTTCCTCTTCTTCCTCGTCCTCTTCAGCGGCTACGATGGAGGAAAAATAAGTAAATGATGTGTTCATGGTTCCAATATTCCATTCAACATTTGATTCTTTTATGGTACTGACTAAGAGTGATGCAAAAAGGATTTATTGCGTTTCTTATTAATAGAAAAAAAAAGTTCTTTAGCATCAAATTTCAAAGTTGATCAAATATCAAACCAAATAAAATAATTCCACATATATTCAGCTCCTTAAAATGCACTTAATTTATTACTGGTAAAGCATTCTGCTGTTAGATCTCACATAAGTAACTGAATAACATCATCTGTGTGTAGCTTGACTGATTGAAATAACTGAAATCACATAAATGCATGAAAGATGAAACATCAGAGCAACGTGCGGTTTTCTCACCAGGTTTTTCTCCACGTTGTAAGGCCATGATCTTCAGTTTTTCAGGGGGCACATAGTCTCCCTCCCTCTCCTCCACGAAGGGAGACAGGTGGGGCGGCAAAGTCACCCCAAGGAAGTAGTCTTCCACTGGCAGAAGAATTTTGGCATTGACACAATCAAACACCCACTGGGGCTGGATGTAGTACCTGAACAAATTGAATCATAGAAAGAGTTGAAAAAATTGAAAATGGAATGAAATTTATCTATTATTTTCATGTTTTGATTTGAAATAATGAGCGCATATCTGGTTATTTTATACGGTAGTCCCCCCCCCCCCTCCCCCCCCGCTTAAGAAATATATCATGGTGTCTGAAGGGGGGACGGACGGGAAGTGAGCCTTTGAAAATGCAGAGCAGGATAAAGAAAAGAGGACAGGGTCTGTCACACACGAACAACAGAGCTGCTTTGAGGCAAGAGAGCGGAAAGATGACTCTGAAAGGAAGCTTTGTAAATGAAATGGTAATGTACAAGGAGAGGAGCACAATCACTCTTCTTCTCAGGATCCGGAAGCTTACTGTAAATCTAATTGTATAAAAAACTGATGCGTTCTACATGTTTGAAAAGCAAGAAAATGTTAAATACAATGAAACCACAACACTCCTTTACCTGTTGATATACTGTTTGTCAGTGTTGGGTCTGTCGACAATTTGATGTGTGATTGTCTCATCTGTCACCTCGTATGTGCTGCCAATGCAAACAGACTTGTCCCAGGACACCTGTCCGCCAAAACACCTGGAAGGGGGCAGCAACACACGAAACATAGAGAAAAGGTTTGAAATTATGGAAAAGGTCTCTTTGTTTCTGTGTTTTCATTTACACTTCCATGAGTTTCACTGCAGCAGCATCGACTCACCTGATGACGAAAGCCAGCGACTCTCTGGGTGCTTCTCTGTTGAGGAAGAACTTGCGTCCTTCAAAAAGCTTTTTCTGAGCTTCCTGTTGTTTCTCTTCCTTTTCCCTGGCCTCCATCTGTTCTAAGTCTTCCTGAAGAAAGGTGTTACAGGAAAATTTATTCATATCAATTTAAATGAACTTTATGATCCCCATCATTGCTGAGGCAAAGAATTATTTGTCACTTGTAGATGAATTAGGCTACCAGGCAAGGGTCTAAATTACAGATAATAGTGCAGTTAGATTTGTTATGATGAACAATGTGTATTTATTGTATGCATAAAGGTATATAACTCCCCTAAAGTTTAAAGTCTAAAAGGGTTTTTGGGTTTCTCAAAAGTCCCCGTGGCCAATAGATCAGAGCCTCGAAGCAGTTGGGCAAAACAATCTTCCCAGAGAGAAACAAGTGTTGTCCTGGCAACTAAGAAAGAAGCTGTAATCCTCCAGTCTCACACCTAAAAGAGGTGTGAGGGGAGAAGAGGACAAAGATGTGCGACATCTCACCGCTGTCCTCAGAGACCAATTAGTTTATCAACTGCTGTTTTTCTGCATGTTTTGATGACTGTTTCTCGCAGTGTCATGACTATGACACAACAGTTTTGGTCTCAGCATTTTCAAAACAGAAGACAGAATCGATCAGTGTGTGAACTGGTTTTCTTACCCCCTCAACAGGAAAGCTGTCGGGCTCAGCCTCCTCCTCCTCTGTGGAAGAAACCACACGTGCCAGACTCGCACTCAGAGCTGACAGTTTCTGCAGAGCCAAAATTCACAGGGAATTAGAGCAATAATCCCCTATTTTTTTATTTACATGCACAGTTACACATTATACTGTGAGAACTAGTAATTTCACAGTGACCTGATTTTAGGAACACAAGTGAACATAATATCTGTAATAAAGGTCCAGATTAGTTTGTGCAACCCTACAGTCTGACGTCTTATTATCACCACAAAACAAATAAGTCAATGAAAGGACTACAAAGTGTTCTGTTTTTTTCAAGTTAATGAATGTATTTTACCCTTGCAGCTAACAATGTCTTTTGTGTGTACAAACACTGCATGCGCCAAGCTCAACAGATGTCCTGACTTTTACAGGCACAAAATCAAACCACCACCACCACAATCGGAAAGAGTAAATGTTCATAAAGATATTTGACTTTCATAAAAAACTGTGTCAAAAGCAGGGGTGCTGACGCACCGTCTGTCATCAAATTAAGCAACTGAATAGATTGATAACTATTTACAGCAATATTTGCACTACAGTGTGCAAACAAGCTCAAATTCCTGCTCCATTAAGGCAACTTGGACAGAGTAATTGTCTTCTTCACTAACCGGTGATTGTTAGCTAGATAGATAGATAGATGTACTTTATTGATCCCAATTTGGGAAACTCCACTGTTGCAGCACTCCACAACCAGAATAGTACTTGTTGCAACAGGTTATCTAGTTAATTAAAAAATATTTGGCTCTTTCAACTAGTTGTAGTTATGTGTCATAATATCTACCCATGCAGACAGTTGAACACATCGGTTGTTGACATTTGTGTTTCTACCTGTTTGTACTATGGAGGTGAACAGACACGTTTGTGCTAATAAGGTTTTAAAAAATGACCTTTCAAATTTCTAGAGCAGTAACTCTTTACAGACTTCATGTCCTATTTACTCTGGAAAAACACAGACGTCACTGTGCTGAGATGGAATTTTTGATGCCATCAGTGCCACAAACAATAATTTACCCACACCTGCTGTTATGAGGTGAAAGCAACGATCTTGGAAATGGAAACCTAAAAACCAGGTAAATTAGGCAAAAACTATATTAGTGATCAGACATGGCTAGAGGTAAATTAGAGTTATTTAACAGATATTTTCAAAGTCTAAATAAAGAGCCTCACCTCCAAGTAGCTTTCTGAATTCATGGCATAGTCCTCCTCATCCTCTGCCTTCAGCTCTGACTCTGTTTTACTGTCCAGCTGCAAAAGGAGGGAAGACATTAACAGATCATGGGTGTGCAAACAAATGAATAGACAGCCATTCATCCCGATTGCAATCATGCAGTGTTGTTGTGTATAACTCTTTATCAGCACACGATGAAACTTACTTAAGTCTGTTGCAGTAAAAGATTTAAACGGTTTATGTAATATCTATTTTCGCAAAATGTAAGATTTGTTTAAAATACAACAAAGCCTTATGAATAAATGTGATGAATACAGTCTCACACAGCCAGCCCTTTCTCAACAGCTACTGTGACAGGACTTGAGGAAGGTCTTGATACACAGATAATCATTCTGCTATGGTGGAAAAACCCTCTGACTTGTTTGTATTTCTTTAAACCAACTAAAAATTTCTTGTGCAAAGCTAAGTCTTGGATACAGTAACTGGGTCCTCATAAAAGGCTAACACACAGACAGTGCACGGGGAGGAGAATGTTAGCTGAAATAATTGCACAATCAATGCCAAGTGTTAACCCATGATCTACATCTACACTATAATGAATTTAACAGAACTGACACCATGAAAACGTTTAAACCAAGTTCAAAATACCTTTGGTGGGTAGAGCAGGTTGAGGGAATGGTAGATTCTGAAGTTGACAAAGCCTAGGAGAGTGGTGTAAAACTCTGTGAAAGTCGCCATTACTCTGTAGTCGACATCTGTTGGGTGCTGAAGGAGCAAAAAATTAGAGTTCAGATGAGTTTCAGCATAAAATCAATAAACATGAAAGCAACCATTTTAAGTGTTTATAGTCTGAAGAGCACACAAACAGCTTGGGCCAGTCAGTAAACTAATCATAACAATTCTTCTCCATCAGGTCACACTGCTTAAAGTTTTCTTGTGTTTGACAGCAGTGCTGTTTGTTGACTCTTTAATGGGTCCAAACAGTGACAGAGCTGCTTCAACCCTCAATGCAAACCCACAATAATGAAAAGTTACTGCTTATTATTAAATTAATCACTGTGGACTGCATTTCATCAAATACTTACATCATGAGAGAACTGATATGGTACCAGCCATGTAATGAGCTGTCCCATCACTTCAGCTTGGTAATATATTCCCTTGATGGAGAGGAAAACCTATCAGGAGCAGACAAGCGTCATTTCAGAGCAGAGGTGAATGAACTCAAGACATATCAATATTTACCCACATTTTCTAGTTTTATATATTTAACAGGCACCTTTTTGAGAGAACGTGATGCAATCACATAGTTCATCCACTCCACTGTGAGACGTCTGCACAGCTGGATTGTCTGAACGTGACATTTTCCTGTTCTGGCGAAGGTGGAGAAGAGGAAGCACATGCAGAGGGCATCGTCGATATCACGAAGAGCATCGATGAAGGAGGGGTACCTGCCACAAATGAGTGCTGGTGAGGCAACATGACTAGACACAAACTAAAAAAATCTTTAATAACAAAATGAGTTCTTAAGTACTTAACAGATCTTCAAGACTGTTGATCTTTTTTTTCCAAAAACATCTCTCCCTATTTACAGTCACCCATCATATTTCTCCAGATACTCTCTTATTTGACTTGGCACAAAGATGGTCTGTTAAGCTCAACAGTGCCCTCCTCTGTTGAGTATTGAGAATAACACTGTCTTACCTTTCTTTGATGATGTGGTCTAACTTATAGGACGGCTTGTTCTCCTTTAGTCTCTCCACATCAGACCACTCTGTTTTTCCATAAGCCTTCTTAAGTTTGCGTACAAATACCTGTACAGAGAGAAGATTTTCATAATAACAGTGTTCACACTTAAAACTATTACAGCATTATATATTAATATAGTGCCATACAAAATATTACCATTGGTACAATAAGAATTTCCTATAACAAGGAACAGATACAATTTATAAGGGCAAAACCAGATGGCAATCAATCTTAGAAAAATCCTCAGACACAGACTCATATCTGTCGGGTTAAAGGGATTTTGTTTCTGTACAGAAGCCATTTATTCAAAGGAGCAAACCAAAAAATAATTTTTCAAATAAACAAAATTAACACTTGCTTATAAACACAAAGGTGTCAAAGTTGATATTTAAAAACTGGTACCTTATACTCCCTGAACTTGCCAACAATTGGCTCGTGCAGCAGGAAGCGGATGTCCTTGAGCAGGTAGAAGGTCCTCGCAGCGGTAGAGCCCTTGTTCACCTTCTTCTTGTGCTTGGGCTCATGAGGGTAGATGCCTTTAAGGATGCAAAGTCGCCTGGAAATCAGAGATCAGAAATTATTTATCTGCAACATGGTTGACGTTTGGCTGCATCTTGTCAGTGGAGTGACATGAAATGCAATTTATTCTCAAATATTTTAAGTGCTTACTTGTGGCGTTAGTTATTGTGATGGTGTATACACGTAGTCTAGTCTAGAAATCTAAGCCATATGTCATTTAAGCCTGGGCCATCACACACAGGTTAAGGGAAACAGTAGGTCTAGCATTAATTCATCAAAGTGTTAAAAGGTTTCAGCAGCTGGTTTTTGTTGTCAAACGTTGAACCACAAATTTGGTCACTTTTTTCTGACAAACTATGATGAAATTATATATTTAAAAAAATGTTTGCAGATTAATCTTCAATCAAAGTAATTTTTGGTGAAGCCTTAAAAGCAAACAATTACATAAGCCTAACAATGATTTGACATTTTTCTTTCTCTTTGTTTATTCCAAGGTAGAAATCCCCTAGTTATTTATAAAAATATGTTCATAAACATACATTAACACCTCTCAATCAGTTTCAACAAATCAACAGTGTAACCTTCATTTAAGTATTGTACTTTGCAGAATTGTGGCATTGGTGTTCAGTGTCATATGAATCTGAGAGGCACCTGTGTCTATTTAGAAATCGTATATACAGTACCACATGGTTGTATCCAAAACTCCTAATTTTATTATTGCATAATTAGATACCTGAAATCTGGGAGACTCAGTTGTAATTTTTTGCGAGCTTTATTCCTGGTGATGTAGTTGGTGGCAGAGCCCCTCTCAAACTGGAAAAAAAAACAAGTACAGAAGATTACATTTAAATTCGCAGACAACATGTCTCGGAAATCATACACAAACGAGCTAAATACTTTGACCTCAAATGTTCATCTGCAACAAACAGATTCTGTTGTTAGAGGAAAAACAAACTAGAGCTAGCTCCGTTAGCTAACTAGCAAACCACTTTGATGGAGCATTAGCTTGCCTTAATCCGACATTAATATGTCATTTGCTTGACGTCAACTCTTACCTTTTTCTTTTGAAGACCCCCCATTTATAAATTAAATGTGACCCTCCGCAAAAGTTTCAGAAAGTCAAGGAGTCAACAAAATAGGCACTTCACAGGCTACAACGACGTTAGCCACCAACACCAGCGGAGATGCACGTGTTGGTTGACATGAGCGGAGGAGGCGGTGCAGAACGGCAGCAAATTAGGACCCACATGAGGGGTCGACCGTCTCCCCGCCTGAATAAAAATGACACGAAACTTAAAACTTTTATAATACAGTACACGCACATCAATTACTGATATATTTGATTAAGCCAAACGTATCAAAATCATGTACTGTAAATTTTTATGTAGTCTGCGCCAATATATAAGTTTTTAGTGTATTACAATGTCAAAACATGTATATGTGACAATAAAAGTACAACTTAACTAAACATAACTGAAAACAATATAGGGACTCAGGGAACATTATATTCAATATTTTCAACTCATTCAGATAAAAGGACAAAAAACTGAAAAAATGACTGTGAAATGAATTGCAGAACTGTAAAAATCTTTGTTTAGTTAGATCTGATTAGCCAGAAACATCATGAATTTGAGACATTCACAAGAGTAAAATAAAAATTATAAAAATAATAAACATGCATGAATCAACCACAACTCAGCTCCACCCACCCTCTTTTGTTCTCCCTTTCGTTTGGTGCAAGGGATGCTTGTGAGATGCAGATCAGAGCTGACAAGAGCAGAGAGTGAGAGAGAAAAATTGCAGGAAAAAACCTAGATATAAACTGAATCATAGAGGGAATCAATTTTACAAGGACATCAAGGGTATGTGTGAAGTATTTCATAAGTTCATCATGGGGCTTCGTGATCTCATAAAGGACTATTTTCTTGGTTTCTGGGATTATGAGACACCAAAAGTGATGGTGGTTAAAAACAGAACTCTTGGAGTAATATACAGATGTGTTCAGTTCCTTGTGATCACCTATTTCATCTGGTAAGTATGTTTGCATACTTGCATGTTGATTTTTTATCCTTAAACAAACAATCTAGGCTTTAAAAATGTCCCTCTGTTTGATTTTTCTACTTATTCTGTCATCAGTTTTACCATGATTAAATGCCTCTTTTAAGAATTACAATTAATTATAAAGATGTATTTTTCCAGCAGCATCTCTTTGTATGTGAAAAGAACATTTAGTGATATAACTTGTACTGTGACTTTAAATTCAAATCCCAAATTGCTGCTTTGTAGAGAGGAAATGCTTTGAATTTCTAATTAACTGGAAACAAATAAACAGCATAACTGATTGAGACATAATTGATGTAAAGAAGTCGGCATGACACTGTCTGTTTATTATCAGACATGTAACTTGAACTAAAGAAAACATTTTTTATTGGCTTTGTTCTGTGAAGATCATTTGCTTTTATCCTTCTTATTTTTTCAAATCCTAACTATGTTAAATTAGATTTCTTCAGCTCAATGACTGAAGTGCGTTATCTTTTATTCTCCTCTTGGCTCCAGCAAGGGAGATGGACAAAATAATGGTAACCTGATCTCTAGTATAAATTGACGTCATGACAGTAAATCTAATATGTGGTCTGTCTGTTAATCATCCTGAAGGTATGTCTTCATAAGTCAGAAAGCCTATCAGGAAAGTGAAACTCGCCCAGAGAGCTCAGTTTACACACTCATGAAAGGCACAGCAGTTCATGGAGATGATATCTTGGACACTGTGGAGTACGCTCGACCCTCAGAGGTGAGTCCAGAGCAAGTCCTGCAATGCAATCAAGCATATCTCACCTCCTGTACTCTGTCAGCAACATTATG
This sequence comes from Acanthurus leucopareius, assembly GCA_029814765.1. Lineage (NCBI taxonomy): Eukaryota > Metazoa > Chordata > Actinopteri > Acanthuriformes > Acanthuridae > Acanthurus > Acanthurus leucopareius. Next base: position 11,234,166 of record JAQMCX010000048.1, on the reverse strand, counting down.
TCTTCACGGCAGAGTAAACCCTGCTGGCTTATAGTGTTTTGTGTGGCATTTCCCTCACAGGGTGGTGATGTGATTAGTACAATATTGAGAAGAGAAGTAACATATGATCAGAGGCAAGGAACCTGTGCTGAGGTGAGAGGATAACAGAAGCTCTCTCAACAATAACAGCAACCAACATGCATTTAAATGGACTTTATTGTCCCATGACTCAACATCTGTCTTATTTCACTTCAGTATTTCAAAGTTGCAAACGCCAACTGTACAAAAGACTCTGACTGTGTCCCGGGAGAGGTTGACTTTGATGGTCATGGTAATGTTTTTATTCCTCCTAAAATCTTTCTTCAAGCTTAGATAGCCTGCATTAGTCACAGTTTATAACAGTTTGAAACACTTTCTTGCAGGCAGAAGGACCGGCAAATGTGTTCAGTACTACAACCACACATTCAAAACCTGTGAGATCCAAACCTGGTGTCCTATTGAGGAGTACGCTGCGGTACGGTAAGGCAGATGACAAGTTGGTTTTATCACGATCAAGTGAGGTTCATGTGGTTCATGTAAAAAGAAAGGGAAAAAAATCTGCAAACAAAACATAGAAACCTTTTGAAGATAAAACTGGCATACAACATTACAATAAAAATGAAATGAATAAAATAAATGTGAATAAAATGTCACAGTTAATATATAGGCTAAAAATTAGTAAAACAAACTGTCAATAACATTCCAGTATCAGTAATTATTCAAGCTCTAAAGACAGAAAGTAGAGATCTAAACAAGGTTTGATTGGTACTATAATTGAAAATCAGTCTTATTCAATGATAGCATAAATTTGGGAAAGGACTGTAAAAAGGACTGCACCATAAATCGGTGTTCCCCAACCAAAAAAGGTTTACAAGATAAATCTGAAGGATTTTTGTTACCACAAACCTGTAACTTGAAACCAGAAGAAACATGTTTCTGCCACAAAAAATAATATTAATATTCTCAAAAAATTGCTTTTGCATGTGAATTACCTGATACTTTTAATCTTCCGATTCATATAAAGTACTGAAATAAAATTAGATTCTATTTGAAAATGAGAAATCACTCCTCAGTTGTGATTAGGGGTCACAAGCAAGCAACTGATAATTATACAGCACCAAAGAAGCTGGATTTGCTAAAGTATGACCAAGCTGTTCGAGGCTAGTTGTCTCTCTACTAGGAGGAAACATTATCAATAAAGATCAACAGTTAGTTCCTTTATGAAATACAGTTCAGTAACCAATCAAGTTAACATACAGGAGAAGTAAAAAAAAGGAAAATATATCACCCTACAGCATATTAACAGTAAAATGTACTAAGAATAATGCTTAAGTGTATTAGCTTTCAACAGCTAAGCTAGGTTAATAGCTAGCATCGTTAGCATGGTACACTGATAGCAGAACAAGTAAATGAATAATCACAAAAACATTGTAAAGAAAGAGGAGTGAGTAACAAAAACATATGAATCAACAAGTTATTTGGGAGTAGATGAAATTTGTCTTTAAGTATTTTATTTTTCACAAATCTGCCAAAATGGTGGATGAAGCGATGTCAGTTGAACTGCTGTGGAACTGTGTGGTTGTCGCTAGCAACAGAATGCATAATGCTAACTGACACCAACTGACGGTGGTACAATGCATCTGTTTTTGGTGTTTTCAACAGAGAACCGGCATTAGTGGAGGCCATCAATTTCACAGTATTCATCAGAAACTCCATCCACTTCCCCAAATTTAAAGTGCAAAGGTAGAGTATCCATGCACGCACATACACACACTGAAGCTATAATGCTTCTGGATGTCAAAAGGGCTGCAGGGATTAGCTAACTATTTAATTAATTTAATTACTTCATTTAATTAAAAACTTAATTTAATTACTCGTAATTACTTCTATTCTTGTCTGTGGCAGGGGAAACATCAAAGATGCATCAAAAAAGCGTGAAATGCAGAAATACCTCAATAAGTGTCATTATGACGAGGAGAAAGAGCCTTACTGTCCAAACTTTCGCCTGGGCTACATTGCAAAACAAGCCAGGGAGAATTTCATTGAGCTCTGCAGGACTGTAAGTATAATTCTGCACAGCAAAATGTGCAAAAATTTGAAACATAAAGCTATTTGGTTGCACATTGTTAAAGAACGAGTTATCATACACATAACCATGTGTATGTTCTTTTTCAACAATTCATGCTGTTTTGATAATGGTTTAAAAATGATCCACTTTGTGATAGTGGATGATCTTTAGTGTTTTTTTGCTCAGGGAGGAGTTATAGGGGTTTTCATTAACTGGAAGTGTAACCTGGACATTGATTATTCACACTGCAAACCCACATATTCCTTCCGTCGCCTTGATCTCCGAAAGGATCAGGCCAGCTCTGGTTACTATTACAGGTGAGCTCAACACTGACTTTTTAAACTGTATTTCGGCATGTAAGAAGTTCTTTTTTTTACCTTGTGATTTCTTTGTAACTGTCCAGGTTTGCCAAATACTACAGTAAGGATGGGGTAGAGTTTCGCACACTCATCAAGGCCTATGGTATTCGTCTGGATGTCATAGTTCACGGGCATGTGAGTGGATACTCTCTGATCACTACAGTTTACTTTCAGCTTATTTGGTGACTTCCTTTGTATTATATGCCTTTCTTTTTTCAGGCTGGCAAGTTCAGCCCCATCCCAACCATCATCAGCACAGTTACCGCTATGACTTCAGTCGGGATTGTAAGTAATTACAGTACATTCCTGTCTTATCTCGAGACTTTGAAGGGCAGCCATTGCCAGCTCCCTAACAAATTGCTTTTTCTTTTCATGTCAACGCTCCAGTGTACTATCATCTGTGACTGGATCATGCTGACTTTTATTGACAAAAATGAGGTGTACAGCGAAAGAAAGTTTGATGAGGTGAGTAAAAGGCATCACATATTCAACCTCAGTGCATAGGTTTTATTTGTATTAAGAGCAATTTGGAGACAGTCATCTCTAAAGGTTTAATATCTTAAAAAGCAAGGAAAGTGAGATGAGTTTAAAATTTTCTCAACATGCCGGTCTGTTCTAAAGAGCACAAACAGATGTATCTGAGGACAAAATTGTTAACACTTAACACTATAGTGCACGAAATTTGGAGTAGTTAACACAGACAACTAAGAGGCAAATCTGACTGATAACCAAAAATTTGCTAGTTCTTCCTGAATAAACCTGAATCAAGGACTTTACACTTAATTTACAGCATCTTAGTAATTTTTATATTACTTACATTTAAATATTATTTTGGTGAATTATGTGAAACTTACTAACTTTTTTTTTTTTGTCGATTTAAGTAAAATAGCAACATTTTAGTATTTTCATACTCGAATTTCCTAATGAGTTCCTGAATGACAATGCAGACGCAAGATGATTATCAAAAATATTAATAATGTTAATTATTGAAGTATTGAAGTATGAAGTAGTAGTAATTATTGTTGAAATCCTTTTGCCTGTGTGGATTTAGGGTTTGTGTATTTTAAGTGCTGGTTTATTGGCACTATGTCAGAGTCTGAATAGATCAGGACAAGGCAAGTTTATTATCATTTGTGTGACACCTTTCCTCAGCAAAGACACTGAAAGTGCTTTAAGACATATAAAGGTCGTAGAGGAAAAACAGACAATATAAGAAGACAAAAAATGGGGCTTTAATCAGTAAAATAATTGTCTAATAAATGGCTGTTTTCATATGTCATGTGAACGTATTCAGGGTCTATTTAAAGAGGTGTTCTCTAAGTAAATGTTATCTGTCCATTCAGGTTTTGAAGGAGCCCGCAGTCCCCGTTACCACAGAGCTCAGCTACATCAACAGTTTTGGCTCAACTCATTCAGACCTATCAGAAGGCGTACCGCTGTGACATCATCTCGGTCGCCTCGGTCCTCGTTGACCAAAAGTTTGGACTCTCCTCGGGACGGCACCTCTGAGGTGTCTCTCTGATGTCTGCAACAGCTCAGTTAATGAACTATGCTGTTTTTAATGGGAATTCAAACTGGGAGAAACAGAGACAGAGATCATCTTCTGACAGACAGCTGATCCCCTTTAAGTCTGTGCAATGGATTATTATCATATATCATCTCAAACCTTGATGGAGCCCAACCGTACAACCATGCAATTAGTTGTTTGTCTTTCACTTCATGTGGCTTTAGAAGTGAGACCACTTATAAAATTAGCTTTTAACTTGGAATGTAAATCAGCTTAACCATTTCATAGCAGAAACACACTTCATTACAACAGGGACATTAAACCACGTAATCTTAGTCAATGAGTTGCAATAAACTTCCTCTATTGACTCAAATTTGATCACAAACATTAACAGTATATCATTAAACATTGATCTTGCTTTTACAAACCTGTTATTACAAACAAAACGATGAACACCAGGTTTGAAGAATCTAAATATTCTGATTCATTGCTTTGTTTTTTGACCAGAAGTGTTCAGCATAAGCCAGAGGCTGCAGGAGGAAACAGCCAGGAGACGCACAAGGAGAGCGATGAGCTGTAATCAAATAACAAAGACATTTCCCATAAAATGGTTTCTCTAACAAGATTGTGGGGGAAGTGTGAATCCATCTGGATGCCTGAGAGCAATACAAATGTCAGTGGTGAAAAGACTTAAGACTCAAGTCTCATGGATCGATATCTGTCATGATGGATGAGGAGGCCCAGAGGACGGTGACATGTCAGTGGTAACTGTTTGTTCATGACATGTGGAGCTCAGTGTCAATATAACGTCATATCTTAAAGGGTCGTGCTCATGTTAATCAATTTCGCTTTACAGCTCAATACATTTTGTCCATCTAAGTACTGAGAGTACGACAACTGAAAATAATTTTAAGAACTCAAAGGCCCTCTAAGTGCTCTCATTCCTTCATTGGTATATGTACAGTTTGTGTCAGCGAGAAGCAGCCAAGCAGCCAATCTAATTTTGCCCCAGATCAGTCTGAAATGTGATTATTTCTCTGGGAGGAACCCATCAGCAGGCAAAGTGAGTCATCTTTGGGGCAATAAGGTTAAAGTGATGGAGGCGCATTGGTTAAGATCAGTGTGATCTAGACTTGCTCACAGTAATCACTTACCCCAAAATGATTTTCACACATTAAGCAAGAAAAATAAGGAACCAGCCAGAAACACCCGATCTTTTCTTATTACCACTGTAGGAAAATGCTTAGACATCATTAAAATGCTTCTCATCAGAAAAGACCTAAATGTTTAGATTTGCCAACTAATTTCTCAAAAATTAAAAAAACAGAGAGAACCACAAATGCAGTTCCAAAAGAAAACTTGATGGTTAATGATTACACAACTTGCATGAAAGCAGCATCCTGCTTAATGGGCCTAAATGAGGGTGAAATCAGGACAATCAAAGCTGTGCTCAAGTCTCATTAGCCACTGAGTGAGGAGTGAGTACAGACAAAGTGTGGCTGCTGGTTAGTGAACACCACTCAAGATCTTGATTTATCTTTATGGCAGAAGCGTAGTCAAACACTGAACGCTAAACTGCAACACTGAATAAAATGAAATAACAGTAAAGACATTTAGACTCAGAGTTGAAACATTGTCAAAAATATTTATTAACAGAAAAATATCTAAAATTCACACACATACTTTATGTTATTATGACATAAGACAGACTTCTCACATTTCTACAGTCCATATAATCCTCCTTTAAATGTCCTTATCAACATCAAACAGATGTTGAGGCTGTTAAGCGAGTGCACAATTTGGGAAAGTTTCAAAATCAAGTGTTTCCCAGATTGGAAAGGAGCTGCTGCAGATGCAGCTGGGGGAGTGTTGGAGGGCAGACGTCACATTTAATGAGCGCTCTGGCTGATGTGTGGGCTCATAACAAGCAACCAGTCGATCGTCTCCTCCAGGAAGCTCATGTTGTAGTGAGATGCGATGTTTCGAAACACGGTGATCTGCTCAGAGAAGCTCTAGAAACAAAAGGAAAGAAAAACCGCTGTGAGAACGATGTCAAACAGGACTAATCATTTGCTATCATCACTGAATTAATGTATCTGAGGGTAGAAACCTTAGCTGGGAACGTGAGGTCAAAGTCTCCAGCACATCTGCAGTACAGCGGCATGTTGGCTTCCTTCACTCCGTTACATTTTGTACAAATCTAAAAGCACAGACAGGAAACACAGAGATGATGACAGACAATGGTCAGTGCAGTTGTGGTGTGTGTGTTTACCACTAGGACACTGGATACCATTAAAAGGGTGATTTTTTCATGCTGTTTATGTGTTCAGTGTACTCACCAGGTCCTGCAGCGTGTAGCTCATCAGTTTCTTCTGCAGAGCTTCAACCAGAGCCATCTCAATAGACTCCGTCTCATACTGCGCCTGACAGTTCGAGCAAAACCACTGAGGTAAAACTGATCCATCCTGAGGAGAGAAAAACAGTTTATCTGACTGGACTTTGTAGTAATTTAAAACAAAAATTCAAGTGGAACCACCACCTCACAGCTGTATCTCTCTGTGAACCAGCCAAGTTACAGTTTACATCCATGTCCATCCATAATGATAATACATGTTGTGAAGGCTTTGAAGGAATTAAATAAAAGAGATTAAGAGTATTTTTGGCAAAATATAAGTCATTACTATATTGATGTTTGATCCTAGGGATTAATCTCCAGTGAGAAACATGCGGTCTGTCTTCACTCGGAGACTATTTTTTACAGTTGATATGGATTGAGAGTTTCATGGTGCAGCGACATTCACCTTTGTCACCAACTCGATATCCAACCAAATGTGAAATAAGGTCACAATTTCCATTTCTTTTCTTGAGTACTGGTATTGTATAAGAGGTAAAAAAGGTGTTTTTGCAGAACATTTGATGTCACAGTGAAGCTGGATATAAAATGTCATCACATCATCATTTTATCCTAATTGACATTTGTGTTAAATTCTGTCACAAGTAACTTATAAATTGCCGAGTTGTGACCAAAAATTAGTTCTGAGGTCACAGTGACCTTTGACCACCAAAATCTACACGAGTCCAAGTAGATGTTTGTGCCAAATTAAAGGTGTTCCTGGGATCATGTAATGAGAAAGGGATTTACAAACATACGACCTGACAACTCGTTGCCTTAATCCACAGCTGTCACAAGCATGGAGTCATAAAATCAAAACAGTATCATTATCACGCCCATCAATCCTCTCACTTGTGCCATGGATGGATCCTTGCAGAGGTCGAGGTCACGACAGAAATTGCAGTGGTGGCAGATGACCTCTGGCAGGATGTAGGAGTTACAGGGGTCACGGAACTGGGCTTCCTCGGAAAACTCTCCAACTTCCACAAGACGCAAGAGGTCTCGTTTCAGTTTGTTCACCTGGTTCACTATGTTGGTATCCAGTGAGAGGACCTGAACAGACAAAAGATGAAATAGCTGATGCACCAGTTGCAAATCCTGCAGTGTGGCGACGGGAAAATCATGACATCCGACACGTTAAAAGAGCTGTCTATGTTGCTATATGCAGTAAAATACCTGGCAGACATATTTGATAAACTCCAGTGCAGGGTTGTTGAGGGGCAGGTGGGATCCAGGCAGGATGGGGAACATCTCTGAGGGCTGGGTCACACTCCTCGTACCAGTCACTTTCTTCTGGATTTTTTGAGTGATGGTGAAGAAGTTCTGCGTCAGCTCGTTGGACACATACTCCTGTGAGAAGGAGATCATCCCTGTGGGAGAGAGTTAAAACAAAACATCTGAGAGGAAATCTATCTAAATGCAATCAAAAGCTCCCCGTCACAGGTTTTAAATGTAACAGACACTAGCCTGCGGCCCCTCTAATGAGTGCAAAGTCAAGTTCCTAAAAAAACACAAGAGAAGTCTTTAGCAACCGAAGTAGATTCCTAATCAGCATCTTACCAGGAAGAGCACTCAAATCCCCCACTGGCTGCTGAGAAGCCTGGCTAACTCCTCGCCTCTTGACAGGCGTTGCTCCAGGAGCGTTTCGTCTAAGCTCCTCTTTCATGCTGTGGTAGACCGCTGCAATGTAGGCTGGTGTGGAAATTGTGTGTGTGTCAGAGTTGGTAGACAGAAAAAAAGCAAGTAAACAAAGTCTGTGGTGTATTTATGACGGTTTTTTACCGGAGACAATCATGAGGAAGTATTTCTGACAGGAGGCAGTCTGGGGAAGATACTGCATGATGTTCCAGTTGCTCTCGATCAGGTCCTCCACCTCATCTGTCTCTCCATCACCATCATCTTCCTCGACTTCCCCTTCCTCCTCTTCATCCTCGCTGCCCTCCTCATCCCCCTCCCCTTGTTTGTTTTTCTTCTGCTTCACTCCTTCCTAAAAAGTTTTTAGGAGGCATGATTTTCTGTTTTATTCTGCTACATAATTAGTGATTAATGTAAACATTTTGTGACGTAAAAACTCCAGTTTAAATTACCCTGCTGTACAAAATGCTGGAGGGCAGTTTGCCCTTCACGCCACCGCAGTTTGCCGGATCCATCCACAGCAGGAACTCCCAGCATCGGGAGAAGGAGATGGACAAAGAGTGGAAGATTTCTTTGGAGTGAATGCTGGAGCAGAAACAGAAGAGAAATTTGATTTTTTTTTGTGTCTACTTACACAATGACAGGAAAACATAAAATAAAAATTTGCTTTTTTGATACAATACCTTGGCATTAATGGAGCTGCCCCCATCACATCTTTGTTTACATAAGAATGTCACCAATATTGCCAAATGTTAAACATTAGATTTTTTGTTATAATTATGTGGTTTTATTTTGTATATGTTCTTTTTTTTAAATTCCACTTCTAATACCTGAATATTCCTCATAAAAATGTGCATTGTTCTTTGAAAGGGTTTACTTGCATTATTGTGAAATTATACTAAAATATCTTGTGGTAGTAGTGGCATAAATGGTCTTGAAATGATAATTATAGAGTTTATCACTATTGTTTCTAGGACAACATATCATCATCAGGACAGACCTCGATATCAATATTTTTTTGGGGTGATGACTACCGTGGGTTTAAAAGACTTTTAAATAACAGGAAGATGCTCTGAGATAATCATTAGAAATACTGACAATAAAAAGCATCAGAGTCTGAAATGTTGCTGTAATTTTGCTTGAAGCGCCAGAAAAACATTCTGTTACAAACAATGTTACCGTGACCAAAATCCCATGAGATATTTTGTTGGTGGCTACAATATTGATTTATTGGTCAAATTGGTCTTCCTTTTTATTTTCCATTAGCTTAATGGGCAGTTCTCACTCTTCTATAGTTGCTTTACAGAAATAACTTCCCATGATCAAATATGCCACAACATCTCTGGCAAACATCCTGCTGCTCTAATGGGTAATGTTGCGGTGTTTTATATGATTTCACCGTTCTTCAGACCACTGAAGCCAAACAGATACAAACAGCCATTTATTAGCACAACAGTCTGTTCAGATAAAGTTGTTTTGTTTTTTTAAATATCGATACAGAATATTAATCTTTAATTTTATGCAAATGTAGGCATCAACCTATGTTTTGTCCTTAATATTGATTATTATTTAAGTCAAAGTAAAAATGTAACAGTGCATGAATCAAGTAACAACAGTGCAAAGATGTGTATATATTCTATTTTTAAGTTTGACCTGCAGAGGGAAAATATCTGACCTGTTGGTGATGTATTCTACGTAGCCGATGGCATCTTCTATCCTCCGTTTTTTAGTACACAGGATGATCCTGTTGAAGTTTCCATAAACCACAGTGGAGCCGAGACGCTTGAACTCTGAAATCAACCTGAAAGCAGAATGAGAGAAGGATTAAAAGAAATGTTGAAGCTAAGTGAAGTTGTCATGAGCTTGTTTATTGGTGCATCACAGAGATATCTTAACTCCATCTGCACACATGCTTCACTACACAGAATCTCTTTATCTCAAATGAGCAGCAGCTTTTCCCGTAATTTCTAAACAAAGCTGTCACATGTCACTACATAGATGAGATGGATGGTCGAGGACGACGAGGAACTCACTGTAGAAACACCTTCTTCATCATGTTGTGCAGGGTGCGGTGCAGTGCAGGGTCATAGAGCAGAGAGCTGGGGGAGCGCAGCCAGCGGTAGAAGTGCATCACCTGGTTGTCTGCATACACGTTGTGGTACTGTGTGATCTCTCTGACCCATCCAACCACCATGCTCTTCAAGATCCTGCTCATACAAAACACATCAAACACAAACACTATTAAATGTTTCCTTAAACAAAGGGGAAAAACTAGAGGCATAAATATTAAGTAACTACAGATTTTTTCTCACCTGAAGGTGTTTGAGCAGAGAGCCGTCTCATCGTAGCTGGCGAGAGCGCTGGCTCCCTGGTTTCCTGACATCATGTCCTCCAACGAGGCCTGCTGGATCACATCAAAGCTGACACCCAGACTTGCTCCGCCCTCCATGTCATTGACGTGCTGTGACTGGAGGATGGTGTTCACCGCCAGGCTCTGCAGGTCCAACTCCACACACGCTGAAAGGAGCAGAAACAGGGTGGTCATAAATACAAAAGTCAACAGTTGCTTTAAAATACACTGACTGAGTTTGTTCCAGATGTTTTGGTACCTGTGGAGTAGCATCCTGGAGCGTTGATCTCCACAGAGCCCCTGTCATCACTCTCCATGACAAGGCGGCTGTCATCAGCCTCTTTTCCTCCGAGGTCGGGGCGGGCGGTGGGCGAAAGCCACAGCAGGTGGTTGTGTTTCCGTAGATGTCGTGCCAAGAACAAGTCTGAGCCAAAGATGGACACATCCTGAGGCAGGTTTCCCACAGGCAAGTGGTAATACCTGAAGACAAGAGACGTTATAGAAGTTTAAACAGTTCAATGTTTATCAATAATTAATAACAAGCATTTAAATCTATAAATAAGAAAAAAGACAAAACAAGCAAACACAAAGACAAAAGTGATAAATATAAAGATGAAACTGAGAGTGTGTACCTGGCCATGTCGAAAGCCTGCGACAGGCAGCTGTCCAGGTTGAGGTAGTGGCGGATCATACGCCGGGCACCGTGGCGTTGCCAGTCTAGCACATTATAGCTGATCTCATCAATCACGTGAACTGGAACCACTGGAAACTCCTCGAGCACCGGCATCCCTGCTGCCAGCCGCCGCAGCTCCCAGTTTGACTGCAACGCAATCAGAGTAGGGCCACGACGCTCCTCCTGCAAAGGCACCCGACAAAGTGACACATTATCACTCATATCTGTGTGTAAAACTATCGGAAGCAAACTAGGCATTTCAACGTTCCAATCATATTTTACCTTGTAGTTGAGCAGTATCCGCTGCAGTGCCCTGTATATTGCCTTCACGTCGTTTTCAGCTCGTACCTCAAAGTTGTGTTTTTCTGGAGGCAGGAGCTCTTCAGTTGTCTTCTCCAGGAGAGCAGTACGTTCAATGGTGTAGAGGTTACTCAGGTTGGGCATCTGGTTGCTTCTCACCTGAGGAGAGAAAAAAAAGACAGACCATAATGAAGGGATGCATCAGTAGAACTGAAAAGCCTGACAAATGTGTTAATTTGTACTCTACACTCTGCTATAAGGCTTCAGTGCAGCAGCCATTTATTTGACGGCACAGGAAGACAAGATGTGAGTCGAAACACAAACACGCGTCACTGACGAGTTAAAGAGTTGTGTAGTTCTTACTGTGTCCAGGACGAAGATGCTGGCTTTGCGCTGAGAGGGGATGAACAGGCCGAACAGAGCCTTGTGACCCTGGCTGTGATGATACAGGTACATGTGGCGAACACTCCCTGAGGAGAGGGGAAACAAGACGCAGTGATGTGAAATTCAAGCATCTTTCAAACACTTAAAAGCATTTGTTCTTATTGTTTTTATTGGAAATGAAATCACCAAAAAAAATATAGTTTACACAATTAATTTCTATTCACGGCTCATCAAAGTATCCTGTCACTTTGCTTATTTTACCAGCCTTTCATATTAACATCAATCATATGTTTTGATTACAATTATTTTGAGATGCATTAAATAACTTTAAAATAATCATTTGGGTTATGAAAGCCAATGTTAAATTAAACAAATACACTGAAATCTAACAAAAACCCATACAGGCTCATTATGACATCTAGTGTACAAGACGCGTCTTACCGGGTTCCAGGTAGCTAAACTGAGCCAGAGACCTCATCTCCAGATGCTCCAGGTCAAAAGTGTCAGCCTCCCTCCCGGCCAGATCCCTCACCACATGTTTATTGACCATACACATGCATCCCAGCTGCACCAGTGCACGAAACAGCAACGGCACCTGAAAGAAATCAGTTTAATGCATCATTCTGTTTATACTGATGCACAAACTGGACTCAGACACGCTGCTCAAACACAAACAGCTTCATGATACCTGTGTTTCATAGACTCCTTCGATGTCTGGGGCAGAGAGGTCGGCGTTGATCTCGTTGATGTGCTCTTGGTACATGTCCTCCGGTACACAGTACTCATAAAGGTAGTACACCATGTTGGAGCGAGGCAGCATGCGGTTCACCTGAAGCCAAACAGTTTGTTTAAGTGTATTCGATTAGACTACTGAGACAACACATAGTTTAAAACCATTTATAATAACTGCAATGCTGCTTGTTCTTGCTTGCCTTTTTGTATGTGGCTCCCTCCTCCTGTTTGGGAACTTTTTGATTGACATAGAAGACACGAGGGATGTTGAGCTTCATGCAGTGGAGGTCGTTTCCAATCACTGCCCACAGCTTGTAGAGACCAGGGTGACTGGTTTCTGCGATCTGAGAGGAGCAGGGAGCAGGACATCACAGAAGACAAGTTAGAGGATTTCTTTTTTGGATTTCATTTGTTGACTGACTTAAGGATGGTAATGAAGGTGACTTTGTCCCACCTGGACGATTTGCCACGGCATGTCCAGAATGCTACGTGCTGTTCTGCGGAGGAAGCTCCCCAAACCGGTGATGGGGCCATCTCTGATAACTCCGCCCCCTACAGGTTGAGCTTCACCATCCAGCATCCTCCTCCTCTTCTTTCTCTCCTTCCTCTGCCTCAGCTGCAGCTCCCACTTCTTCTTATGGTAACGCAGCCACACCAGACGCTCCTCCTGTAAAAAGATATTTTTCAGAGCTTTTTTCTCACAACATATCATTTAATATTATAGTTATAGTCATTTTAATTTTCCTGACAAGACTAGCAATTTGTAAACTGACACAACAGGTTAATACTTTGAGCTTGTTGCTGCCAGCTCACCTTTGTCTTTCCCATGGGTGGGGGTGGTCCCAGGATCTCTCTCCAGGACTGAGTGAGCTCCAGATCCTGAGACTCCACCTGGCTGTCCTCTCCCTGAGAAGCCCGCTTACGCTTGGTGCTGATGAGGATGGCTGGCTGCAGAGGTCTTGTTGGCTTTCCAAAGTCCTCGATATCTGCAGTCTGACCGGCCTCTAAAGGCTGATGGGCCACCTGAGAGAGAAGAGATGTTAAAAAAAGAGTGGTTTATCCACTGATGGGGGCAGAGGAAACATTGATTGTTGGTAGTTTGACTGGACATTTTGATGCGAGGTGAACAAACCTGTCTCTTGCCCTCACTGGTGAACAGCTCGCTGATTTTCTTCTGCTTGTAGATGTCATTTTTCTCCAAGAGTTTCTTGTGAAGCCAGTCAGGATGCCTCACTCTGGGAACAGGATTCTTCACCTGATGATAAACAGAAACAATCACAACTTTGCTCTACGCATCAACTCACAATATAAAGAGAGACATGAAACGTGTCTGAGTTTTACCTGCTGAAGAGCTGCAGGGATGGTGATGATTTTCTGGATGGCACTTCCCAACCTCTCGATGTAATAACTCCAATCAAGGATCTGGAAAAGTTCACGACAGAAATGTCAGAATATGCACACGGAAAACTAAAACAATGGCATCCAAGTGAATAAAATGTTGAATAACTCACGGAGCGGATGTCCAAGTCATGCAAAGTGGGCATCTTCAACCACTTACGAAGGAAATGTTTCTTCACACTGGACTCTGCCTGAAAGATGGCCAGAGGGATGGCTCTGACGGAGAGAGAGAGAGAGAGAGAAAGAGAGAGAGAAATCCAGTGTTATTTGTATGCAAGAAAGGCTGCAGACATAGTTGTGTAAACAATTTAAAAGAAAAGATTAAAAATAGAGCCATTATTAATATTATTAATAACACCTGTGCTTTTCCTTCTGTGACAAGTGAAAAAATAAACAGATGATATAAATAAATTAAAAAAAGACTCATTGGGAACACAAACATCCACTCACATCCCGTCATCTGTCTTGACTTAATCCGCTCACACTGTTTGGCTTTGATATGAAAGGTGAATATTATGGGTTTCCATAATATAATGAATAAACATTAATAGATGGTTAAGAAGTGGTTTGATCTTCCCGTCTCACCTCTCTGTGACGGGCGAACCCTCTGGTTTTCGGGAGATGACGTAGCGACAGCTCAGACCAGCATCTTTCACCATTTGGTCTCCCAGGAACTCAGCCAGTCTCTTAGCTGTGCTGATGGAAGTGGACTTCTGCTCTCCATAGTCCTCAAGTTTCCTGGACATTGAGCGATTCTCTGAAATCAGTTCAAACAGCTCTGCATCTGGCATGTTGGCAGCCTGGACAAAGAAAAAAAGTGACATGCACAAATCAAATTTCTGTGAAGAAGATATGGACCTGAATTAAAAGCCTTCTCTGCAAATGATAGTGTATTTTATATAATTTGGTAAATGACTTTTTAATCCAAATGACTCGAGGCACATCTGAAGGCACGATGTCAAAATCCTTTAATATAAGAATGCTGTTTTGCAACATTTGATCACAGGTTTGTACCTTGCTGTACAGAACGTCCAGCCAGTAGTCAGCCACTTTGGCCACAGAGGCGTACACCTCCTCCAGGGTGGTACCTTTGAGGAAAGCCTCAAACACCGATGACTGAAAAATCTTAATGAGCTGGAGCTCTCCTCTTCTCTTCACTTCAAAACCCTTCAGCTCAGCCAGAGAGCCGTCCTCATTAAACACAGCGTACCTGAAATAAGCAGAAAGACCTTAAATCATCATCGTCATCATCATCGCTGCTCATTTTAGTTTGAACTTTGCCAGGCAGCTCAGCTATTACTGTTGCTAACAATTCACCAATCTGACTGCGTTCAGAGGTATAAAATCCACTGTTGTTTTACCTTTTCTTCAGCTTCTTCCCTTCCTCTTTGGAGGCAGGCAGGATCATGGCCAGGTACGGGCCGTCCACCTCGAAGAAGATGCTGTTCTCTGACCTGGTGACGTACGTGAGGGTCACAGGGTCGACCAGCTCGTGGTACTGATCGTTGGTGAATCCCTCCTTCACCATGATGTTCAGCATGGCTCCTGGGTAAGATATGGTCACCTTGGGCTTCTTCTCATTACTGGTTTTCACCACAAAGTTCTCAGGAAAGGTGTTGGGGAGGACACACCAGATACCGTCAGTGTCCAACTCAAGAGGCCTCCTGAGGTGCAGAGACGTGACAGTGAGAGACGGAGTGATATGTATGAAATGGCAATCAGCTACAGTATTTCATGATGTAGGAGAAAAGGAAAGTAAGGTAAAAATAATTCTGTAAGAGCAAGATTCAAGTCCAAATGTTGGCAAGAATCTGCTGATGAAACATGGATTCAGCTCCATCTTTCCTGAGCTGTAGCTGATCTTTCGATAGGTAGGCAAAGGTAATTCTTATAATGTGATCTTACACTCACCCTATTTGTTCAATGAGCTCTCTAGCCTGAGTGATGATGTTGGCTCCAGTGTAGCACACGATGCCGGCCATCTCCATGGAATACCAACGCGCCCTGGTGGACACACACAGATAGTGCGGACAACATCAGCACAGTCATTTCCTGCTGGTTGCATGAGTTCATGTAACAGTGCACATAAGAGGATATTTGATAAATCTGAATGATGAAAACTGTGGTCGACTCGCACCCTTTCCTCATGACGTAGCCGTAGAAAGAGTTGAGAATACACTTGTGAGCCAGCTGAAGAGAATCGTACAGGATCTCCATGTTTTTGCAGCGCTTCACCTCGGCAGCGTCTCCGCTCTCCTGAGCCACTGACAGTTTCTTCTTCCACACCTGAAGGAAAGGTCACACCAGAGGAAAGTTGTTTTGATAAACAAGAAGAAATTCAAGCACAGAACTCAGAAATATATAGAAATAATAGTCAGTCAATATCCACTAACAATTGTACATGGACTTTTCAAAAGTGCCAATACTTTTATAAAATTAGTTGCTTCATTTTTTTTGTAGCTTTAACACCCTT
Source organism: Acanthurus leucopareius (assembly GCA_029814765.1). Lineage (NCBI taxonomy): Eukaryota > Metazoa > Chordata > Actinopteri > Acanthuriformes > Acanthuridae > Acanthurus > Acanthurus leucopareius. The sequence continues at coordinate 11,217,877 of JAQMCX010000048.1, read as the reverse complement.
TATTCCTGTTATACTCTAATTGAATATTTATGTGCCCTCCCTCTCTAAGAAAGGACAGATGTTTTGAAGTCAACATACCTTGTGGAGTCCTTTGAATTCATAGCGTCGATCTCTGAAAGCTCTCACAGTATCGACGTAGAAGGAGTTTTCTCTCTGACAGATGGTGGTAACTCGCTCCTCAAGCCTGGTGACGTGTGTCTTCTTATAGGCTTTCTTGCAGTAGTCTGAAACGGAGAAAAAACAGCCTTAGCAACCTGTTGTTCAGAGGGTATCAAAAAAATTCCAGGGAGCCACAATGAAAAAGTACCTGCCAGACGTTTCTTCTCATGTTTGGCCTGTTCCTCTCGGTTTAAAGTGTGGAAGGCCCGAGGGGGCCCATTTGGGAAGAAAGGTGGGAACTTCTCAGATTCCAGTTGCTGCTGGATGCGGTGAAACTCACTGCGACTGGCAGGCACTGCAGACAAAGGGAATCGTGTGAAAAGATTTAACTCTCTGTGTATTTAGCCCCACATGGAGAGGCAGTGATAGCAAGAACATGATTATGAAGCATTTTCCTACTGATTTCTCCTCTCCACTGCCAGGCCATCCTCCTCTGGCAGGTCGCACCAGGCTTGTTAAAGTCACAAGCAGCACAAGTGGCCTCATCAACCATAGCAGACGGCTGTGAAAGCAGGAAATAAGGTATTAAATTTCATGTTTTTCTACGTTTATTCAATGCATTTTTCTTTTGAACTTCTTTTCACCTGCAGGCGGTTGGTGAGGATGATGTTGGGGTACATTGCCCCGACGTCCAGATGGTAAATTAGGGGGCATTCAATCCTGTTTGGAACTTCCTTCAGGGAAGTCAGCTTCTTTTTGATTTCCTCGCAAACCTGAGAAAATTTAAGAAATGTTTCATGACTTAAAGCAAACAACGCTGAAACGGTCAAGGAACAAATGACTGACCAACACACCTCATTAAAGTTGGTGACTTGCTCCAAAGGGACTTTCTCTTCTTCCTCGATGGCATGACGCATCGTTCGCTCAACTCTTTGCAGCAGGAAGTCAAACGCTGCCGGATTCTGTCAACACAACAGATCAAACTGTCATAAAACATGCAAACAGTAGCAAATATGGCAGCTTTTTTGTGAGGGGAATAAACATGTGAAACTCCCTTCCTGCAGAATTCAAACTGGATCCTGACTGGGATCATTTTAAACAAAAAAAAAAAAGCAGGAGAAATGAAAGATCTGGTGCTTCTTGTTTGGTGGTGCTTTATTTTCTTATAGTTTAAGTATCTCTGCAGAACCATAATGCTATGGTGCACTTGGCTATATTGTGATTTCAATAATTATTTGGTCTCAGATCCAGCTCTGAGTTGAATTGAGACGTACCATTTTGAAACGACAGGGGATGTCGCTGCGAAACACTCCTGACTCCAGCGCCTCCACATGGCCGCCCACGTAGGTCTCAGAGTCCATGACGTGGCCGTCGTCTGTCATTTTGTTGAAGACCTGCTCCTGCTTGTTGGGGAAGATGATGTTTGCATGGAAGGCCTGCACCATGAGCAAAGCTTCACACAGAGTCCCAGAACCTTTTCGCAGCACCTGGTATATGTTGGATAATACGAGAAAAGAAATTTAGGCAATAAAAACTGGAATCAAATTTCTTGTATGTGTACACAGAAAATTGTTAAAGTTTCATTTCACAAATTATCCAAATGCAAGTTATTGTAATGGATTTCAATAATCAATAAACAAACCTCATCAGGCTCCATAGGGATGATGGTGCACAGGGCAAAGATGAAGGGGTGAACATATTTCATGTACAGGTAATACGTGGCCACAGCGTCTGACACAGAGTAGGTGGCTAAAGTCTGACAGAAAAGCAGAAAAAGAACAAATCAGCATAATTGTAAATACCCATAGAGCCATTCAGAATAATTTATTATATGCTGAGCTGTAAATACGAAGCTCATTTCTGTACCTGTGGTTCCTCAGTTGCCATGCGGCACATTTCCTCTGGGTCCAGCTCCACTGGGTCGTAGCCCAGTTTAGCCTTCGCTGCTGCCTTTAGATTATGACTTCCCACCGGCAGGTAGCTGTCCCTCTTTACCCACCTGACACAGAGAAGATGAGGGTTGGATGGATGATTAATTAATATAAAAACTCTGAGTAAATGCATGCACAAACCACACTGGAATAATTAGAATAGCGTCAGAGTTGGTGTGCACACCTTAAGCAGTCCATGTGGATAGCTTGACTGGACTTGTACTCTCCCTGGCTGTCCTTCTGGAAACCAATCTCCCTGTGCATGCTCAGACCATGGAGGGCAGCGCGAGTCTCAACAAAAGGCCTTGAGAGAGTAGGAAAGAAGTAAGCTAACGTCACAACATCAGAGTAATTAATGTAATCACTGTCATGGAAAAAAAAAAAAAAGAAGCTCACCAGTCAAAGAAGTCTCCATTGTAGGTCACAAAGATGTTTGGTTTGGTTTCTTGAACATGATCGAACCATCTCTGAATGAGGGCCGCCTGCAGCCAAAGTCACGTTACAACATGTTATTACACCAAGAAAAACACAGAGCATTTATATACATTTATGCACCAAACTATACTTTCAAGTGCTTCAGTTTTTATTTACACTGTACTGTACAGAGCTGGGATCAGTATTGCGTGTCCTCACTGATGTGTCTCACTTATCAGATATCAGACTGATGTTACACACCACACACTGATCCAGTTTCCACAGTCTAAATATAACTAAATTATTTGGTAGATGTTTATTCCTCAACACAGTTCTTCCACTTACAATGCTGTGCACATGTTTTTTCAGGTTTTTAAAATTTCGTTTTCTTTTATATTGTTCTTTTAACAAAGTGTTGTGTGGTTTACAACATCCCCATGTAACCTTCAGCACAAACTGACACAAATTGGATCAGTGCATCTAAAGTAACATACGTTCACGTACCTCATCATCCTCGTTGAAAACTGTGAAAGGCCCTTCATATTCAGGTTTAGGAGTGAACTCAAAGTCTTCAATGTTCTCAGAGACAATCTCTCTGTTAGTGATTAGAAACCCCTTTAAAAGAAAAAAAACAGCTTGTGAAACTGACACATATATCAAGAACAGAGTAGCTCACATCATAAACATGAAGGAAATACAACTCACCTGTCCATCGATCATGTACGAGATCATCATAATCTGATCGGTCTCTGCGTCGGGGAATTTCAGAGGCAGTTTGGTGGTCTCAATGTCGAAAGCCAAAACCACAGGGTCCTAAGAAGAAGAAGAAACAATGCTTTAATGGGGACACAATCATATGTGATATAATGACAGATCCCATGCTGCAACATTAATTAAAACCCTCATACCGGACGCTCCACAAGATCATCTCTCCGTACAATCTCCAGTGGGTAAGCGCTGCCTCGGTATCGAACATTATACCAGTGAGCCTGAGAAGCAAAGACAGTAACGATTAGAGCAAATGTGCTTATCTTGGACAGTTTTTCCTCAAACTTGAGGTTATTAAAAATCTGTCTTTACCACGTGGATCTTCAGGTCGATGGACAGTCGCACATGATAGGGTACATCATACTCTCTCATGTCCACTATGTTGTCCAACTGGTCTGAAATGCTCTTTAACATCCCGTCTTCATCTGCTGAGGTCACATTGCCTCCTGATAAGGCACTAAAAAACCAGAACAGGTGACGAAAGATCAGTGTAAAGCTAGAAATAACCGAATGAATCATAGGAGATACTAATGGGATGATGGGTGATACCTTGATAACATTGAGGTGTATGCATCATTGGACTGCTCTCTCTCTCTGTTCTTTCGTACTGCCGGGGAAATCTCACGCTTCACCTTCACCAGGTCGTCCACAGTGTGGAATAACAGCTTGATGTAGCTTCTCTTCAGTCCAACTAGATGATTGGGCTGCAAAGAACAAGCCAGTCCATTAAGTGTTTTTAAAAAATGTGGCTGTCAAGGTAAAATCTAATGACACAAAAGGCTTTAATGTTGTTAATAAACACTAAATTTAGAAAAAAACGAAACTCTTACCAAGTCTAGATCCTCTTTTGGCACAACTTCCAGCTTTGCCACTTTTCCTTGGAACTTCTTCGACAAGTATGAGATAACTTCTCTCTCGCAGTTCTGGATGTAAAGTTGTCATTAAGCAAATGGTTTTTGAAATAGTTTAAAAGACACATGACGCAATTGAAAGACTTACCTTTTTAGTGGCAATGTAAAAATATGGCTTGTAAGGTAGGGCAACCTACAGACAAAATACATATATCTTGTTACATATCACTGTCCACAGCAAAGTTAGTAATAAGTTTGAATCAGCTATCTCACAACACACCTTAAACCTGCTCCCATCCTCCTGTATGAAGTAATAGTCCACCGCACTGATCATCCTCTTGTCGTCATCCAGGATCTCTGTCTACAAGTCATAAAAATAACCATAAAGGGACACATTTACCATGACATTTTTCTCACCAGTATATTAATATAGCTCAAACATTACACTGTGTGGACCTACAGGGTGCATGTTGATCAACCAGCCTGTTTTCTCCCCCGGCTCCTTCATCCTATCGAAGCCGAAGCGGGCGTCCATCTCGTCGGTGAACTGGCTGCGCTCGAGCCGCTTGAGGGCGGACATGGAGGATCCATCGTCCCTGGTTCAAACACACATAACAGTTACATTAAATTCATTATTTCCTTCTATAATCTGCTATCCCGCTTAATGAGTGTAATTTGCAGTCTAAATAATTTTCGTAGAGTAACTTGACAGTAACCCACTGGTTTTCCTGGTCTCCTCCACTTTGTCCTCGGTCCGCTTTGTACCGTCCACTATTTTGCAGAACCATCTTCAATCTTGAACAGCCGCCTTTAACACGGAGCAATGAATTAAATTCCCGCTAACATGTAACGAATCTGCAGGTGGAGCCGCATTTGGGACGTGTCTTAAAGTTATTTCAAAGGATCGTCCTCGGATTTTCTCACACTGTCACTGACGCGGCTTCTGTTTTCTTATTTTGGCGCGCTCCTGCAGTTGCCGCGAGAGCAGCCCTGAGAGGAGGAAGAACAAAGATCATTTATTGAAAAAGATGAATCACTCAAACATAAAAAATCTACAGTCCGCGCGGACCTTAAATATACCGCCAAACAGGTAAAGGCTGCGTTCATGGCATATGGACAATGAATGAGGCAGTAGTTAGAGGCTTTAGTCAAAATGATAATGTTAAAATGTAAAAATACTCTTGTGAAGGAAAAGTTGTGTGCATTGATGTTGTGTTTGTGAAAGTATGTAAGTACAATTAAAAAAAAAAAGTAGCGCCCATCCTGCAGTTATCTAAAACAACTTGATTGTGCTTTTCAGAAACGTTTTTAAGGACAGACTGAACACATCATGTTCACAGACGATCTTTGGATGAGTTCCTCCTTCCTGGGTGGAGCTTGAACTCCCCCCCTCCCTTACGCATGTTTACTATCAGAGCCAGAAGGAGGTGTTGGACGGTTGTGGGGGGCTGAGGGTGACTAGTATGGTGGGTAGGTGGCTCTGACATTTACTGCTGCTGTCATGAATGCGAACAAAATAAAATCGTTAACAACGCGGAGGTTCACTTTAGGCGGAGTTTGAGTTACATGGGTTGAGAAAAATTGACAGTGAAGAAATTAGTCACTGTTATCTGTGAGCTGTGTGAAGTTATGAGAAATAGTCAGTGTTTAGTTGCCCGCTAACGTTAGCTCGTTAGCCTGGCGTGAAACGTTATTGCAGCAGCAACGGCTGAGCAGTTATGTCCGTTATGTGTTGTGGTGAGTGAAAATTACTTCTTTTTGCACTTTAAACCCGCCATTATTGATTTCATTTCAGCCGCATATTTGTCTTGTTGACACTAATTAACCTCATGTATGATCCTAAGAGCAGGTTATATTTCCTGTTTAGTTGAAATAGGCAAAGATGAAACGCCAATTTTCTCCCCGAGTTGACTTTTTCTTGGACTTCCTGTTGTGCTTTAACCTCTTTAAGTGATTTTTTAAAAAATAAAATAAGTTGATAATTGGGGGAAAACAGCTCAGCAAGTGTTAAGTGCAGTTAACCGCTGATAAGCCACTTTAGTCTCTGACATTTTGTGTACATTTGACGAGCTAAAGTCAGCACACTGACACTTAATCCTACTGTTATTATGTAGGAGAGTAATTAACTTTAATTTAAACTCTTTTCACTGGAAGTACTTATGGCTTCTAAAAGAAACTTTAAATAGCTTTTTAAGATGTGACACATGAAATGAATAATTCAGAGAACCATTTTATACAAGTAATCCTCTTAAAAACGATTTTTCAAATTAAATATGATGGCTCATCCTTTTTTTTTGTGTCTTTTAAAGTTGAAGTGGCTCCAAAGGACAAATGTATCTTTGTCTCTGTATTGAATGCCTCTTTCATCCTTCATTTTTGCCAAATACGGACTTTGGTTGGCATGAAAAATCCAAAATAATGTCACATAGATAACATATCAATATGTCCCTGATTTTTATCTCTTTATTTTTGTGCCTTCAGATGCTAATGATGTTGTTTGTGTGGATGTTTGTGCGTCCTCCTCTTCTTCCTCAGCCTTCATTCCTGCAGTGTTGACCTTTAGCCCAATTGAAGCTGCCACACTTGGCTCTCATGTCAGCTGTCAGAGACAGTCTGTTCACTGGACGCTGACTGGAAAATGTAGCCCACCAGTCCTTGCTGGCATAGTACACTGCTGACCTAATCGTTTATAAGACTCAAAGTCAAGAAGTGTGTAAATATCACTGTGAATTTTAATTATTGCTAATGATTTTAATTTCTTTACTCAATTGAAAAGACATCTTTCAGTAAAGCTTTTTTATATTTGTTTTATTTAATTTATAATGAAAATGAGCCTTTCACCTGTTGTGTCTGTTGTCTTTTGAGACTGACCCACAGATCTTATTTTAAATTACTAAGCACATTGCCGTCCTGGGAGGGTGTTTGACCTATGATCAGCTTAGGAGAAAAGTCTTCAGACAAGAATAGTACACATAACGTTAAGTTTTTTTTAAACTTTCTTTTGACCATTGACAAAAAGTCTGTTACAGGGAAAATTCACTGCATTTCATGTGGATGTCCAGTTAATTCTGATAAAATAAATGAACCCAGTTAAAGCAATTGCTCAGCATTGCTATATTTACTGAGAGAGCTGAGTTCTCCTGCTTTTCAAGCAGCGCTGACATTGCCTTCATGTACCAGGATGCATCATGCTTTAGATTTTGTTGCAAAAAACCACCAAGCAAGGCAGGAGCAAAGAGAGCAGTTTTTTTTGGAGTGGGGAGCTCATCCTCTAGCAACCAAAGCTGAAATAGCCGTAGTTCTTCCTTAACACTGATGACATCACTGGTATCAGAAGACGGCAAATTTTGCAGCAGCTGAACTGACCTCTTTCAGTCATTATAGCACAAACTGAGGAATTAATGCTTTATTTGACTGCAATGAACCTCAACACTGATTGGACATAGAATGTGGAGAATTTTTCCTTTAGTTGTAATCCAGCTAATTGATCTTTGAGGTCAATATCATACTTTAGAGTTTAAATAAAAATCTAATGAATCATTTATTTGCAGATCTGTCACTTTTTTTCCACACAAACCTTTAACATAAACGTTTTTTAAAGAATCCTTTAAATTTAGTTACTGTATTAAGAGACATTGACAAAAAATGCCCGAATAAGACGCTCCATTCCATTATGATCTTTTTAGGTAGGCTCACTTCTGATTAATGTCCTGTTTATGTTATATATGTCACTTTGTTCTGTTGTTACAGTCTCAGGAGGATGTCTGTGAATGCTCCCATTTGCAGTTTTGGGATTAATCCTATGGATATTGTTGTTACTGTGGAGGATTAATACCAAGACAGTAGCAATGCCCGTGAAAGGAGAGGAATCTCCGTCTGGCTGTGGTCCACCTGCAGCTGAAGAGGATGTGCTGACTACACAATCCCCTCATCCAGGAGAACATTCCCTCTCAACGGCTTCCACTATCTCAGTGCAGAATGAGGAAAACAATCCTCAGGCCTCTGTGGGTCTTGAAGTTAAAATACTAGACTCTGAGGCTCTGCAGGCGTCCTGTGAGGTGAATTCAGGAAAGCCATCACTGCAGCCGACCACCCAGACACCTCCCATAACCAACGTGCCGATGCTCAGCTCAGGGCCCGAGGCGAGGGAGCGCCTCAAATTCATACTCGGAGCATCAGAGGACAACTCTTCAGACGAGGAACCTGTGGTCAGCAAGCCTCCAAGCGGTGCTTCACAGCCACCAACCTCCACTCACCCAGCTCCTCCCCAGCAAATGTCCTCTGAAGTTACAAAGTCCAGCTCCTCGAGCATCAAGTAAGAGCTTGTTTCCCTTTAATTGAATTGAATTTAATATGTGGGGTCAGGCATGTTTTTACTATCCTGTCACGAAAGCCGGGTCTGGAAGTTGTAATTCTGGCTTGTGACATGGAAACATCTCATGCTCGCCAGCTATTAGCCTGAATATAGGCTGAGATGTTTTGTGTGGCCATGCTGGCACTGTGCCGTAATGTTCTCACTTGGCCTGTCTGCACAAGCTGTGTGTTATCACCTGACTGCATCGAGTTGACCTGTGTTATTGACGCATGCCAAACACCCTGGCTCTATTATTGGAACAGGAGACCGAACCAAATGACTTTGAAAACTGCGGTGTGACTCTGGGTCACAACACAGGGAACAAAAACACTTTTATTTCCTCCACTTAATTTTATTTGGAACTTTTTTCAATAATCGACATCCTGGAAAATTTATTTTTATACACAGCGATGTTGCATGATGGGGATGTGGGTCAGATGGGTTGTGTGGTGCAAACAGCTACGTGTTCAACTTGATATTCTTAGTTGGATTGACTTATACAAATGCATGAAGCTGTGTGCTAGCGGGACTGGTGGGAGCATTATGAAGGGCAGAGAAGGTAAGAATTTTTCCTCTTCTGTATCTCTAAAGCATCTGGCTCCAGTTCAGATGAATAGTTTAGCAGCAGGAGAAGAGTTAGATCTTCACAAAACAAAGCCAATAAAAACAGCTCTCCTCAGTCAAATAGCAACAGACAGAGAGATTCAACTGTAATATTTAACTATTATCATGTTTACAGGGATTATGCTGTTTATTTGTTTCCAGTTAATTGTAAAAAAAAAAAAAAAAATGCATTTCCTCTCTACAAACATGCAATCACATGTAGAGACTAAAAAGGCCTTTTAAACATGGAAGTAAATGGAAAATAAATCTGTTTTTTAAGTTTGGCTGTGAAAGTTTCAGCATTGGCTACAGATTTTTTTCGTGGGCACTGGTTGCTTTAATTCATTAAATGAAGCTGAAAGAACACTATCGTCTTGCTGTTGGACCTGCATCTGTGTGTATTTGTAGAGAACAGCCTATGATCTGTCACAGGGAATCTGAAAACTACTCTGCCTCATATGTGGGAGGAGAAAGGGGAGGAAACACCCGATAGCTGTGTTTTGTGGAGGTCTCTTTGTTTTGGTCTCAGATTTTGAAATCTTGTTCCACTACTTAGGAACTTAGAACAATAAAAAAAAAGGCTGTGCAATGGAGGGAAATGGCTTGTTCCCATATCTGCAAAGGTATGTGCCATTAAAAGTTGCATTCCATTCTCTGTAATCTGATACTTTAGCTGCAGTGTTTATTATGTGTACAGTTATCACATGCCTTTATGTTTCCGCAGCAGGAAAAAGCAAACATGCATAATGAATTTTTAAAAAGTGGAGTAGATATTTGGGAAGTTTCTGCAGATATGTTTGTGAAGAGGAAGGATCACAAGTGTAGCACAACTGCAGTTATGTAACTGAGCAGGGCTTGTCTCAGCACATGTAAGTTTGCGGAAATTTAAAAAAAAACTCAGAGGACTAGAATAACTTTGTCCATGTGGAGCAGTGTAATAATAAGCTCCCATGTTGTAGCATGAGTTGTACCCCTGTAAGCTGCTGAGTCATGTTTTGGAATAGAGTATCTATCAGATAAGCACAAAGTTAAATTAAACTCTGCCCTGTCATGCTTCATGTGCTGCTCAAAGATGAGAAAGTGGATTAAGAGCGCATGACACAAGTAGAGGTTATCAAAAAAAAAAACCCAGCTCAATAACAGCGTGCAATCTATATCTCATGGGTGGACAGCGCAATACAGGAGTTAAGTTTAAAGTTCATATCAGCTCTGACTGGATTGCACTCCAACTCCACAATATAGCACAATGGTGCAACATAGGTGCTTCCCTGATATCTTGACATGGGAAAGACTTTTCATGAGGGAAATTGTGGCGCAATTGAGACGAGACTTTGGAATGAACGAGGTATGAACCAGCTGATAGTCACGGTACGTAATATTAAATTATTTTAGTATTTATTCAGACTTTGTCTAAACATGGAAACCTTGTTTTGCTGTCGTAATGTAAACAGTGTTTCAAATGTATTGTGGTCAGTGCTGTAATACTGTTGGCATTGTGATTATAAAGGATTTTAAATAATGAGATTACTGTGTCAGTAAAGTTCAGTCAGTACTATTGCATTTCATTTCTTAACAACCTTGCAAAAATCTAACATCAAAAAGTAAACCAAATGAAATGATCAACTATTGTGCAATTAAAAATGAAACTTGTAATTCTTTTAATGTAATTAGATGACTAACCTACATTAACGGGCAGTGAAACGTCACGTTTCATTGCTCATGACCTCATTATTGATTGTTAGAGCAAAGACTTTAGGAGTTCATTAAACTCTAGTGAAATTATAATCTACCAGGTAGAATAACAAAATATTACTTTGTGAATATAGTTGGTCTATCTGCTAAAATCACAAAAACATGAGGGGTTCAAGCTTATTTTTATTAATCCTTCATGATTTAAAATAATCTCAAGTTAAAAATGACAAAGAGTTTACGGATTTCATCTCAGGTACTCAGACATGTAAAGACCAAAATAATAAAGAGTTTGGATGCGAAATGAAAAGTGTCAGTTATACAACCCGGCTCTCAGAGGTTTCTGAATATGTTTTATTAATTATTACTGTCACTGTAAGTGTTGTAATCAGCCTCGTTGTCTTATTGGGCCAAGGTACAGTCTGTTTGAATGCATTGTGTTTGCGACACATTTACCTTTTAGTATCTCTGCTGAAGTGAACATCTGATAAAAATGGAACACTGGGAGTGATAATTTCTGTAGTTTGTTAAAAAAACACTTTTCTATGAGCTGTTTTTGCACTGATTACATGTAATTTTGAAGATAAAGTCGGTATGAATGGGCTGGTCTCCCGTCTGTTGAACTTTGACTTTGTGTTTTGATTTTCAGCTCTGTTGTTGCCTTGGCGTAGATATTGAGTGTAGTTTGACTTGCACATCTATGAAGCGATTTACCACCATGACTGTAGAGGAGAAGTGTTGCCTTTTCCTTTAAACCTGCTCGGGTCTTGATGTTTTTGAAGATAATCTGCAGCCTGCAGTTTCCTGGATTATTTTATATTTGTTGCAGCGAATATACAGAGGAAAATACACCCAAGTCACTGTGTTTGACTGTGTTATCGAGAAAGACAGCCAACCATGAGCTTATCGCTGCAGGCCTAGCATGTCTGGTCTTCACCTGGTGAAAAAAGGACGTGAACACAGAAAGATGGATCTACAGAGGGACTTTACCGTGGCCTCTCCTGCTGAGTTTGTCACCAGGTTTGGTGGCAACCGTGTCATCGAAAAAGTAAGAATGAAAGTCCCTTGCTGTATTTTCTTTTTTTTTGTTTTTGTTCTTCATTGGTTAATGACATAGCAGCATCTTTTATCTCTGTCTTCTGCTTTCTGTTGCAGGTGCTGATAGCTAACAACGGCATAGCTGCAGTCAAATGTATGCGTTCTATCCGTCGCTGGTCCTATGAAATGTTTCGCAATGAAAGGACCATTCGTTTTGTGGTCATGGTGACCCCCGAAGACTTGAAAGCTAATGCAGGTCATTGTGAGCTTGATACTTATTATTTTTCATTAGCCAACAGTTATCAGTTGAGTGAGAGTGAGAGAAATTTGAGAAACTGTCTTAGCTGTTTGTTTATTGGATAAAGTACTATAAAAGGTGATTTACAGAGAGTTTGTACTAAATAAATTGTTTATATGCTCTTTCCTCTTACAGAATACATTAAAATGGCAGATCATTATGTTCCTGTCACCGGTGGGCCCAACAATAACAACTATGCCAACGTCGAGCTGATAGTGGACATCGCCAAAAGGATCTCAGTTCAGGTAATCTTTACCATTTCTCTAAACATCAGTGTTTCTGTTAATAAAAAAGCTGTGATAAATGATTACATGTTTGTGTGTGTGTGTCATTGTTAACAGGCTGTGTGGGCTGGATGGGGTCATGCCTCAGAAAATCCAAAACTTCCTGAGCTGTTGAACAAAGCAGGAATATCATTCTTAGGTAAAAATCTACAGACTGCTCACATCATTTTGAGTCAGTTTACTTGTGCCTGCGACAGATCTCAATGTGGACTGACTTCTCTTCCCTCAGGGCCGTCCAGTAAGGCCATGTGGGCTCTCGGGGATAAGGTGGCTTCTTCCATTGTGGCTCAGAGTGCTGACATTCCCACGCTGCCATGGAGCGGATCAGGTGATGCTCCACCTCCCACACTGTCTTTCACATGATGTACAGTGAAGACGACTTTTAGTGATGGTGTCTATCTGGGTCAAATTAATCGCTATGAGTGAATTATTATTACCAGTTTTCTTTTTTTCATTATTTCTCATGCAGAATACTCAACAATTTCACATTTGTATATTTTCTGCATGAATATAGTGAATACAGTGTTGTTTTATGCTCTATACTTGTACATCTTGGTGCTCCAGGCCTGAGAGTAGACTGGGCTGAGGAGGACCAAACACTGGGCAACGTAATCAGTGTCCCTCCGGAGGTCTACGCAAAGGGCTGTGTTCAGGATGTAGATGATGGACTCGCTGTAAGCATATTTAACTATATACATTCCACACACTAACTTATTTTTCTCCCCAAATTTTTATCTCAAAGTCGGCATCTAAAGCTAACGTTAAGTTATGGGATGTTTTCTTTGCAGGGGGCTGAGGAAATTGGTTATCCAGTCGTTATCAAGGCCTCTGAGGGTGGAGGTGGAAAGGGCATCCGCAAAGTAGAATGTTCTGAGGATTTTCCAGGTTTCTTTAGACAGGTTTGTGACTTTGACCACACTTTGCACACCTGAATTTGGTGTAACCCTTACAGCTAACATGTTGGTTTTTTTTTTTACTTGTTTGTTTGTTTCTTTGAGTGCAGGTTCAGACAGAGGTTCCTGGCTCGCCTATTTTCATCATGCAGCTGGCTCAGCAAGCAAGACACCTGGAGGTTCAGATACTGGCTGACGAGTATGGAAACGCCATCTCTCTGTTTGGACGAGACTGCTCCATTCAAAGGAGGCACCAGAAGATCATAGAGGAGGCTCCTGCCACCATAGCTGCTCCCTCAACATTCGAGCAAATGGAACGGGTCAGTTTATGCCTCTGAATGTAATTATTTCACTGCACTAATTAACTCTGTTGACACTGACATTTCATCTCCTTTATTGGCCCAGTGTGCTGTGCGACTGGCCAAGATGGTGGGCTACGTGAGTGCAGGTACTGTGGAATATCTCTTCTCTGAAGACGGAAGTTTCCATTTCCTGGAGCTGAATCCTCGTCTGCAGGTGGAACATCCATGCACAGAGATGATCGGAGATGTAAACCTGCCAGCTGCCCAGCTTCAGGTGAACCTCTGTCAATGGACACATAAAGAAAGAATTTTCCCAAAGCCAACCGTATCCAGAGATCCAGAGATCCAAAGAACTATTTTGACTCAGTGTTTCTTCTCTCACAGATCGCAATGGGCATACCCCTCTATAGAATCAAAGACATCCGCTTGCTATATGGAGAATCACCATGGGGTGACACAGTCATTAACTTTGAGACTCCAGACTGCACACCAAGTCCAAGAGGGCACGTCATCGCTGCTCGGATCACCAGTGAGAACCCTGATGAGGTAGAACTCAGTTTCATCAGTGCTTGAATCACACAGTTTTGTTAAATAGCTTTTAATTTGCACCACTGACATGTCGTCGTCGTCGCTCACAGGGGTTCAAGCCCAGTTCTGGCACCGTGCAGGAGCTGAACTTCCGCAGCAGTAAAAACGTCTGGGGATATTTCAGTGTGGCAGCAACTGGTGGCCTGCATGAATTTGCAGACTCCCAGTTTGGACACTGTTTCTCCTGGGGAGAGAACCGGGAAGAAGCCATTTCGTAAGCTTCTCTCTTTTGATATAGTAATATCAGATCTCTAGAAATTAAAGCATTCAGATATTAACTCTGAGGCAACTGGGCCAGTAATGCAATATCTGCGTAAGATCTGAAAAATGCACCCGCCTGCCAATAATATGATACAGTCTTAGAGGAGATGTATGCAGTACACTACTGCAACTAATGCAGTCACTTTATTGCAAAATATAGGTTCTATAATAATTCAGAATGTATAACAAAGTGAATTTATTTATCAGCTGACATATTTTCCATGTGCCTCAGGAACATGGTGGTGGCTATGAAGGAGCTGTCCATCAGAGGTGACTTCAGGACCACAGTTGAATACCTCATCAAGTTACTAGAGACAGAAAGCTTCAGAAACAATGACATCGACACCGGCTGGCTGGATCATCTCATTGCAGAAAAAGTGCAGGTAGCAGACTCTCACTATAAATCATTACACAACAAGGTGCTTGGTTAGTGAACTAGTGTATAATTTATTTGTTTCACGAAACCATGTGCTGCTCCTGCAGGCTGAGAGACCAGATACCATGCTGGGGGTTGTTTGTGGGGCTCTGCATGTTGCTGATGCAAACTTCCAAAAAAGCATGTCTGACTTCCTGCATTCGCTGGAAAGGTCAGCAGACACAATCAATCCATCTTATTAATGTCCCGCTACAATTCTTACTGTATGTTTTTAGAACTGACCTATAAAAACATAATCTGCTGCTCTGTAGAGGCCAAGTACTGCCTGCAGCCAGTCTCCTCAACTCTGTAAGTGTGGACCTGATATATGAAGGAATCAAGTACAGCCTCAAGGTATCTGCTTTATTTCTGCCACATGTTCCTTGTTTGACTCAACCTCCTGTCTTTTTTTCAACCAATAAATTATTGCTACCGCTGCCTGCAGGTGGCTCGCCAGTCCCCAACAACTTATGTCATCATGATGAACGGCTCCAACATTGAGATAGATGTCCACAGGCTGAGCGATGGTGGCCTCCTGCTGTCCTACGACGGCAGCAGCCACACCACCTACATGAAGGAGGAAGTGGACAGGCAAGAGCTCTTGAATCTGCACATCTGGACTCAACTGTTTGTTTGTGTTACTCATATTTTTCGAATTACTTCATCCCCACAGCTACCGCATCACTGTTGGCAACAAGACTTGTGTATTCGAGAAGGAAAAGGATCCGACAGTGCTGAGGTCGCCCTCTGCTGGTAAACTGTTGCAGTATTTGATTGAGAGCGGAGGTCATGTTTGTGCAGGAGAGACCTATGCAGAGATTGAGGTGAATGTGGTAAAATAGATTTCTTTGGGTTTCTGGAAAGTTATTTTGCATTTTTGCTGACTGACTGTTTGTTCTGCGGTTTCAGGTGATGAAGATGGTGATGACGCTGACTGTGCAGCAGTCCGGTTGTATCCACTTTGTCAAGAGACCAGGAGCAGTTCTGGAGCCTGGCTGTGTGGTGGCACATGTAGAACTGGACGACCCCAGCAGCGTCCACCGGGTAAATGAATAAACAGTCACAAGTTATATTTAATAAACTGCTCTATTAGTTGTGTCTATTGAATTTGCACCATCTAAGAGCATTATTCTAATGTTCAGGTCTCTTCTGAAATTTTGGCTTGAGTTCGTCCAAATTAAAATTAAAATATTTCATTGTACTTACTGTCAATTATTTAACATCTTGTTGGTAAAGAGATATTTATATTCTGTGTCCCACTCTTGAACTGTTTTTGTTATTACTTGCAGATTTTACTGGAATCTGTTTTCTTTTGTCTCCTCCTGTAGGTGGAGCTCTACACGGCCAAACTACCACCCCAGCAACCCCTGCCCATTGTTGGGGAGAAGCTTCATCAGGTGTTTCACAGCGTGCTGGAAAACTTGGTTAAAGTCATGGATGGATACTGTCTGGAAGAGCCCTACTTCAGCAGCAAGGTACAGCAGACTTATTGCCACTACAGAATGGTTAAATGGTTTGATTAGGTTCATTAAAGTAATTTCTGCATCCTCATGTCTGCAGCTAAAACAGTGGGTGGCCACCTTGATGAAGACTTTAAGGGATCCCTCGCTGCCGCTGCTGGAACTCCAGGAGATCATGACAAGTGTGGCAGGCCGCATTCCTCCTGGTGTGGAGAAGGATATCCGTAAAGTCATGGCCCAGTATGCAAGCAACATCACGTCCGTCCTCTGCCAGTTCCCAAGCCAAAGGGTGAGAGATTCACACTGACATACTGCTCTATAAATGCAAATAATCTCTTTTTCAGTATAAAATGCTGATTTTTCTCTACTTCTCTCCAGATTGCAAGTGTTCTAGACAGCCATGCAGCAACCCTGCAGAGGAAGGCTGACAGAGAGGTGTTCTTCATGAACACTCAGAGTATTGTCCAGCTGGTACAGAGGTTAGTCTTTTTTCTTGTAGAGCAGTAATACAAAACACTTGGAATGATGTTAGTATTGAATTGATTGACAAATGTTTGAATGTGTGTATTTCAGGTATCGCAGTGGGATCCGTGGTTATATGAAGACTGTGGTTCTCGATCTGCTGAAGCGATACTTGCAAGTAGAGATGCAGTTTCAGCAAGGTGACATTAATACTCTAAACTTCCATAAAAACTCCAGATGATGCACTTTCTTTAATCTGAACTCTGCTTTGTCTCATTTCTCACAAACAGCTCACTATGACAAGTGTGTCATCAACCTGAGAGAGCAGCACAAACCTGACATGAGTCCTGTGCTGGAGCACATCTTCTCTCATTCCCAGGTTTTCAAGAAGAACATCCTGGTTACAATGCTCATAGTAAGGAATTAATCAACCTCAGCACTGCCATGCATAAATCAAACAACCTTTCAAACATGTAAGTTTTCTAGCAAAGATACTTTGTACACTGTGTAGGACCAGCTGTGTGGACGGGATCCCATGCTAGCAGACGAGCTGATGGTCATTCTGAACGAGTTCACACAGCTTAGCAAGATGGAGAACTCAAAGGTGGCCTTAAGAGCCAGACAGGTAACATCTAAAACTGCATCTCAATTAAACGTGATTCTGTGTTTTTGAATATATTCTTCAATTCAAACAGACCGGATGCTTAAGTTGGATTAAAGTGGTATTTTTAAGATCGTCAGTCTTTTCTAACATATGCTATTTCTCAAATTATGAGAAATCATGTTTGAAACTGTATTTATAAATGCTTCATAGGTCTTGATTGCCTCTCATTTACCGTCATACGAACTGAGGCACAACCAGGTGGAGTCCATCTTCTTATCAGCCATCGACATGTACGGCCACCAGTTTTGTCCAGAAAACCTGAAGGTTGGTCTCATGTCAGGAAATTTTGTTTCATTTATCTGTTTTATCAGCTGGAATAGCAGATAAATTATTATTATTATTTCTTTATTTGTGCAGAAACTCATTCTCTCGGAAACCTCCATTTTTGATGTTTTGCCCAATTTCTTCTACCACTCCAATCAAGTTGTCTGCATGGCAGCCCTGGAGGTCAGTGGCTTCACACTGAGGAGTTTCTCTCATGCATTTTTAATGTCCGAGTAGGGATAGTCATGTGTTGTGTCTGGACTTTCAGGTGTACGTGCGCAGAGCTTACATCGCCTATGAGCTGAACAGCATCCAGCATCACCAGCTGCAGGATGGAACGTGTGCTGTCGACTTCCAGTTCATGCTGCCTTCATCACATCCCAACAGGTAGCAACCGTCCTTCACTAAACTCTGCTGCAAAGACTCTTTAGCTGCAGATGAATAACCCATGTTTCCTAATTATTAAATAACTGATGATCTCTACCACCTCCAACACATGATTTTGATCTTAGGGATCAACAAAGATGAAATAATAAAATGATCAACCTGTACCCAGTGGTGCAGGTGGAGAGTGACCCGTGAACTGCCGCCATTTCTGCTTATGGCTAACTTTGAATGCACAATGATTTTACCCAGAAAACACTGGTGTAGCTTCTTGCAGAGTGCTTAAATCATAATGCCTTGAGGTAAGTTTTTATCATATACTGCTCATACTCACCTGTCAATCATCTTATTTCAGAGGGAGCAGCCCTACTCTGAACAGGTAGAGTAAAGCTCCTCCCAAGCCAGAAAAACCGTGTGTATGTCTCACAGTCATGCATGTCGAATGCACAGTGTTGCTTTCTTCCTTCTGTCCTGTGAAACCAGAAACGTTCGCTTAAGGACTCTTCTAACAAGTCCTTTCTTAATTCACTTTTTAGCTGAGCTTCTCCTCATTTCTTTTTGTTA
>JAQMCX010000048.1:11058386-11188687 GCA_029814765.1 Acanthurus leucopareius | reverse complement strand
ACTCTTAAAAACACGCACTTACCTTGAAGGGCGAAGTCCATGATGCTGGGGTCCAGTGCATCCACCTCTGTGTGTGTGTCACCATGCACACTGTAGAAATCATCTGGTGGCTTGCTGGACTGCTGGGTAAGAGGACTGTGGGAAAGGTCGGGGACTGTGTGGAGGGGAGGTGTCTGGGCCGGGGCAGGGGACATGGGGGCCAGGCGGGCCTGAGCCTGGAGCTGGGCCTGAAGCTGGTGGTGCTGGTGCATGGGCAGACAGGGCAGGGACAGCGTGACTATGGGCTGAGGCTGCATCTGTGCCGGGACGGGCAGCGGCAGGCCAGTCGGACAGCCAGGCAGCCGGGTCATGCCGGGCTCCAAAGCCTTACGTCTGCAGTTTTCCGGGCGGTCTGTGATCAGTTTGTCCAACTCATCTGCAGAGAAAAAAACAATCAGACTATTGACTTCCTTCTTTTATGTCTCACTGCCTGGTTGGGCAGTGGACCTTTTATAATCAATAAAATACATTTCTAACCAGGGTTAGCCATGCTGCGGCGGATGGCTGGGAGGTCCTTGCGTTTCCACTTCTGCATCTCTTCCTCCATCTTGTCAATTTTGGCAGGGTTCAGCGCCCACAGACAGCCTTTACGGGATGAGCTGCTCGTCTTGTTCTCAACTTTCTCAAAGCATTTGTTCAAGGACAGATTGTGTCTGACTGAGTTCTTCCAGCCATCAGGCGCCGTCTGCAGGGAGAAGAGTATCGCTTTATCAGTCACATTCTTCATCTCCATGCACCTTCTCTTTAAATTCTTCTCTGTATCATTAATATCATACCTTGAAATAGGGAAAGTGTTCCTTCATAAAGCTATAGATCTCACTGACTGGGAGGCTGCCAGTTTTGCTGTTCTTCAGAGCCATGGCAATCAAACAGCTTGAAAAAAAAATACACCATTATTTAAATGTAGCTCAAAGGCAAAGCTGGAGATTTGGAGGACATTGATTTAAATAAGGGAGGTGACTAACCTGTAGGAATAGATTGGCTTGGGGAAAGACTTGGGCTGCAGCTCCTGGTCTTGTGGAGCCAGGCGAGGTTGTGTGAATAGACTTTGGTTGTTGAATGAGACATTGCTATAAAGGCCCCCAGCTGAACACTACACAGAGAGAGAATAATGAGAAACTTTATCGTTCATATCGTTCATGCAGGCCATCCATGTAACAGTAACAGTCTCACTGTGAGTCAAACCATGCTCTTCAGTTTGCTACCTGTTGTCCAGTCTGGGTCAGAGAGTACACCTGCTGTGGTGTAGGCTGGTAGACTGAGGTAGGGCACTGGTATCCCGGTGAGGGGAGCCCATTCATGGAGAATGGAGACATCTAAAAAACACATACAGTCAACAGTCATGAGCAGCATAAAACATAAAACATCCAGAATTTTCTTTTCTTGCAATGCATTTAAAACTCACACTTCCGCTGTGTGTGTTGATGATGCTGATTCCCAGAGGGCTGTGCTGCATGTTGCTCTGGAGGTGGAGCATGGAGCCTTGACCGGCTGTCATCGTCATGTTGCTCAGCTGAGCTGTGAGAAAGAGAGACAGCCAGACTGTTGTAACACTGAGGAAAAGTTCATCAGCTAAAGTTCTTTCTATTCATCCAGACTGTCATGGTGTGATTTAAGATGTTGGCAGCTGTGGAATGGGGCGTAATGGTGGTGGTGGTGGTGGTGGTGGGGGACCATAATATACCATATAAGAAGCTCAGCAGCAGCCTCTTAATAAACACATAATTGTATGGCTCCTTATGGCCATTCACTGTAATTTAACTGTTCTAAAAGGTCTCTTGGTTTGTTTTTTTATTAACCTTTTCATTATGTCTGGAAATAAGAGATATTTTTAAACATTATTGTCATATTTTTTTATCACTATTATGTTGAGCATAAATTCATACCTCAAACATCAGCAAATCCCATTAAAACAGTCAGTTTAATCTCTGGGGTTCAGACTGTCCCTGTGTTTTTCACCTCAAATAATCCCACTGACAAAAACAGCAATCCTGTATTTCATTTGCCCATCTGTGTTCATGTCCAGAAGAATCCAGCTGTCTGGATTTATCCAATCAGAGAGAGGATGCGGTTTTTGAATATTGCACCATCCCCTCCCTGTCACCTCACCTGTCTGTTGCTCCAACAGGCTGCCCTGCGAGGGCCCGTTACTGTGGCCTCGGCTATCAGCCATCTGCTGCAGTCGGGGCACATCCACAGAGGTGAGCCATGACAGAGACTGCAGGTCCCCAGGGAGGTCCTCCTCCCTCAGCTGGGAGGGGTCCGTGGTCAGAAGCCTTCGAGGGAGAAAGAGGAGGGGAAGGGGGGGTCGGGAGGGAAGGAGGGAGGGGGGTTAACACGGCTGTCAGCTCCTCTGACACACACAGACCAGAAGTGGAATTTAAATGTAAACATTTGATGGAGAACATTTTGTCCTTTAAAGTCAAAACCACCGTAATGAGTCTGAATGTGGGGAAACAGAGAGGAAAGCCGCTGAGAGCGGCCGTGTATTAGCCATGCCATCCAGGATTTACCATAAGGAGATTAACTACAAGTGTTATTTAGCAGCGGCAGTTTTAATCAACAGTGAGGGAGTTAAACAAGCTTTCCATTCAGAGTGAATTATCTGTTCAGATTGTTTCTTTTCATGGAGCAGTGATCTTTGTTTTTCCTCCTCGCCCCTTTTTGCATGAATATTAATTAAAAAAAAACCCAAATTAAAATTCCAAATTTAATTTTATAAAACAGATAGTTTATAAATGTTGTGCTTTGAACTGTATTAAATGTGGGATTTCTGTTTAACCAGTGCGCTGCCACGTCCAATCAGCCTTCAGTCATTACATCTTTTATGTGGCAAGACTCGAAAAGAAAGAAAGAAAGAAAAGAGAGGAATCCTCTTGAATCCTCTCCAGTCTTCTCTGCACACACACACACACACACACACACACACACACACACACACACACACACACAAGTTCTGTGCAAGGGTTTAGTAATTGGGGTCGCTATGACAACACATACTATTCAGTTACTTTGTGTGTCTGTGGACAGTGTATGAGTAACCCCCCCCTCTTCGATACACACACTCACACACACACCAAAATCTACTAATAAAAAATCAACCCTGTGTCAGGTGACCACGCTCTCGCCTTAACCATTGGCTGAATCATAAGTAAACAACGCATGAGATCGTTTGAAACATGGGACGGCAGCACATGTTGCCTGCAACAGTTGGCCTTGTCTATTGAAAAATGATCACCTATTGTGTCCCAAACGACAAATCTGCCCAGTGGCACGTGGCTCTATTGTCTTCCCCAGACCCTTCCTTGATTGTCTCTGTCGTTTCTTTTCTTTACCCGACCCTTGCATTAATCTGTTGGAATGACAGGCCTCACATAAGAGGGACAAATAGGATGCCATCTGCTTCCCTGTCCCTTTCCAGCCTCCATCCTCCTCACCGCTGCCCCCCCACCCTCGTCCTCTCCCTACATGGGGAAAATCAAGTGAGCCTCAGGGCCAGAGGGGGTGCACATGTAGTTTGAGGTCAGGGCTCTGTGTCTGCCGTCGCTGCAGCCAGGAATCAGCAGCACACGTCCTTCAAACACCTTGCATGCACCGGTAAATGATTTGGCGTGGTCGTCCTTTTTAAAAGCAGGTGGTGCTGTGAAGTTTAACACCCTGCAAACTGTCACAGTATCTCAGCTGGAGCTCTGAAACCTCTGCTTCCTCTGTTTTTGCTTCATTGCTGCGAGCATTTTTTTTACTTTTAACAAAATAAAGAAATAATATTCAAGCACAACATTTGAAAGTTTAATACTGTTTAAATGAAAGAGCTAAAAAGGTGCAACTGCAGAGACTTTTGTCCCTTTTTTTTTACAAAAAAACAAAAGTAGGTGGTCTTTTACATTTTTAATCTACAGACCTACTTAAGTTTGAAAAATATTCATGATTAATGGTCAATACAAACTGTTAAAAATGACAGAATAATACATTAAAGGGGGACGTCCACCTCCCCTCCTCTCTCAACCAGCAGCATAGAAGTTGCTCACTGATGCGAAACATGTTGAGCTGGTGTCTCCATGTATCATCCAAGCCTTCCCAGAGGTTCAACAACACTAAATATTGCACCTCCTCCCTCCCTGCCTCGCTCCCTCCATCCATCCCTCACTCCCTCCCTCCCTCCTTTTCTAATTGGGAGCCACTTGTGCATACTGGTGACCCAGAGCGCCCCGTCTCCCCCTGAGCCGGCAGGCCAAGAGGCTCAGGCTCTCCGTGTGCCGACAGCGGGAGTGTAAACAGAGCTGATGGTTTCTGACAGATCCATTCAGACTGAAAATCATTTATTCTCCTGGATTTTTTTCTCTCTCTCTCTCTCCTTTTTCATGAAACCCCCCATGCACAAAAAGAGCTGTCCATCTACCTTTAGATTAAACATGGTGGGCTTAGACAGTTTGTTCCATGACCATTTGGGAAACACCTTAAAGGGTTTGAGTAATAGAAAATATGCCTTTCATCTGTTCAGGCGTCTCAGATTTGATCCTGAGTGTATTTGACATTATGCAGCAGGCACTAACATGTTGTTTAGCGCTAAAAGTTTCTGTATCTGCTTGTCCTGATAGATTTATTAAATCAGAAGTCTTACCTGTAGTCCTGTGGAGACGGATGATGCCCAGCATTCTCAATTATTCCTGACATTCTGGATGTAATTCCACCTTCTATCATTTCCTGGGATATGTGGGACCTCTGCAGTAAAATAAATGAAATAAACACACTTTCTTACCACACTGAGTCTTTAACCTGAAATAAACAGGTTGTGTAGAAGAAACTTAACAATTTTAGAAATATTACTTAAAATAGTGTCTTTTATGGTCAGCAAGGGCATGTGCTTTTTGAAAATATTTAATTGCTCCTCAAAAAAGAAAACATCTTAAACTGAAAATGAATTTTAATTGTTTGAACATTTAAATAAAGAAATTCAAAAATAAACTGATCTATTTTGCATCACTGTGCCTTTGTTGGAGCTCGTGTTACTGTTGAAATGTGTTTTGTTCCTCTTAATTGTTAAAAATTAAATGTTAAAAGATAAAAAACTCATTATAAACAGCCTGTGCTTAATAATTATTCAGTTCAAATGTTTACATAACAGTTTGATCTCGCTCACTCGTCGGAGTTTAAATGGCTCATCATTTATCATGCCCACGGAGAAACTATGGTTAACGTTTAAAAACCATTAAAATGTCAACATTCTCATAAAAAACAACAATCTGACAGAAACTATGATTCCGAAAGAGAGACGTAAATTGAAAAACTCACTTGTTTTGGATGATTTGAAGAAAGTGTGAGCCGGTCGCGAGCCCCTGTACTGTATTTCGCTGTGTTGCACTTGATCCTCCAAAAACCGTTTTTAAATTTCCCTCTCTGGAGCTGTCCAGCGCTCTGACATGCGCAGTGGAGACTTCAGCAGAGCTCCCAGTCGCCCGGGAGGCAGAGGGATCCCATGAGTTTGACAGCTGCTGTTGATGCAGTGCCTGTTAACAGTCCTGACAACATCCACACTTTCCACAGCGAGTGCAGAAACGGCGATGCTGAGGTTTTATTTTTCTCTCAGTTCTTGGGTGACTTTGCGTCACGGCGCGCGGTCGTAGTGCGCTCCTCCACCGCATCCAACAGCAGCCAAACACAAGTTTGTTGCATTAAAAGTCATGTCATACTCCACCCAAACACTGTAGTCCACTTATTGGATGATTATTGAAGAGACTGTGATGATATAGGCTATATAATTTAGGCTATATAAAGGAAGGTCTTGAACCGTCCTGGGCGCGTGCTCCTCCGCTTGCAGGTGCGCCTCGAGCGACTTAATAAAACACAAAAAGTTCAGGCCTAAGTCCTGTTAAGTCTATTTGGAATACGAGGACAAAAAGAATAATATTTTAAAATAACTGAACTACACTGAACAAAATTAAAGCAACATGCAAAAACATCTGAGTTAAATCAAAAAAATAAAGAATAAACATTAAATATCCATTATGCTCCACTTTATCCTCCAGGTTATTCCCAGTAAGCTCCCTCGTTCAGGTCTAAGACGGTATGAGTCGCTACTTGTGGTGGCATCTGTGTATGTGAGTGTGAACTTTTTTTTTCTTAGGAAGTGCTTGTAGATAATTTGCTTCCCGCCGCTGTGGCCGCGTCCTGCTCCTCTCAGCAGTGGGAAAAAGAGCCGGGGAGGCGCGTAGGGAGGGCAGGGGGCCGGGTGGGCTGCAGCGGGAGGCGGCAAAGGCTTAAATTCGTCTCGAACAGGTTCGCTTTCGAAAATAAAAAAATGAAAACTGCAGTTAGTAACGCAGTGCAGTGCATCCAACAACCCAGAACTAAAGAAATTACTGTGTCTCCACCTCCTCACTCGAGTTTAGCTGTAAAAAACTCTCCTAAATGTCGATTTTTTTTTCTAAGAAAATATGATTATTTTTCTTTGCGGTGTGCACATTAAAAAAAGATAGATAAATTAACATAGACCCATAAGGAGAAAGAATATCAGTATCACTCTGCCGATGTAAAATGAAATGGTGAAAGTTTTACTGTGGTTTGTAAGAGTATGTCTGTAAGAGTAGTGCAACTGACTTTTTCTCATTTCAGAGAGAGTAATTCAAGCACAAGTAAATACTCAAAATGGCCAGTTTATCGATATTTTATATATTTTATGATGACTTTACTTACAGCTTTAAAGCAAAATAAAATATTCTCTAATCAAATTCCATCAATGATCCTCGGAGCCCCCACATTTCACTCGCATGTTATTTAATTAACGATCATTTATAAATGATCTCCTAAATTATAATTATAAAGGTCTCTACTACATTGTACATTGTGTTCTATATTTCATTGTAACATCAAGACTATCAAAAATCTTTTTGGAGAGTTCGATATGAGTTGAAACCGTCTGTGCTGAGTGAGATAACAGGTGAAGACTTAAAGGTGAAACCTGCTGGAGATTAAAATGTGTGGCAGGAAATTAAAGGGGAATTCCTTAAAGTCATGTAGGGAGACTGCAGTAACTGCACTATCAGCCCCATGGGACCCTACAGATGGTAAATCGGCCTGTCACAATAGGCACAATCAATGATTACATGCATGAACGTAACGGACAAAAACAAGACCATCCTCAGAGACACATCCTGGAGGTCCTAAAGCCCGCGGGGTTATGATCTGGAGGCAGAGGAGACACTGTGGGATGATCATGGTGAAGTACTGTAGGGACTGGAACTGGTGATGATGATGATGATGATGATGATGATGATGATGATTATGATGATGATAATCATATAAATGCCACTAGTTTTCTAAAGCCAAGACGTCCTTTAACAGTTCATTCATAAAATAAAAAGTATTAGCCGCAGCTTTTTTGATATGTTATTGAAAATATCTGTAATTTGGACAAAATTTTTCAGGGTAAATATTGTTGTTTTTACCCCTCTACATTTGTTTAAGATCTATAGCTTTTAAATAATTGTGATCTTACATACAAAACAACAATCGGTTTATCAAATGGGACCTATTGTAACAGAATTCACACAAAAGTCTACGAATAAAATTACATTAGTCTTTGACAAAATTAGCTTCACATCGACCAGCCACATGTTCAAGAAAAACTCAAATACTGTCAGTAGCCACTCTGAGTACTTTTTTTTAACTTATGATACTTCAAGAACAATACATTGCCAATACTTCAGTACTTTTACTTTCAGGTAAAGTTTTGAATGCAGGAGTTGCACTTGTAATGAAATGTTTTATATTATGTTATACTTTTATGAAATGATTTAGATGCTTCTTTCAGAGTTTGAAGTTTTCTTGTTTTCCTTGTTATGTAATGAAAAATAAACATTAAATGTTTTGTAACTGACATTTATTCTACTACTTTGCTTGTAAGGGGTTTAAGTTGTTCTCTCCCTGTGCAACCACACATGCTTTCAGTAAATAAATAAATTGTAATGTTAATGGGTAAATGGATGCAGTTTTGTAGTGCTTTTATCTAAAGCTCTTTATAATTTGCCTCTCATTCACCCTTTCACACACTGACAGCCTGATGATCAGGAGTAATTTGGAGCTTGTTGTCTTGCCCAAGGACACTTTGACATGTGGTTAGGAGGAGCCGTGGATCGGACCACCGACCCTGTGATTAGAGGACAACCTGCTCCACAGCAGCTCCATGCGGTAAGGTATTTATTTATGGCCCAGCAGTGACATGTTTCGTATCAAGTTAATGGCAATGACCTGTGGGCAGCTCTGAGAGCTTGACCTGGCCGTGTGCGATGCATTCAGGAGACTCCCTGCAGCTCAGGAACACAGAGGGACAGCTCTCCCTTCTCATGCCTGTTCAGGAGTAATGGGGAAACAATGGGATCACCGCCTGAGGGCTGGCCTGTGTTTGTAGCCTGTGTTTTTGTCTTGCACCAAGTGTTTACTCAAAACACATTAGCCCCTCTGAGAACGAGGTCAGCTCACCCCTCTAATCTCCTCTGCAGGCAGAGACACAGTGTCCCCCAGAACAACACGTCACCCAGAGTGACCCTCCGGCCACTCGGAGGAAGCTGCTGTCAGCCATGCTTAGCCGAGGCGCAGCATCAGTGTCCTGCCAAAGACTTTCTTTTTCCTACTGAAGCCTCGATGTGGACGGAACAGAGTGTCCAGACCGTCAGGCCTCAGGTTGCCCTGTCAAAGGTCAGTCAGTCAGAGACGACTTACAACAGGTTTCAGTGTAGCTACACCTTCACAAGGAGAAGATGGGACAAAATAGTGATTAAATTTCACAACAGCAGCAGCACTGAGGTGTTTATTTAGTGCCACATTGTCATCAAAGCCTGAATTTTCTCTACAGTTTTGTCATAACATGCAGAAACTCTGTGGTTTGATCCTGTGAGTGCACCTCTACACTGATGAACTTACATAATAAGCTTGTGTGCTGCATAATGACTCCCAGGCAGTTAAAATGTGACTTTACCAAAATAAGAAACACCCACATGAAACCCTGAACGAACAAAATGCATATCTCATTTATAATCCTATGCGGTATTTAGCAGTATTTAAAATTTTTGCCCCTAAATGCAATGCAGTTTGCTCAAGCTATCCCACAGAAATAACTGTGAACGTTTTGGTGCCTAACACATTAAAATAATTCATTGGACAAATCCAACCGTAAAATGAAAAAAAGACTCCTGACTAATTCAAAGACCTCAGTGTTCACAGTTTTCTCTTTCTCTTTAGGAAAAACACAGGAGTTACTGAAGTAGCTACATGAAATTCAATAACTGACATAACCAATGTAATCATTTAAGCCTGTGCTTGTTGTATTGTGGCAAAATGTCTCAGGTGAAAAAAAAGATCTTTCTACTGTTGTTAATGAGGGCTCATGAAGTCTCTGAGGTCAGGATTTCTAAATCAAAAACCTAAAACCCAATAAACATAAAGACACCCCCCAAAAAGTATCTGGACTGCTAGAAAAAACAAAGGATAAGCATCAAAATATGTTTTCGTTCAACTGACCCTTTAAAACACTTCTCTCTTATCATTGTATCAGCAGACTTAAGTGACTGCAACTTTCATTTACTCAAGTACTTTAGTTAAGAAAAAATGCTTTAGTATTTATTCACTTTAAGTGTAGTTTGCTGATTATAATGTTACTTAAGTGATATTTTCAATGTAGGATTTTTACTTTGCATGAAGTATTTACACAGTGTTGTTAGTTTTACTTATATAAAGGATATGAATGGTTTTTGTTCATTGACAGACTTTAAAATCTTCAGTTTTCACCATCAGTCATTAGTTTGGATTAAGCCTCATGGTGGATGTTTTACGCACTGTGAGGAGTTATGGTCAGTGTTGCTCCTGCAGGTCCCATCATACCACTGTCTCTCCTACACAACAGACAACTTCTCTGGACTGACCGCTGGACTTCGCAGTCCTTTTGTTCTGGGGGATCAGAGAAAAGCCTGTGAAGGTTTAGAGAGGTCAGCGACGTTGACCTTTGAGTGAACTGTGTCAAACACCAAAGCCTCTGGTCTGAGGTGGGGTCAGTCCTTTAAAGCACCCTAAAGGGTAAAGATGGAGCAAAAGTCCTCTTCTTTTTCACAGCCGATTGAGTGCAAAGGAGCCTCATTTCCAAAAGAGCCCTCAGCAACGTTTTTATGTGTCACAGCAGGCGCAGGGTGTCCCCGAGGGATGGCACTCAGACACCCCCGAAGTCAAGTTGTCTGAATTACTGTGCATTAAGTTTTTGCAGTGACCTTTCAGAGGTTACATAACCCGACAAATATTTAATTCCTGGTGAATAAGCAGGTATTGTGTGATGAAAATTGTGAAATTAAGTGTAATGCGATGGAATATATGAAGAAGTTAAGGTACGGAGTATAAAAACTGGACAAAATAAGAGGTCAGAGTCACAAGAGGGATGTAATGATGTTATATATCCTTCATCTGTCTTAAGCAAGACCGAAATAATATGTAAGTGAAAAAATGTCCATCGTCGGGTATGAAGTAACCTCACTGACCCAGCATTTTGGTCCTGAAATGATGACGGGGCCCAGGCTTCGTTACGCTGCTCTGAAAAATTAGAATAATGGACTATGAAAGAAGGAGAGATCCAAAGAAAGGGACAGGGGAAAGAAAGACGGTCTTTGGGAAAAGAGGAATAAGATAGGAAGAGAGGGAGACATAAAGGGAGGGAAACAGTGAAATGGAGACAAAATAAGAGGGAGAGAAGAAAGAGGGGGCAGCAGTGGTGTGATGTGAGTGTTATCATCAGCTCTCATTCTCAGCATGGAATCTATAATGGGAAAATCAACCTCTCTGACTCCTGTGTAATTGGATTTGCCGGGTCTCGTGCTGAATCAGAGCCCAGTGGGTAGCACAAAGCTTGTTAAGATTGGACAAGCATTGCTGGGCCGCTGGGCCTGGGGAGAGGTGGGGCGACGGCAGCAGAGGTAACCTTGACAACTTTTCCAGAGTAAAGAGCGAATAATTTTAAATATGTTGAACACTCGAGTGGTCACCCATCATACTCGATTGACTGAGAGCCCTCCAAACATTAATCACTTCGTCAATTAGTCGAAACTTGAGCTTCTCTCACAATTAGGTCACCAGAGCAGAGAAAATGGACACCTGTGTTGCCTTCGAGGGTGTGTGTTCTCTAGTGGGGGTTTCCAGGTTACAGGAGTAAGCTAATATTTACTCTGGCTCAGTCTCAATCTAAAATCCGTAGCTTATTTGGGGAAATGTCCAATTTTTTTTACACAAAAGAGAGCTGGATACTGTTTTTTCAGACAATATTCACAAGAGATTAGAAAGGTTTATCCATGTCCATCCAAGCTTAGCAATGTCAGCAAATGAGTCAGTATTAAGCAAGTGAAGAAACATATTGTCTAAACTTAAAGTTAATATGTTTTACAGCACCAAGACTCATGCAGTTTTGTTCCTTTTGTAGAACATTGAGGGCTTTAATTTAGCTAAGCTAGCAATGCATTTCTGGGGATGGCGTTACTGAATTTACTCATTTTAAATATCTTAACAACTATAGACTGTCAAGATTCCCACAGTGCAAAGAGATCAACTTTGATGATCCCTGATTTTCTCATTAACACCACCAGCAAGTCAAATTTCCACTTATCCAAATTTTCTGGATACAAGTAGGAAGCCAAACTAGAAAAATGTAGGCAGACTGTGATGGTCTTGTCAATTCCCATTTCTCTTTCCTCTGTTTTCCCTTCATCTCCACACTTTCAACACTATAATAAAAGCATATCAAATGCCCCCCAAATGATATAATGTCTGCAGATCATCAGTGTTACCAGCTGACAAAAAAGGACCCAAGTGTAAATCCTTACAGTCCATGCCCACAGACTCACAATATGGGCGGCTGAACTGTGGGTACAGAATACAAACTCATTGACATGGATTTTGAATCTGTGGGTGCAAACTGTTAAACTCTAAGAGCACCATTTATAAAATATATGGGCATGGATGTGTAAAGTGAGAGCATAGACTCACACATGGCTCTTACACTACACTCTGTACACTTCTGACAGCTAAATACTCATATAAAGGCTGTCTAATAATAGTTTTCATCCAAGCAAAAAATTAGTTAATTGCATCTGGGCATGAACCCAGTAGCATTTTACTCAGCGCAGACTGCTCCACAAAACAATGTTGACCAGCATTGTATCACTGAATAATACGGCTGTTGGTGATTAGCCTGTAATGTATCAGTCTAATCAAAGATCAGTAATCAGACTTCGACCGTGCCTGCACAGAGACTGGGAGCATTTTTGGTGTTGGTAGAAAGAGGAGAAAGACGGAGGTAAAGGGGACGGTTGGATTGGTGATTTGGATCTTGTTTCTGTGTTGTTATGTTACACTCAGTAGAGCAGTAGATACCCAGGTAAGCACTGAATAAGATCTCTCCGTCCCTCCACCTCCCAGGGCATGAATGATTAAGCACCCGGCCCACAGCGCCCTGATCCTGGGTCAGGATGATGAGCAGGGACATACATATGTGCACACAGGCCTTCATGTAGCATCACTGCTGCAACAGGATAGTGGATGACTGAGCCAGCAGACAAACCAGAAGAGAGGAAAGTAAAGGCGTTTTTTATTAGTATATCACAAGTTGGATGTTTGCCTACCAGCTGTCAACAATCCCGTGTTTACAGGCTCACTGATTGTCTCCATGCAGGCAGACACAGGAGGACACACTCTTCTTGTCTAACTCTTCCACAGAGAAGAGATTTTTTTTGGAGCCTTATTGAGATTCTGCATCTGCTAGAAGAGAAACACAACTTCAGAAATGCAGGTTTGGGTTTTCTTTTTTGTTGTAAAAAATATATAATATGTCCATTTTTCTTTAACATATGTTCTATATACTACATACCATACTGTAGGTGCTCTAAAAGAGTTTCAACTGTCTAGTATGAATTTATATTCTGTGAGTGTTTGTCCAAAGGCGTCTAAAGGCTAAGATGATCTAAGTCTCACTGTAAGTCAATAGGATAAGAAGAATGAGCATCACCTCAAAAAATGTTTTAAAGGATGCTTTTTTGTTTTGCTTAAATTAGATGAGAAAACAAATACAGAGTAATACTCATTTAAATATGAAGCTACAGCCAGCAGCTGGTGAGCTTAGCTCAGCACAAACACAGGAAACAAGGGGAAACAGCTAGCATAGTTCAAAGGTAACAAAATCTGCCTACTAGAGTCTCTAACAGCTGCTTATTTTAACAAGTTTGAATGTGGTGTTGATTAAAAACAAACTTAAGTATAAAAATGACGGTCCAGCTTTTCCATCACATGATGGATCAAAGAGATGAGAGTTGTGTCCATCTTTTTCTCTAACGTTCCTCCAGTGAACTAAAATAAGACAGTTTCCCAAAATGTTGAACTGTTGTTTGAAGATGCTCTCAGGAAACTGGTTTCTGGTCAGTGAAACCTGAACTGATCACAAACTAAAAATAGCATTTTTAGCCACTAATGAGGACCTTTCAGGTAAGGAGGAGATATTACCAACACATGAGAAGAAAAGAAAGAATCCTCTTTAAAGGGCAGATAAATATTCATTACTTGGTCGGTCATTTGCTTTGTCTTAGCAGCAGCTTCCCTCTCCTTCTCTAAAGCCACTTCTACTTCTCACACAGATGAGGTCACTCCGTCTCAGGCGACACTGACACTCTAGACCAACATGAGGGACCATCTCTTAATTAAAATACAATTGGTTGTGCTCTGAGGTTGCGAGGCAATTCACCTGATCTGACAATGGCTGAGTGGACTCATTATATAATCATTCTTTCCGCTGTGCATCAGATTGAGCCGTTTAATTATAACTAGAATTACAATCAAGTCCACCAGGTTTGTATTATAGAAAGCTACAAATAACACATGCATGAGGGGAACTTTTTTTTTTGTGTGGTCAGGTGCTTTCTTCAACGCAGACGTTCTTGTCCCTGCAGGACCGAGAACGCCCATTCAGTGTTCGGCCTTTCTAGCACGGTGTTTTGAGAAACACTCCTGCATGCTGCAGACAGCTTTTTTAAAAAAGAAATACCTGCAGGACACCAAAGGGAACCTGAATGGAAACAACAAACCTTTAGATGTTGTCAGCGCACTGAATGAAAGCCTAAGACATTAGCATTATCATCAGCCCAGAATTCATTAATCCTCCTCCTGACAGGAGCTTATCTGTTCATGTTATTACTTGTAATACTGTATGGCAGATCCCTAAGTCACGCTGTCCCAGCATATTGTCTGCTTGTGCTGCCCCGAGAGAAGTTTGTTCCCATGAAGAAAGGGGGTGTCACAGATACCCCACACCAGCAGCACCACCATCACATCGCCAGATTGATTCTGACGTCCCAAAAAGGGTCCCTTCAATGATATTGTTCACCTGTCTCATTGGCTTAAAGTGGGTGGCTGGGAGGGGAGGGGAGGGGGGTGGCGGCCATGGTTAGGGGGTCGGGTGAGGGTTATTGGTGGGGACACAGGGTGAGGGGTATTGTTGAGGAGAGGGGTGAGAGCATTTCGGGGGGGTGCGGTGGTGGGGGCTTACAGGTGGAAAAAAACACTCTCATCTGACTAGCCTCCTCTATCCTTCCAAATGGGCCCCGTGTGAGCAAAGTAATGAAGTCCAAATTACAGCACAGGATTGCTAAGAACAAGCCTCTATTGTTCGCCCTCGGGGCACACTAAATGAGTGTCACAGCAAGCAGCGGGGCACAGACCGTTACTGCACTATTTAGTCTGTCCCGTTGTCTCAAGACGGCCCCGTTTCAGAGGTTCTCAGATCAGACAAATACTGCTCCCCTCCTCCCCCCACCCTCTCCTTCGCCTTCACCCTTCCTCTGTACAGCCAACCCCTCCCCAACTCCTCACCCCAAAATAGGCCAAATCTCCTCCATTGTGTTTCGACTGCCTAGTGTGAAATTCACTGTGACGTTAAATGTTTTCTAATGAATAATTACTGAATGGATATGCAGGGGGAATTTGTGTAATGGATTGTAGACTGCATTTTAAAGACGTCTTTTTTGTCTCTGCTCCGTGGTATTTACAGGACAAAAACACTTGGCCTTTCTCAGAAGAAATGAGGGCCATAGGCGGAGGATAGAGGCAGGGGGGAGGGAGGAGGAGGGGAGGGCGGAGGGCTTTGTGTCAATTAGATCCAATGGATTATCTTTTTTAATGTTTTTACAGAGAGAGTTGAGAATCAAAGGATTTCTGCTTCCAAAGGAGAGAGAGGGAGAGAGAGAGAGAGAGAGAGAGAGAAAAAAAAATACAAAACCAACAAAAGCTGTGAAAACCTTTGGTCTAAGTGTTGGTGCTGAGAATGCAAAACAGATTGGTGGAATTTTTCCCACTATGCCTCTTAAATGTGCCGCTGTTTTGGGCTCCCCGAGTCCATTTGCACAGTGTGTTGTGTTTGGTTGGTGCGTCAGCTCTGGTGAACTACGGGCTGACAGCCAAGGTCCCTGTGTGCTGTGTAGCGATCATTAGCTTCTGTCTGCTCGTCTGCACAATCACAGAGCTTCGCTTCAAAGACACATAGGACCTCCAGACCTCTTATTTCAATAGAACTAACAGGGACCATGTTTGTGCTTTTTCTGGTGCTTTTTGCGGCTCCTTCGTCCCCCGCTGAGCCATTTATGCAAACATTCATTCATTCCAGCTGCATTTGTCAAAATACATGGCTGAGAATTTTGAATATCATTGTTATGCATACAAATGTGTTACATATGTTATTGTTACTTTGACAACTCGCTTCCTCTAAAGTTTAGAAGAAATCCAGTTAACAAAGACCTCATTTAGAAAATTGTTTACCCTGGAAAAACTTATAATAATGAATTACTATGAGGCATGGAATGTAAAATTTGGTTTAAGAATCATAAAATCTTTAGATTATGATGCAAAACGCCAGGAATTTGAGCCCTTAGGCTTTGTATTTAGATGCTTTGTGGTTGATACTTGTTGCACAGGGTCAGCTGAACATGGAAGGTGCCCTGACTGCCAGGGACCACGTTGGGATCCAGGATTTTGTCCTTCTGGATGAAACCACAGAGGCAGCTTTCCTCAGCAACCTCAAGAAACGCTACAGCAAAGATCTGATCTATGTGAGTCTGGGAAAAGAATTTTAAATGCTGTTTTCACAAATGCATCTTAACAATTAATGACGTTTTGACTCACTCTGTCAGACCTACATCGGCACGTTGCTGGTGTCTGTTAATCCCTACAAAGAGCTGGACATCTACACCAAGAAACACATGGAACTTTACATGGGAATCAACTTTTTTGAGCTTCCACCACACATGTGAGTGAAAAATCTAAATGAAAACTATTGATGTTTACACACCTGACTTAGACACTGAGAAGCTCTTCATTGTAACTTCATCTAACTACATAAAAAGTCAGAACTCTTATGATTGCCCTGCATCCCTGTCAGCTACGCCCTGGCAGACAATGCCTACCAAACCATGCTGACAGAGTTCAACAATCACTTCATCCTCATCTCTGGTGAGAGCGGAGCAGGAAAGACGGAGGCCTCCAAGAAGATTCTGCAGTATTACGCTGTCAGCTGTCCGAGCACCACCCTGCTAAACACCGTCAGGGACAAAATGCTCATGTCCAACCCTGTTCTAGAGGTCTGATACTTACTTTAGTCGTATCATTGCAGCAACATACCAAAGAGCTTCATCAACATCAAAGCAAGTTCTCAATAATTATTCTGTAAAATCTGGTGTTTCCCTGCAGGCTTTCGGGAATGCCAAAACACTGAAAAATGACAACTCAAGTCGGTTCGGGAAATATATGGACATTCAGTTTGACAGCCAGGTGAGAATGAGATAAACATTGCACGCATACAGATTTTTCCAAGAGATTCATTGATCAGTTATAATTCAGAAGGAAAAGGTCCTTTAGGTGTAGAACTGCTGTTTACGATCATGATGCCCACAGGGGGACGCTGTTGGAGGCCATATCCTGAACTACCTGCTGGAGAAGTCGAGGGTCGTGCATCAGAATCACGGGGAGAGAAACTTTCACATCTTCTACCAGCTGGTGGAGGGAGGAGAGGATGACCTGCTGCACCAGCTGGGCCTGGAGAGAGACTCCCAGCATTACTACTACCTAACCCAAGTATGTTCAACCGGTGGCCCTGCTTTTATAAAGTATTCATATGTCATTAATATTTAAGAGACGATAGTAAACTTTGACAACCTGTTGCTACGTTTGCTGTTTCTGGCAGGGAGAGTGTGCCATCGTGCCGTCCATTAATGACAGATATGACTGGAAAACTGTCAAAAATGCTTTACAAATCATCAACATTGATGAGATCAACACTAATGTGAGTTGAATGCTGTTGTCATGATTTAAACCACTCACTCTTTCCTGTGAATTTATCAATCCTAACATATCTTCATTCTGTGCAGAACTTGTTTGGGATCGTTGCAAGCGTTCTCCACCTGGGAAATGTTCCGTTTGTGTCTGACAGTAAAGGCCATGCCATCCTGAACAACAATACAGAGCTGCGCTGGGTGTCAAATGTAAGAAAATAGGAATAAAAAGCCTTTAATAATCAGGATTGTCAGACAAAGTCAAAGAATAAACTCCCGTAACAGTTTTTTCTTTTATTCTGCAGCTACTAGGAGTTGATGCTCACAGTCTCCAGGAGGGACTGACGTTCAGGAAGATTGAAGCCAGAAAAGATCAGGTGCACATGTGTTAAAAAATGTCCTTTAGTTTACCAATGATAAGGTTGCGTTTCTGGTTAAGCTTTTCAATGCAGTGTTTGAGATTAAGCGTTGATTTTGTCTCATCGTAAAGGTCCTCAGCCCATTCACCGTCGATCATGCCATCTATGCCAGAGACGCTCTGGCCAAAGCCATCTATGGGCAGACCTTCACCTGGCTGGTCAACAGGATCAACGAGTCCATGGAGAACAAGGTGAGGAGAAGAGTGAGAGACAGGTGACAAATCCCAGGCAGTGAGGAGGAGCATTTACTGATTTTAAACTCTCATCAGGACCCCACAAGGAAGACTGTAATAGGACTTTTGGACATTTATGGATTTGAGGTTTTCTACGTAAACAGGTAGGCAGAAATATTCCTCATTCTCAAATTTCTTTGATTATGTTTTGATAAGCTGCTTTATAGCCTTTTGAAATTAGGCTAAGTGATTGTCCCACTAAATTGCCTCAGGAGTGAGCTGCAATATTGCCAGTCTCTCCAATGCAATTCACTGGAAATGTTACCAAACTTTTTGGAAAGTAAAAGTCATTTGCGCACTGATTCACGTAAGAATAAGGCCCAGTTTTTAAAAAAACATCAACATTTTCCTTTAACCTGCATGTCATGACATATTTCCTCAGTTTTGAGCAGTTCTGTATAAACTACTGCAACGAGAAGCTGCAGCAACTTTTCATCCAGCTGACTTTGAAGGCTGAGCAGGAAGAATACGAAGCAGAGGACATTGAGGTAAACCTGTAAACCCAAAATAAAAGATTTATGAATGATTAGAATATGTTTATGTTGACTGGTGTTGAACTGAGATCCATTTCCAGTCTGTTTTTATCTTTCTTTCCCAGTGGGAACCAGTTCAGTTCTTCAACAACAAGATCATCTGTGACCTGGTCGAGGAGAAACACAGAGGAATCATCTCCATACTGGTGTGTTTTTACTGAAATTGAACTGTACTGAGATATTACACACTTCTGTTGAAGTATAACCACGTGTTAATGATAATCCTGCAGGATGAGGAGTGTCTGCGGCCAGGAGACGCCACAGATCTCACCTTCCTGGAGAGACTGGAGGAAAAGATGGGAAATCATCCTCATTTTGTCACGTAAACTCAAACCTGAATTTAACAAACACACCGACAGAATATTTAAAAAGATGTTGAGTAGCTTTGGAACATATTTGGCAACTGGACACTAATCCCATCAACTTCTTTTAATCATCTTGTGTTGCACATGTGGTAACTAACCATTTGTTTAAATTAAATATAAACTCCATTCAAACAATATGATGTAATTTAAAGCTTCTGCTCAACACTAAAGCTTATTCATCGCCGCTCTGCTGGCTGGTGTCTTGTGAGCGAGCC
This sequence comes from Acanthurus leucopareius, assembly GCA_029814765.1. Lineage (NCBI taxonomy): Eukaryota > Metazoa > Chordata > Actinopteri > Acanthuriformes > Acanthuridae > Acanthurus > Acanthurus leucopareius. The sequence goes on along the minus strand of JAQMCX010000048.1, from coordinate 11,169,547 downwards.
GTCAGTGAGCCGATAGAGACGGAGGATTAGGATCGCTCTGTAAAGCCTCTCACTCTTCATCCCTCTGTCTCTCTCCACCTCTTTGACTGTAGGCACAAACTGGCTGACAAAATGACACGTAAGACTCTGGAGAGGGGAGATTTCCGTCTCTTGCATTATGCCGGGGAGGTCACCTACTGTGTTGTGGGTAAAAGAAACCACAATGTCAGGCCTTGTTACTCAAACATCTGAAGCTTTTCTTTTTTTATTTCAACTGCCTAACAGCCTCTTTTTTTGTGTCGTTCAAGGTTTCCTGGACAAAAACAATGATCTATTATATAGAAACATAAAAGATGTAAGTCTGCACATTATCATATTATAATAATAGAGACAAGAGGTGCATTTATTTTTTTTCTTTTTGTCCTAGAATAAGTTTTATTCACAGACCTTTTTCACAGCAGATATTTTAGATTGTCATTGCATAAAATACACATTAATAATGAATGTTTTATCATGCAGCAATTAACGGCATCATTTGTTACACCTGTGTGTGATCTGTGTGTGTTATCCTGCTTTGCCACAGCTTATTTGTCAGTCTAAAAATGCCATAGTCAGAGAGTGTTTCTCCACAGTGGACCCAGACAGCAGACGGAGACCAGAATCAGTGAGTACTCACCATGACTCAGAGTTAAAGCCAATTGGATGAATCCTATTACTTTTCATTTTCTGGCAGTATCTACAGAGTGGCAAAGCACAGTTCTTTTTTTTATTGATGCAAAATCTCATCCTATAAGATATTTGTCAGGCAAACAGCCATGTAAGCAAAAAGGCTACATACAGACAAAAGAAGAACTCCATCACATAAAATAAACCAGCACTCATCATCCCCAAACATGCACATAAAAAACATGACATGCATGTTGCTCATACAGGACATACGTGATACACATTTTGAAGGTGCTGTATGTGACAATTTAGTATAAGTACAATTCTATACTTAAAGGTCAAATAAATACTGCATTATTTATGTACAGGCTTAATGTCTAGCTTTAATGTGCAATCAAGTATAAAAGTGGATGACAGCATAATAAGTTTTAACTAAAACTGGTCCTATACTGGGAGCTGAACTCAGGCAGTCTGGATATAAATCAGCTTGACCATATGGGTTATGTACATTATAAACACCACATATGTGATCCATCAATTAAGATCGGGTCAGATGATATGAAGCAGATTTGACTGCATTTTTAATCACATTCAAACTCATAAGAGTTAAAGTGAGGACGTGTGCTGTAATTGGTGCCAAAATGTCACATTCAGCACCTTTAAAGAGATTAAAATCTGTGAGATTATACATGAGAGGAAACAAATCAGTGAGTTGTCTAGACAGAGTGACCGCTGAGACAAAGACAAGTCATTTTTTCTGTCAGTGGCAGTCAGACTGTCATCATTGAGCCATATGTATCTGACAGATGAACTGTTGGGGATTATGACCCTCATGTTGTGTCTGTAGGTGGCGACCCAGTTTAAGAGCAGCCTGCTGAAGCTGACAGAGATCCTCATGGCGAAAGAGGCCTGGTACATTCGCTGTCTAAAATCCAATGAGTCCAAGCAGCCAGGTACTTCAACTGATACAAGGCACGTGTGGCTGTTTAATTAAACAGGATGGTGATGTTTGAGTTGGATCCTCTTTCACACTAATGCAGGTCAGTTTGATGAAGCTCTGATCAGGCATCAGGTGAAGTACCTTGGCCTGATGGAGCACCTCAGAGTCAGACGAGCCGGATTTGCATACAGACGCAAGTATGACGTCTTCTTGAAGAGGTAAGAGGGACCTCAGAACTTTCACCTCATGCTGGATTTTCCGATTAAAAGCCTCAGTTCAAGCAGTTCCTCTCCAGTTCATTTAAGACCTGCTGAGTGGGCTGTCTGTTGCATCTCGCAGATATAAACCCCTGTGCCCGGCCACATGGCCTCACTGGAGAGGAGTGCCTGCTGATGGAGTGGAAGTGCTGGTTCAACATCTGGGCTATTTGCCATATGAGTACAAAATGGGACGGTGAGGACTGTACTTATTACGTAATACAACACAGCAAACACACATTAAGCCAGGAGCAACCGAAAAACATTTGTATTTTTTCCTTTTCTTATAGCACCAAAATATTCATCCGCCATCCGAGGACACTCTATGCCACAGAGGACGCTTATGAAAAATGCAAACATGAGCTGGGTCAGTGAAAATTCATTTGTTTGTTTTATTCTTCAGTCATTACAAGGTGTGCAGTGATTTAATATTGTGCTCTGAATTTGCAGCAACAAGGCTTCAGGCCAAATACAGAGGATACAGAGCAAAGGGTGAATTCAAAAAACAGAAAGAAGCTGGTAAATATCCCAACACAGGATGCAGACAGGATGCTCTACGCTGATTTGATATGTATAAAGAGCATTTACACATCTGTTATTATGTTTTTCACATCATCAGCCACTAAGATTGAAACTTGTTGGAGAGGAGTGCAGGCGAGGAAGGAGAGAGACAAGAGAGCCTGGGCTGTAAAAGTCATCAAGAAGTAAGAAATAAGGAGTCAAATGTGATGACACAGCTTCTCTCATGGTCATATCCTCATCAATACAATATTTTGCCTTCAATTTTAGATTCATTAAAGGTTACATGAACAGAGGACAAGCAAAAAACACGGATAACTCAGAGTACCTGGCCTTTGTGAGACAAAATTACTTGAACAGGCTTAAAGGCAAACTGCCAAAGACAGTTTTGGACAAAACAACTTGGGAAACTCCGCCTGCTGTGCTCGCAGAGGTACAAAGTTTACTCTACTTCATTGTAACACAGTTTTAATGCAAGCAAACACTTTATTTTGACTCAATGCATACTTCTATTCCTGCTAGACGTCAGAGCTACTGCGTAAGCTTCACTATCGTCTCATGGTGCGGAAGTATGTGAGAGGAATCACACCTCAGAGAAAAGCACAGGTAACACACTTTGAAATGCATAATATGAAACCAAATCATCATAGGTTTTCTTTTTGTAGTGATCCTCTTTGTATTTTAATCTCTTTAGTTTCAGCTGAAGTCAGTCACCAGCTCCATCTTTAAGGGCAAAAAGGAGAGTTATCCACAGAGCGTCGCTCAACCTTTTGTAGACGCCAGAATCAGTAAGCATCAGATGAATTCTCACACAATGCCATTTTTCCTTTGAACAGTCAAGTTTTACATCATTTAAAATCTGTAGGTGAACAAGACATAAACATGAGGGTTCTCCAGATGATTCGCAATGAGCACATTAAGGTAACAAAATGTCAGTTTGTATTCAGAGGGAATACAGCATCTAATCGAACACAGCTGACTGTGTTGTAATCTGTGCTCCTGCAGTACAGCGTCCCTGTTATTAAATATGACAGGAACGGTTTCAAACCGAGGCCACGGCAGCTCATCCTCACCCAGACAGCTGCCTATGTGATAGAGGACGCAAAGATCAAACAGAGGGTGCTGTACACCTCCCTCAAAGGTCAGCACAACGTCATCTTACACTCACCTACATTCAGGGATGGGTTGATATTTTACTGAACATGTCTCTGTTCTTCTCTTTGCAGGCATTTCAGTCAGCAGTCTGACTGATGGCATCATTGTTTTCCACATAACATGTGAGGACCCCAAACAGAAGGTATGTGGATATTTGATATGTAGCAGATGTTCAGGCCTGTAGAAGCTGCCTCTTGTAATTAATGTCTCTTGTAATTAATGTGTAATTATTGTGTAAATTTAAATGGTAGAAAATGTATGTGGTAGAAAAACTTGTAAATTGTTTTAGTGTTCTATCCCAAGTAAAAGAAAGATAATAAAGATAATAAAAATAATAAAGATAAACACAGATCTTCATTCAGAGTAAAAGCAGCTTTATCTGACTGAATGTTGATGAGTGGTAACATTAATAAACTGTTAAAAATGTTTTGGTTTTTTTTTGCTTTTTAAATGAAATTTTGTAGATTAGTTTCAATTCATCTAATTATATTACTACTTGGATCATTTCAGGGAGACCTTGTGATGCAGTGTGACCACTTGTTTGAGTTTCTGACCAAACTTTGTGTCATTGCTAACAAACAGAACGCAATCAAAGTGGTTCAGGGCAGGTGAGTCTGTTTCAGAATGAATTCCAGAAGTTGGGTATTAAATGTGCTCTGATCTAAAAGACTCCTGTGTGTTTGTGTTGATTGTCAGCATCAAGATTGAAATCCAGGCAGGTAAAGAGAGTGCAGTGGACTTCAGCACTGGACAGGAGCCGATGGTGTACAAGGCCAAGAACGGACACCTGATGGTGGTGAGACGAGTGTTATGATGAAAAATGTGTCCACTGCTTTGCTCTAAGATGAATCTGCACACAAAGAGATGCAACATGAAACAAGCTGTTTGTCGCTGCAGGTTGCAACTCGAGCAAGGACACGGTAACATGTGTGGGGTCGAGAGGACACACAAGGAGCCCCTGCATATTTCATTAGGAGACCCCTAAAGCGGGATCAGCATGTCTACAGGAAACAAACCAGACTGGAAGCAGCAAACTGTGCATGAGCTTCTTTTGTGCATTTACATACTAGTCAGTGATGATTTTTACCTTTCCATCAAAAATATCTCCAAAGGTTAAAGTTTGAAAATCATTCTAGCAAACATTGCTCAACACCAGGCTATAAATCAAATATTAAAATCGACAGAACTGCATTAATGTACAAGGCAGTAACATTATTCACAAATTTCTAAAAGGAATGTGTAATTGTGATTTCTGAAAATGAAGCCATATGTGTCATAATTTTGTAAGTTCGCTGAGAATTAAAATCAGAACAAAAGAATGTTTGTAGAAATTTATTTGTGATAAAGTATGTATAAATATAAAACATACATATATGTTCACTTCTGTACAACAGACCTACAAGTACTGTGATTGTTAGACATATTTCAACTCAAATCCATCGTGTGCAATCAGGACATTCTCTGATGAATGTGGCGATGAAGGACAGGTCTAATTTCTCTCGCTGTTAAAAGCTTGTAGACAGGATTCCCTTCCTGCCAGGGAGAGCTCTAGTTACAGTCATTCACTTCAACCTCAGCATCCATCTTTCAATCACCCCAGTACATGTAACACCTCAGGTCACAGCTCAAGTTCCCTCCACTGAAAACAATAATCATTCAGTGGAGTGAAGGGAAATGCATAAATGTTAAAACTAAATATGGTAGAAGCACTACAGTGAAATGTTGCATCCACCTGTGATATCTTAACTGTATCAAAAAATATTAATTTTTTAAAAGGTTAAGTTGCTATTATCTGCAGGCCGCAAAATAGCCTTAGTAGCATCCTCTAAGAGTAAAACAGTGCCACTATGTGGCCTGATTGTGTACAACACCTAGTTATTCCACTAATGAGCTCATAGTGGACCTGTCAGACATTGTGAGGAGACACAAAAATCATGTGCATTGATTTTTAGCTACTTACATGATATAATTTTTGTTCTCCTGCATTTAATGTAGTTAGGATTTTCAAGAACAAGCTTTATACCAACAATACTATATTCACTTTTTTTTCCAAACAGTCAGGTGAAACTGGTCACCTATAGTGCTGAATGCAAACACCCATGTCAATGGGCCTCTGCAAGCTAGCAGAAAACAGTGATACAAGTTTTCATGACTAACAAACAGGTAACGGTACAGCCTGTCAAACCACACGACAAAGACAACGAGTAGACACATAAACACTCACAAAATCACTTCACCACTACACACTGTTGTATGACACTCATCTCATAGTAGTTTTCTGGAGAAAAAAGCTGGTAAAATAAGAGTAAAAGTGAGACAGAGAGGCGCTGGGTGATGTAAGGCACAAGCGTGGTGCAAAGACTGTCCAGGGACAGACACACAGGCTGACAGGTCAAAGGAGAAAGGTCACTGGTGGTGGTGTGTACGGTCATCAGGTCGTTTGACATGGATCCTACGAACTCGCTCTATGCGTTCTCGCTCCTCGTCCTCATCCAGATGATGAGATCGCCCCGCAGCGCCCCCTGTGGCCTCGAGCAGGGCATTGTCTGGACCCCTCCCATCGTGGGACTCATACAGGAGAATGTTGAGGGTCTCCTCATAGATTCTTGCCTCTGGGAACTCAACCTGAGAGAGAAGCAGAGTATTACACAAGATATTATTTAGATATTTAAACAACATACTGCGGTTCAGTCTCACAAAGAAAAGAGCTCATCAGAATGGGCATATTATAAATACATATTTACCTTTGTCTGCTTCTTTTCTGTGGCATAAACAATGGAGGTGCAACACACTTCAGCTATCTTACGACCCTGGCCATAAAATGACCAACAACAGATCTCATCCCCAATCACATCTTTGATGAAGAGAACACGACCGTTGAACCGCAATGACAGCTTGTCAAACAGCTCGATATTCTTCAGCATGTTGTCATCAGAATTGCTGGGAAGAAAAAGTTACATGTCATTAATCAATTGAACCTACTTTTTTTTTACCATGTTTAATCACAAATGCCAGCTCATGGGATCAGTTGAAGCAGACTCACCTGGTGTATGAATATTTGTTGTTGCTTCTGTTATACAGCAGTTTGACAGTAGGCTGCAAGGACAAAGAGGGTGGTTTTATGAAAGAAAGGTATTCACAACAAATTTCTGTTGATATTAACCAATTGAAGTTCATCCGTTAAAAAAAACATCTTACCTTATTTGAGGTTGCAATAAGTTTCTGCTCTTCCTTCGATGATGTCATCAGAGGCACTTTACAAAGAGGTTCATAAGTTTCTTTGTTCTAAAGGAAAAAAGAAACACTGTTTTTCCATCAAAACTGAAACAAACAAGAGTTAGAATGCCACCTGGTGGAACAAAGTAGCAAAGATGATGAAAGATGTGTAACCCCCACCCTGACAACGACTATGGCTCATGTTTTTGTTTACCATGTATCAAAAATAAATCCAGACACACAGGAGTGTCTTTGCTGTTGAGTGGATGTGGCACATGCCACATTGCTGCACTGTCTTCTCCAATGAGGGCAAACAATCCCTGATCACAATCTCAAAAAATTTAAAAAATAAATATAACTTTGACTATATATATCTAACTATAACAAAGAAATAAGGGGTCTGGTGATTCAATGATAGATTAAGTATCATTATATGAAAGAATTATATGGTAAAGGTACCTGCAAGGCAGCTGTACATTCATCAGCTAGGCCTTGGACAAGGTAATACTTGGCCTCAGCGAGCAGTTCCTCCGTTTCCCGTCGGCTGTCTGGGAGCGGCACTGCCCCGTCTCTCAGGTAGTTAAGGATTGTTCCAAAATGTTTCCCACAGCGATCAATCAAGATCCAACCTATGGATGTAAAATGGTAAATTGTCAGTTAGTAAAAGATTATAGAAAAGGCAGGGATAACAAACACCCTGTAAGTGATTTAAATATTTTCAACAACAGCTCACCTTCACTGTCTGTGAGGACCTCCATCCTGCCACTGAACATGGCTTTGAGCATTGTGTCTTGTTTGGTTAGTGTCTGCATTGTAGTGTAGTACAGCGCCCCACCTACGTTTAACTTCACATATTTAGAGCTGGGGCTGGAGCCCTTGAAGGATGTAGTACGGGTTGTAGCTGCCGGCACTGCCGAGCTCACCACACTCTCTCCTGACATCTCTTCCTGGGACGGAACAAGATAAAATACAGAGTGAAACCTGAATCGGGGCTGGTGTGTCACAGGATTAACTTGATTAAGGCCCCTGGGCGGAAAAAGCTATAAGAATATTAGCACAAAGGTCAGTGTTATCTACATGTTAATGTTGATTGCCCTTACTGTTTACAGATAAGGCATGGGACTCTATATCAATCAATTAAATGCAGTTCTTTCAAGACAAGCTACAAATATGAAATTTAGTGTTTAAAACGATAAAATTATTAATAGAAGCAGGACAATGTAGGTCAGATTGAATCAGAATGCATTTGTGTGTCCATGGTTATTGTGATGAAGAAGAAGAAACGGATCATGTTACACAGTAAAAGATGTGTCTTAAATGTGTAGGCCTACAATATCACAAATTTAATCCTTACATCTACAAATGCATTTAATGCAGAAACGCGTGTACTTGATTTCTGACACTGGACATTTAAAAAAAAGACTACAATTCCAATTTTTAAACTCATCATAAAAACTGAAGAACTTTCTAAATTCTTACCTAATTACATGTACACAAAGAAGACGTAGGTAAAGCGTGACGAGTTACGGATATGTACTTGTAATAAGTTAGCAACATTAACATTTAAAAGGGTGTGTATGTCTCCCATGATTTACGTACTTTTTAAGAGACATCTCACGTGTTGAGGTGACCATGATAAACCATCAAAGAGTTAGAACAGGGCGAAGACCATTCCCAGGCAGTACCAAAGACTTTTGCTATCCCGCTATCATTTTAAAGCTCGAATAATACGCGTTGTTACGTCTGTACGCCTGTCCACGGACCTATTTCGTAATACGAAACAAAACGCTAAACCGCATCCCTCAATCCAAGTAACATTAAGTAAGCAGTAATTCGCTTTATCCAGTACGGCTATTGAACTACCTAGCTAACGCTGCTTAGCATTCATTAAAGTGATCTATGTTATGACAAATCTGGCAAAAAATACACACATCTTGATAGTGACTATTAAACAAGGCTCTCTACATCAATTTAATATCGTGTTTGTGATGAATTTTCGATAAATTATAAGAATATTTACCATAGAACCCGCAGCAGACTTATTAATTGTAGCTTGCTAACGTCAGTCAGCTAACACCCACTTCCTTCCGGTCCAACGCTGCGCAGTTATAAAAATGACGTCAACACATCAGTACTCTGTTTAAAGGGACAGTTAACTTTATTTTTAAACGTTGCAGCGTTAACGATGTGTTTAGATGAGACATAGGTATCGTTTAACAATACAGCACATCATTTCACCCAACTTACGCCCTACCACTTTTTGTTAACATATTAAAGAAAATAGCTTTAATTGCGTTAGCGTTAGCCTGCACATTTCCGCTCTTGAAGGGGTAACAGTGATTACAGTCCCCATATCACCCACCTAACACACTAAAAGTAAGCTCTGTCCACCACCAGAAATAAAGCTGCCGTTGTAACTACCTAAACAAATGTAGTTTGGCACAACTCAGTCATTCTATTTATGAAGAGTATCACATTAGTATTTTAAATGTGGAAAAACTCTACCCGGAATCATTTAAGGCGACACAAGAGGATTAATGGCTGCAGTCAATGTACGGATCTCTTCTCATTGTTTACATTTCGAAACGGTATGTTCCCCTTGTTTTTGAGGCTGTCATGGATACACAATCTAACCTTACTCCACACTGATGATAAATATCGCTAAACCAATGCGAAAGGATTCTCCCTGAGATATTTTCAGGCCGGCAAGCGGCGAAGTAGCCCTGTGTGCTAACTACCCTAGCTCCATCTTTGCTGTATCGCTCGCCGCTCCAGAGATGGCAAGTTAGTCTTCGGCTTTTGCTTGGCTTTCCTCCTGCTTGGATCTCAATGTCAACCAAATGACTGAGGAGGTATAGCGCCAGGTGGGCCTTAAAGCCAAACAAAGTCTTCATTTGAGGGATATCGCAGGTAAGATTAATATCAAGCTCACTCGGACTAATGTGATTTTGTGCAGGTGTGTTGTACTATCACTGTCACAATCATCATTCAGCCCCTCTATGTGCTCGCGGATGATCAGTTTATAGATTTGTAATGCGGTGGGTTGAATTCCTTTCTTCAAGGGAGAAGAAATGTTTGGTGCGCCTCAAAACTCCAAGTCCGAGTTCCTGGACAAAGCCAGACAGGCCAGGGAGGAAAGGAGAGGACAGAAGGACAAGGAGAGAGCAGCAACCCACATCCAAGCTCTGGTCAGGAGATTTCTCTGTCGCTGCAGACTTCAGAGGCAAATAAGGTAGTCCGACTGTATTTACTGTAGATGTTATTGTCATAAAGAGCTCAGTTTGTTTGTTGTGGATCTCATGATTAAATACATTAAGACAGAAGTTTTATTATTGACTTTAAAGTTTATGAAAACTTTGTCTCTATATTTCCATTCTGTGTCTCACCAGGAAAGAGGTCGATGACTATTTTCAAGCATCTGAAGCTGGGGCATCGAAAAGAAATGCACTCTCAATTTTTAAAATTGCTCGTAAATTACTATTCATATATGGCCAAGAGGATAAGGTGGTAAGTACACTTGTAGCACGGGTCAGTTCATTTTAAAAATAAATGTTGTCTCTGTTGCTTGTTAATCTTTACCTTTGTGGAGCATTTTGGACACTGTTTTAACCGTAACAGTAGTTGATGCACTGTTGGCTTGGTGAATCGATTGACTGTAATTCTGAACATCTCACAGAGATTCGAGAAGCTCTGCCGTGCTATTCTTGCCAGCATGGAGGTTGAAAATGAGCCTAAAGTAAGTGTGCATATGCTTATACCTTCCACTGACAAAACGTTTTTAAATGTGATTTTTGTCTAAGTGTCTGTTTTTGCCTTTTGCCCTCAGGTCTGGTATGTTTCCTTGGCCCTCTCCAAAGACCTCACCATCCCCTGGCTGAAACAGATAAAAGATGTGCTGTGGACGTGCTGTCAGCGGCTGAAAAAATTAAAGGTTCGCCTTATTATGCAGCTGGAAAAGATTTTTTGATATTTTAATTTATGACTGTAATTATGAGTTATATATCACTGTCTTTTTATGCAATTCGCAGCCTGACATACTTCAGGACAATAAAATGATTACGCTGTACCTCACCATGCTGGTGACCTTCACAGACACTTCAACCTGGCGAATAGTTAGAGGGAAGGGTGAGTCTCAATGCAAGCTGAGGTTGTTATCTTAAAAACATTTTTGATACTGCAGTATATGCTCTCAGCAAGAAAAAACATTATATTTTCCTCTCATTGTTTCAGGTGAAGCTCTAAGACCCGCTCTGATGAGGATTTGTGAAAATATCATGGGCCATCTCAATCAGAAAGGATTCTATTCAATACTTCAGGTGCAGTATTAAAGCTTATACTTTTTCACTTTTCTCAGGGGATTCAGTAAAGTGTTGAAAGACATATTTACGTTCTTAGTGCCTGTTTTCATTTTTATTTAAATACTCATTCCATGTAATGTTTACTTTTCCTGTTTAGATCTTGCTGACCAATGGATTGGCTCGCTCCAAACCTTCTCTCTCCAAAGGCACTTTGACAGCTATATTCACTTTGTCATTAAGGTGAGCCTGGAGCTGGTGATTTAATGGCTGTAATTGTAAAAAAAAATATTCCAGTTTCTTACACATGAAGTGGTAAAGACTTAATGTATTCAACTCTATCATGTCTTTTTTTTCTTTGAGTTTTTATTGATGGGCTGTCTTTTTAACCAAATCAAATATTTTTTAGGCCAGTCATCGCCGCTCATTTCTCTGATAACCTGCTAAGGTCATTCCTCCTTCACATCATGTCAGTTCCAGCAGTTGTGTCCCACCTCAATGTGCTCACTCCAGAGGTAAAAGCCTTGTCATGTATCACACGCTGTTGTGGCATATTTGCACTGCACATAACTTAAACTATTTGAGTAGGTTTTAATATCAGCTCTCTCCACAGTGTATGGCTTCCATTCAGACACACGACCTGCTGCGTAAGTTCATTCTGTTTCTCAGCCGAGAAGAACAGTGTTTGGACATCTGTGTGTGTCTCGAGGGGAGCCACACACTCTGCTTGCTTGGTATGATAATTTGGATGAATATGATCCAGTTTGTGTTGGGATGAGAGAGCCATTGTATTTCCTGCGGAGTGTTAATTTTACTGTTCTCGTGCTTGATAGGCAACCTGATTCACTTGGGTTTTCTTAATGAGAAAGTCCTTGAGGAGGAGGCCAACCATTTTGTGAAGGACCTGACTGACATGCTGTCCTACTGTCAGAGATATGTGTCCCAAAAGAAGTCCAACCTCACCCATTGGCACCCTGTCCTGGGCTGGTTCTCCCAGACTGTAGACTACGGGTCAGTGAAACATAGATTTGCCTGAGCGACTCCAACAAGTTAATATTCACCATAAAACTTCTACAAAATGGGGTTCTCTGAAAGACAAAAATGTACAAACAGTGGAAAGATTTGGAGTTCTTTCATTGCAAAAATTAGCATTTTAATTTCCGAGATAGCACAAAAATCAATTGTGCTTTAAAGACCAAGAATGCTTATGGATGGTTTGATAGACTTTCTCAGGCTGCTTGATCCTTCCTGAGGAAGAGCTAGAGCTCAAAATTAGCTTCTCAAGGAGACTGAATGTTAAGTTGTCAAATGTTTATGCCTGTGAATAATAGAGTGTAATTATTTGTGTACTTTATGACAGCTGCCTGTACTTGACTTCGTCTCTTGTTCTCTGCAGTCTGAATGAGTCAATGCCGCTGGTCACTAAACAGCTTCAGTACTTGTGGGGCGTTTCTGTCATTCGGACGCTCTTCAGCGACGTCCTCTCTAAAAAGCTTGAGAGTCAGGAGCCCACTCCCCCACCCCCGCAGCCCAGCACATCACAAAACAATCTACCAGTTAAGAGTGAGTCATAAAACCCCCAAACTTTTGATGTTTTGAAATCAGCACAGTCTTTTGAGCTGAAAAAAAGGGTGTGGAGGTTTTATTGAGGGTTGACTGCATCCCTGACGTGGCTGTGTTTTTACAGATCTCTTCAAGAGAGCATTTCAGAAGTCAGCTTCTGTACGAAACATCCTGAAACCTGTCGGGGGAAAGCGAGTTGACTCAGCTGAAGTCCAGAAGGTGTGCAGCATCTGTGTGCTCTACCAGACGGCTCTGTCCACATTAACGCAAATACGACTCCAGATACTCACTGGTCAGTGCCAGAATCTTATATTTTTACATCATGCAAACATACAATATTTTGGAAACAATCTGAGAACAGAATGTCACTGTACATTTTTTGTTTTCCTGCAGGTCTGACACATCTTGACGACCTTTTGCCCAAACTTTGGGCCTTCATCTGTGAGCTCGGTCCTCAGGGAGGCCTCAAACTCTTCATGGAGTGTCTAAACAATGACACTGAGGAATCCAAGCAGCTGCTGGCGATGCTCATGCTGTTCTGTGACTGTTCACGCCACCTCATCACGTAACTTCACTGATTTTTTTTCTACTGTATTGTGTATGAGAAACCAAATGTAGTGGCAACATTTTCTGACTCCCTGTCGATATGTTACAGAATTCTTGATGACATTGAAGTCTATGAAGAACAAACATCTTTTAAAATAGAGGAACTCATCACTATCTCCTCGTTTCTAAACACATTTGTGTACAAGATGATATGGGATGGCATCTTAGGTGAGTGTGCGGCTTCACTGAATGTATGAAGTTCTGATGATGATGGTGCCTGATTGAAAAGATAGTTTTGTATTTAAAATATGTGTTTTGTATTTAACAGAGAATGCAAAGGGAGAGAAACTGGAGTTGTTCCACAGTGTTCATGGCTGGCTGATGGTGCTTTATGAGCGTGACTGCAGGCGACGATTCAGCCCCGATGACCACTGGCTCCGCAAGTAAATAAAAGATGCTGATTAGCTGCTGATGTCCTAAACACACTGGCCTTTTGTTTTCTGGGTAGACTGTAACATGTCTGTGTTGCCCTCAGGGACCTGAAGCCCAGTCTTTTGTTTCAAGAGCTGGAGAAAGGCAAGAAGAGAGCCCAGTTGTTGCTGCAGTACATACCGCATGTCATACCACATAAAAATGTGAGTGTGTAAGAGCTTTTCTTTAAAGGGCGGGGTGGCATTTTTTGTTTTCAGTTGTATAATCACTTTCTCTCTCTTTTTAGAGAGTGTTGCTGTTCAGGAACATCGTCACAAAGGAAAAAGAAAATTTAGGATTGATAGAGACAAGCTCTGCTTCACCACATGTCACCCATATTACCATCCGCCGCTCGCGAATGTTAGAGGTATGGAGTCAACAGATCCAACTGACGTAGTATCATAATACTGTATGTCAGCTGTTTGATAGTAACAACTGTCTTCCCCTGTTGTAAGGATGGATACGACCAGCTCCGTCGATTACCAGCAAATTCTATAAAAGGCGTCATTCGTGTAAAGTTTGTCAATGATCTGGGAGTAGACGAGGCTGGTATTGATCAGGACGGCGTTTTCAAAGAGTTCCTGGAGGAAATCATTAAGAAAGTGTTCAATCCTGCTCTCAACCTGTTCAAGGTGAGTCGGGCAAATCCTGAGAGGATTTTTTTTCTGCTGCTCACATTGATTTGACTGTTCGGTTTTGTGAGATTTTCTTCTCTTTCTTTCTCTCTCTTTTTTTTTTTTTACTAGACTACAAGTGGAAATGAAAGGTTGTATCCTTCACCAACATCCTACATCCATGAAAACCATTTGCAGCTGTTTGAGTTTGTGGGGAAGATGCTGGGAAAAGCTGTGTATGAGGTATAAATGTGCACTCGGATCACATCTCCTCATTTGTTGTTCTTTACTCTGAACACCTTTGTTTGATGGAATCTTCAGTGAAAGAGTAACTGTAACTTCTGCATACTCAGGGCATTGTTGTGGACGTCCCTTTTGCCTCCTTCTTCCTCAGTCAAGTCTTGGGTCACCACCACAGCAATTTCTACAGCTCCATCGACGAGCTGCCCTCGCTGGACTCTGAGTTTTACAAGAACCTCACGTCCATCAAGGTCACCTACAGTCACACTCAGATTATTTTGTTTTTCCACTAATGTGCCACATTTTCATCTCCAGCTCACATCTTTAATTTTCATTTTATTTTTCAGCGCTATGATGGAGATGTCGGAGATCTAGGACTGACGTTGTCTTATGATGAGGATGTTATGGGGCAGGTAAGGGTAGTAAATTTGAATTATACTGTGTAGTTAAAAACATTCAAATCCATGAGGTAAAACTACTCTCTGTGTTTTTTTTACAGCTTGTTTGTCATGAGTTGATACCGGGAGGAAAAACTATGCCAGTCACCAACGAAAACAAGTATGATTATTCATTTAATAGTAGGGCAGTGATCCATTTCAGGTTTAAATTATTTTTGTTTATGCTGATGTTTGTGTAGGCACTAAAAATCCCTGTTTACGGTCTCTTGCAGGATCAGCTACATCCACCTCATGGCTCACTTCAGGATGCACACGCAGATTAAGGAGCAAACAGCAGCTTTCATTCGAGGCTTCCGCAGCATCATTAACCCAGAGTGGCTGCACATGTTTTCCACACCTGAGGTTCAGCGTCTCGTCTCGGGAGACAACGCTGAGATCGATCTGGATGACCTCAAGTATGAGACATTTCAGATGTTTTTAAATTTTTTTTTTTTTAGTTGCTGTGCCACTACAGCAGTTCTACTGAGTGAATTTGCTCAGTAAATATGACCGAAATGTATAAATCTCTTATTCAGGAAACACACTGTCTACTATGGAGGTTTTCACAGCAGCCATCGCGTCATCATCTGGCTGTGGGACATCCTGTCCAGTGACTTCAACGCTGAAGAGAGGGCTATGTTTCTTAAAGTAAATTATTATTTGTAACCGTCACAGCCAAAAGCCTTTAATTTCTGCTGTGAGGTGGTTCATCTTTGTCTCTGTTATTGTCCTTTAAATATGTTTACAGTTTGTCACCAGCTGCTCGAGGCCGCCTCTTCTTGGTTTTGCCTACCTCAAACCACCTTTCTCCATCCGTTGTGTGGAAGTTTCAGATGACCAGGTAAGAATAAGAAAGAAATAAACAATTGATGGTGATTACAAGTTATGTTTTTTTAATCAAAACTTCCATTTGTACATGTATTTGTAGTAACAAAGCATTTCCTCTGTTTAGGACACTGGAGACACACTCGGCAGTGTTCTTAGGGGCTTTTTCACTATCCGCAAAAAGGAGCCTGGTGGTCGACTTCCCACTTCATCAACGTGCTTCAACCTGCTTAAGTTACCCAACTACAGCAAGAAGAGCATTTTGCGTGACAAGCTGCGCTACGCTATCAGTATGAACACAGGCTTTGAGCTCTCCTAACTCAGTTGCATCAGGACAATCTTCACAGGGGGGTTTTGTTCAGCCGCCTGAACAGAAAATGAGGCTCGGCTCACCTGAACTGGAGTCTGTCGCATTAGAGGGGCATTTTTCAAACAAAATGGGGCTCATGAAGGATCCACAAACTCTCCTTTTGTCTCTTTTTTTCAAACTGGATGAGCTCTGCTCCACTTCAGCCCACTCTCTCACATCAAAGGGGATGCTGTTTCTGCAGCACAATCCAATTTTTAGCATCTCCCTTTGCCAGTCTGAAAATTCAATATGTTGTGTATTTAACTTGATGAAATACAGATTTTATGGTGGCTAGGTCTCTGTTTCTCAGGCTGAACAGAATCATTCTCGGATCTAACACTCCCATTTTAAATGAACTGGAAAGCAATACAATGCAATGCAAGCCATTAGACACGGGGTGCGCTCACCGGAGTGAAACCAAGCGATGCATTGTTAATATACTTACAAGCTAGGGCTCCATTATCCGAGCAACTTTTAGCCAATATTGGATGAGTCTTAAAATGTTTTGTTTGAACATAATGCATCTTTTATAAATGGAAGACAAATCAATGTCTTGTGTTCAACCTCCATGAAGGAGGAGTCGCTCACAACAGTGATCTGTGTTCATCACATTACAGTACATCCCATTCCAAGGAAAATCATATCAACTCGCCCCATTTCTCCCTTCTTAAAGACACTCCAGTTACCTGAGGAGGATGTCGAACCTCTGGTTTTTAATGTTCCCTGTACATTTGGAAATTCAACATCTGCCTCAGTTCTGGTGAAGAGGCAGAATTTTCTTGACACAACAAAAAATCTGATCCTGCTGGTGTTGGATTCAGAGAAGATGCCCGTGCTGTAGCATTCGACTTCCGAGCAAAGAAAAACTCTTGTTTTTGTCACTTTGTATCTGCCCCCCCTAAAGCAGAAACAGCTGTTCATTGTCTCACATCTGTGCTTGTCTACATAACTGCAAAAATGAAGAGTTCAAGTGATGGACGATTTTAGTCTTTGAACTCAACACTTGTAAAACTAAAGATTTCTCACTACACTTTTGAAAAACGCTGAGTGCCTCATATAACGCCATCCTCCCCTTGCTCTCACATGTCACTGTAACCAATAACCACCTGTATCGGAAACAAGCCATACAAACAGGGGCTACGTACCTGGACATATTCTCCGCTCCGATTGACAAAAAAAAAGCGCAGAAACCCAACCACTCTACTACCACTACAACGGCAACAACCGAGGGGGGTTTTGTTAAGATGCCCTCCGTTTTCTGTGGACTTTTCAAGCCATGCGGAAAAGAATTTTGAGGTTTCGAAGCCTCTCAACATGATGTCATGGACTGGTTCTTCAACCAAATGTGACTGCTTGATTTGACGTTCCCTTGGATGGAAGTGTCGCTCGCCTCTCTGCTGTCTGTGGCTGTTGAGAGAACGGACGTGAGGGTGAATGTCACCTTATAAGCCTAAATATTACTTTACACAGGGTTCACTTGCATCACAAAGTTAAGGAAGAGACATTTTAGTCATGAACCAGAAAAAGGACCACAACTTTAAAAGAAAAGAAAAAAAAAATGAAAACATCAAATCTTTACGAAGTTCTTTATTATGCAAAAAAAAAAAAAAAAAAAAAATCTGTCATGAATGATTGTGAATGCTGTTTGTTAATAAGTAAGCTATAGAACATACTCGTGGTCTTTATTTGCCAAGTTCCTAAATAACCTGAAACAACACTGGTTGAATTAACTCGCAGTCTACTAATGAGATTAAACTGTTTTCTGACAAATCAACCAGGAGGATTTTGCTTTGGCTCTCCTCCTTTTTATTCCATTCAAGTAAGAAGTGAAAGAAACCCTGAATGGATTTACATGAAAACACTTTGCTCGTGTGTGTGTGTGTGTGTGTGTGTGTGCGTGTGTGCGTGTGTGCGTGTGCCAGAGGGATGAACGACACCTCACAAGCTTGTCTGTCTCGTCTGATGAGGTCGCTCATCTGTTTTTAAATGATGTCAAGAGTAGGCTCTAGGCTTTAAATGTACCAGTGGACTGCTGATGCTGACTTTGAATATCCAACCTTTTAGTACAAAAAGTAATAAAAATGATCCAGGAAGTGCTCCCACCCTTCATGTGAAAGTTTCCATCTCTTTAAAGTGTCTTTGAAGCTGCTCTGCAGTGTAGAGTGTGTTGTAAAAAAAAAAAGGAGATTCCCATGTAACATTTGTCTATGTGTAAGATTCTTTTCCCCCCTGTAATGTTAAATCATGTACATCAGTATTATATAAATCATTTACTTTAAATCATTTAAAACACAATGAGTGTTTTTTTTCTCTGTCAAAGTGCTGGATGATTAATTTCTTTATATTAAGCTAATAAGTTTATCAGAAACACCTGGTGACTGTGGAAAGACGCCTGAAAGCATCACACTGAAGCTGTGTATGGGACTAAATTATGCTTTTTGTTGGCAGAAGACGCATTAAAAACATTAACATGAGTCTGCGGGATTGAGAATGTCTCCTAACACCACATTTGTTGTTTTTCCTGGATAAAGTGCACGGCGGATTATGCGTTAAATGCGCACGTATGAGTCATTCCCCGCTGTGCCCGATTCCCGCACCGTGTGACTCTTCGTGAGAGGTTAACGGTGCGGTTGTGAGGATTTTCCACCACAGCAGCCGCAGCTACAGCTTCTCACCTTCATCCCTGCTGCCACCAGGACCTGCAGAGTGACCATGAGTAATCCTCCGAGCCCTTCACCTTCCCGATGGTTCAAGGCGCTGCGCAGGTAAACAGCAGGACGCTGCAGCTCTTCAAGTCAGGATGCAAAAAACTTTTTTGTCAACATGTCCTGTGTGTGTTTGAGCGTTTTCAGCCTCCAAATTAAACATCTTTGCTGGTATTGACCACTGATTGACCGCATATTTTACCAGCTCTGGTTGGTGCTAATTTTGTGACCTACTTGTACTTAAAAAGGTGTGCAGGCGAAGTTACATCAGGCACAAAGCTGCTCTTCAAACTAAAAGCGATGCAGAAGTTTTGAGATCTGAATAGTTTTCCTCTTTCTTAATGCATCGTTGTAGTAGGTGAAGCTGTGCCAACAGTTTACACAACTGTATTTTATGTTCAAAAATAAGCAATTAAATTAAACGTAAGAGAATTGTGTTTAAATAATTTTATAGCACCTTTCATATATAAAATGCAGCTTTAAGTGCTTTACATGCAATAATGCAAAAAAGAGAGGACATATGTATACATATAACATATGTGTGTTAGCGGAGACAGTGAATGACACCCCTCTGCTGTCCGTCACCCCATGGTGCATTGGAGTGGCTGGGTTTAAGATTGTTAGTCTCCATAGTAAGTTTATGTGCATCACCTGATTGGCTGGAGTTGAAAGGATTTTCACTATCCTCCCTGCCCGTGGGGCTTTTACTGAACTGGTTCAGAGGCTCAGCTGCACACTGACTCCGTTCAGAAAGGCCAGCAGTGGAGGAATTTCCGACAGGAATAAACATGAGTGTAAAACTAAAGGCGTGCAATGCTTGTCAGAGGAATGGCAGGTTAACATGTAGAAGGTATTGTGATAAGGTGAGGACTGTGGATGTGTTTTTATTGCCTGTGGGGTTAAAACGCATGACATGGCTGCTGTTTCAGGACCAGGCTGGGGGAGCCGTGTTTGAAGACATACCCTCTGGAGTGTGTGGACCTGCTGAAGAGGGCAAGAGTTGCCTTTCAAGCCGGACGAACCCTCAAGGAGGGCTTCAGACTCACTCAGCTGGAGGCTGTGGTGAGGATGCTGGAGGAACATGAGTGTGACTTTGTGGATGCTCTCGGCAGGGACCTTCATAAGGTGAGGGGTAAAGTGGTCCCTTGCAATGTTTGCACTTGTTAAAAGCATGATAATATGAGAATGTGAGCTGACATAAAGGTCCAAATAGTCATTTCTTGGCATTTTTTGTTCTCATTCTTTGCTTTTTAATCAGCCCCGGTTTGAGACGGTTGTGTCAGAACTGATTCTTGTCAAGAACGAGGCCTTTCATGCCATCAACAACCTTAAGAAGTGGATGCAGCCGCAGCATGTGGAAAGAAACCTGGTGAGAGACTTTTGTGTTTGTAAAGCCCCTTTATTTAAATAAACGTCTTCATAATATTATTGGGATTGTTCACAACTTTCACAACCTTTTTTGCAGAGAACATTCCATCCTGCTGCTACAAAGAAATGTATTGTGCTTCCAAAGCAGATTAAAACTTAAGTTGCTGTGCCCTTTTTGTAAGAATTAGTTGGGCTGATGCCTTTTTCTTGCAGTTAGTCAACATGTGCAGTGAAGCCAACTTTTCCTCATGACAGTCCTGTCTCACTTGTGATCTTATTTTGACCTTGTCTGTGATCTTATTTTGACCTTGTCTGTAGTCCACCACGTTGGACGAGTGTCTGGTGGTCAGTGAGCCGCTGGGGGTCGTGTTCATCATAGGGACCTGGTGTAGTCCTGTCCAAATGTGTCTGGTGCCTCTGGTGGGGGCCATCGCAGCAGGTGCAGAGACTCCAGACACTCATTTAATCAGTTTTATTCTAGAAGTGTTTTTTCCTCACACAGACTGACTGATATTTATGAATTTGTGTAGGAAACTGTGCAGTCATCAGCCCCTCTGAGTGCACAGCGCACACAGCAGAGCTCCTCCACCGTCTCCTCCCCTTCTACTTGGACAATGTGAGTAAGAGAGAGGATGGATTGAATTATTGTCATTTATCAAGTCACTGCAGACTTTTATTGCCCTGAAGTCGCACAACTGCTGACTTTTTGAGTGTTTTTACTCTAATATTAAGTGACTGAGTAAATGCCTTGTGCATACTGAAATGGAATGGATTTATATTTCAATAGTTTTCAGCCTAATGCCTCTCTTGAATGAATCTCATTAGGAGGACAGTTTCTGGTCTGTGTGCTGTTAAAGAGGGCATTTGTCCAAAGACTCATATGAGCAGTTTTAATGTGATGTGTGACTTTAGAAAGAGTAGATGGGTTAAGACCTATACTGCTACAGTAAAATGTAATGATCTGACCTAAAGCTCTTGTTTTCCTCAAGGAATGCTTCCATGTGATTCTTGCAGGCATGAATGACCTGCCTGAAGTCGTGGAACTTAAATTTGACCATGTGTTCTTCTCAGGTAACAATAAACACATCAAAAATGATTTAGCGATCATTTATTCAACCCTCGCAAGTTATTAAAGATGTTTTTCACTCTTTAGGGAACAGAGAGGAGGGAAGCAGAATAGCTCAGGCTGCAGCTCTCACTCTCACACCTGTCACCCTGATTTTGGGCAGCAAGAACCCGTGTTATGTGGACCAACACTGTGAGATTGCCACAACCGCTCAGCGCATCGCCTGGGCACGTTTTCACAATGCTGGACAGAGCCTGGTTGCTCCCGACTACATACTGTGCCACACGGATGTCAAAGCGCGGCTGGTACAGGCGCTGAAGTGCTGCCTAATGCAGTTCTACGGTTCTGATCCCAGAGAGTCCCGCAGCTACGGCCGCATGGTCAATCTAGAGCTTTTCAGCCGTACAAGAGACATGCTGTGGAGATCTGGCAAGGTGGCGGTGGGGGGGCAAGTAGTAGAAGCAGAGAAATACATCGGTAAGCGTGCTCTATATGGAGTCTTTGAAAACCAAATCACATGCATCACATGCATTATGTTTGATAAAACTGTAAGCCCTTTTTTTCTGTCTGAAGCCCCAACGATCCTGACAGACGTAGCAGAACCGGATCCCATCATGAAGCAGGATTATTTTGGCCCAGTTCTTCCTGTTCTGACTGTGAACAATATAGATGAGGCAATCGCCTTCATTAATAAGCAAGAGAAGCCCCTCTGTGTTTATGCATATTCCAGCAACAGCAAGGTGCATGAGAGATTAAAGCTAATAAGGTTCTATGTATTCATGGTATGAGCCTAATGTGTGTTCTGATCATGTGTTGGCCTTTTGGACAATGCAGGTTATCTCAAGGCTAATGAGTGAGACCTCTAGTGGAAGCTTTTGCTCTAATGACAGCGTCCTGCAGAGTGTGATGGTGGCTCTGCCTTTTGGTGGAGTTGGTAAGTCTGTTGCAGTATATTGGAAAATATGCTAAACATAACAGAGGAAATCAACTCAGCCAACGCTTTTTTTTTCATCAGGTGCCAGTGGGATGGGTTCCTTCCATGGCCGCCACAGCTTTGACACCTTCTCTCACAGGAAATCATGCCTGCTAAGAAGCACGCGGTTCGAGTGTGTAACCTATCTGCGTTATCCACCCTATGAGGACCGCAATCTGTCGCTAATGACATGGGCCAGCACCCTGTCCCAGAAGAGCCAGGGCTGGTGTCAGATCCTGTGACTGTGTGGGAGGGTGATAACAGAAGAGCCATGTTGGAAGAAAAATGAGTGCCTACCAATTCTTGCACAGTCCTGACAAGCATGTGCATTGTTGGTATATTAAAAATACATGAGAACAAAACCTGCTGGGGTACAGACACATCTGACAGAGGAATAGCAGTATGCATAGCAGTTATTCAACTTCTGGATGATGGCTGAGATAGAGTTTAAGTTTCTCTGCTGCTATGATATAATTACTTAAACTCAGCTAAATGTCTGTGCGATGAAACCTGACCTTTACCAAATGAAATAAGCAGGAGTTACATGTGTTGGCAGAATGCTTTAAGATTTAGCCACAACTAGGTTTATTATTCCTATATTTTCACATTATGCTGAAGAAGTTGCATCAAAATAAGAAAACAATTTGGGATCTCTTCAGGCTTTATTTATATATATTTACAGTGTAAAAATTAAATATTTACATCTCACCGCCCCTCAACAAAAAAAACATCATTCGGGTCTTTTGTAGATTTTCTCTTCGTTGCCTTCTTTCATGGCTGCATATCTAGCCAGGGTAAACAGGTAGTCGCTCAATCTGAGTGAAAATGATGGAAATTTATTAGATGTGTGATAGAGGAACAATGTTTTTATATTCATTTCAAAGCACTGGACTTACCTGTTTAAAAACTTGGCAACATCAGGATCTGCCTCCCCTGAACGCACAATCGGAGCAACACTATAATGAAAACACTGATCTGTCAGAATCAGCTGTTTCAGACAAAAAGGGGTAAATTTGAGCTCTGAAAGGCAACAGACAACCTGCAACCGACCTGCGTTCTGCTCTCCGACACACTGTTCGAGCTAAGTGTAAAGCTGCACTGCTCTTCCCTCCAGACTGTGATACACAAAGTGTAAGTATTAGTGCAGTAGGAAAAATCTGGACTCACGAACTTAGTGTGTTACAGATGCAAAAACAGACTTACAGGTAAAATGAAGTTGGTCAGTGGAGGGAGCTCTTTTGTAAATGCATCAATCCAGGTTTCCAGGTCTGTAATTGGTGAAGCAGTGAATTTTGTTTTCTCTAGAAAAATACAAAATAGTAAGACATATACCCGATAATCTTTGGGCTCAAAAGACGCAACATTTACTGCATTAGATTTAAAAAAAAGCATACTCATGTGACTCTCTCTTGCGGATGATCTTGGGGTGGCAATATTGGAGCCCACATCTTGTAAGATGCACTGTATCTATAATGAAAAAAGAAATCAGAAATTATACATCTGGCTGATGAAACATTTCTGCAATAAAGGCTGATCATAAATGTAACATAAAAAATAAACCTTGTCCAGCTGATCTGTGAATGTGTGTCCTTTGTCAAGGCAAAATTCTCTCGCCAAACTGTAACGCACAAATTAACTTGGTCACTATAGGAGGGCAGATTAAACACGTTTTCAAGTAAACTGTGAAATCTGAATCGTACAAACTCAAACTTTACCCTATAGCTGATGATAGTTCATCTGTATTTCCCAGGGCTTCAAAAATATGATCTTCCTTTGGCCTCCTTTCTCCTGTAAATGTGCTTGAGAAACCTTTATAGATGCAGCAAGAAACAAGTCAACTTTTACAAAAACTATTTCCTTTTGACAGAAACACTGTAACACGTTTCGTTTTCCTGATTAAAAAATGGAAAAACAACCTTTGTCTCCAGTTTTGGTGTATATTTTGGGAATCCTGTTGTCTCCTTCAGTGGTGTAACTGTTATGAAAGTGAACACAAGGAGATGTTACATATCAACATACAGCGTACGCATGCACACAGTGGGCTACTGTTTTTATGTACACGTGTTGGTATATTTAAGATTTTGTTTTAAACGATGTTGCAGCTCAGATAACGAACTTAGCAACTCTGCAACAATGGCCAATTTAAATAAAATTTCCTTGTGTAGTAACGTTAGGTACCTTGCTAGCAATCTGTTTACATGGGCAGGCACATGAACGAAAAGAGAGAGAGCTTAACATTTCGCATGTGTACTTTGACAAAGAGAGATATACAACTACCTTCTGCAAGAACACAATGTTATCCTGGCTCGATACTCGCTTATGAGCCTTCCTGTCCTTACAATACAGCGAAGGTGAGCAGGTTTGATAATGAACGATGCCATGCTAAAAACAGAGGCTAGCAGCGAAAACAGTTAGCTAATACTTCTTGTCCCTC
Organism: Acanthurus leucopareius; assembly: GCA_029814765.1. Classification (NCBI taxonomy): domain Eukaryota; kingdom Metazoa; phylum Chordata; class Actinopteri; order Acanthuriformes; family Acanthuridae; genus Acanthurus; species Acanthurus leucopareius. Next base: position 11,144,929 of record JAQMCX010000048.1, on the reverse strand, counting down.
AATAGCGTCCGTAGTCTATGGGCGTGTCGTTTTCATCGCACGGTTGGTCAACTCACTGGGCAGCGGAGAGAATACGGAACGCAGATTGGACAAAAGAATATATGTTCAACTAACTCCGTTTCTGATTGGATGTTGGAAGCCAAACCTATGATGGTCCCTCCCCCTGCGAGTTCAGCTATGTTTTTGGCATGGTTTAATCACGGTGTGTTAAAGAGCATCAGTGCTCGAGACAGATTCCTATACTTAAGCAAAACATGCACTGTTGAACTTTTTACTTTCGTGGAGTGTTCATGAAAAGTGGAGCACTTTGGGGTCAGAGTTGTCGATTGTTTGTTGCCGCTCAGAGGATTAACGGATGCTAAAGGTGGCTAAGCTAGCTATTAATAATTCTGTCAATTATAACTTGAACTTGAAGGCTATCGAGCAGCCAAGCCCTGGACTTATCGTTACACTCAAAATATTGCTACAGAAATGCAAATCACGGAACTCTTCGTGTCTGCTCCAGGGAAGGCGATCCTCCACGGAGAGCATGCGGTCGTACATGGAAAGGTAACCACAAAGTACACTGATGATTCTGTGTGTCAGCAAGTAATGCTGTTTGCAGGAACAAAATTTTAAAACCATAATACACTTGAGTGCAATTAGTTTTAAATGCTCTCCTACCCTCAAAAGACAGTCACAACTGTTCATTTCTTAGAAAGACATTGCCATTCTTGATTATAAAGAACTGGTTTCCACTAATTACCTGGAAGATAGAAAAACAGAGACAGTAGACAAAAAATATGTTATGCATTGGAGAATTACCTGAGGGGTTTTAAAATGCACATAAAATATCAATGTGATCAAAAATTGCTGCAACTTGAAGAAATCTGCTCTTTTAATCACCCTCTGCTCTCTGCTCCTCTACAGGTAGCTCTGGCTGTAAGTTTAAACCTGAGGACATACTTGCGGTTAAAAGCGACCAACACTGGCAAAGTTTGCATCAACCTCCCAAATATTAACACATTTCGTTGCTGGGACCTGTCTGAACTGAAACAGTTTTTCCCTTATATCTGTGGTAAGGAAAGAGTATTCTAATTATTATATTTTTCAATTAACCATTTTACTGAACACATAAATCTTGCTCGACATGTCAACTTAGTTTTACTGTTACTGCACAGTGTGCTTTTGTATGAATGGGTTTGCTTGTATTTACTTAACTGATTGTGTATGGGTTGGACTGTTAGTGTTTGACAGGCTGGCATGCTGGAAGCTATGAGCTCCTACGTACACTGCAGATCATACATTTACATTTGTATCATGCATTTCATAGTCGAGTACAAAAACCTTTTCATATGTAAATCGTTAAATTTTGCAGCATTTTTGAGAAAAATGAAAATCACTTTTTGATCTGTTGGTGTTTGAATAGGTAAAGACATGACAGTTGCTGTGTCCTGTAACTCATGTTAACAGGTCAGAGGGAGGAGGTGAAACGTCTGGATGCTGAGCTTGTGAGGAGACTGCGTGAATTTGTTGGTGTAGCCAACGGAAACTTGGATACTTGCAGCATGGCCACCTTATCTTTCCTTTACATTTACCTCTCACTGTTTGGAACAGGGTGAGTCAGTACTATTGTTCAGGTTGAACTGTAAAACTATCCTGACATTTATTTTGGTCCTTAGTTTCAGTCCAGTCAAGGCACCTTGGCATTAAAAGTAAGAGCAGTCAACCACTCAAAGAAATATTTTACAAAGATACAGTTGGTTTTAGACATTCAAATACGGAAATTTAACATATTTCAAAGACAAAGAATTAAAATATAAAGTTGTCTTTGCCTAAAGGTGGCTCAACTGTTATTATTGCAGTAGCTATAACTTTCTGTGACTGTAGGTGGCACACAAAGCGTCCATTCTTGTTGTAATATCTTTTATACCATAATGTGTTTACAAAGTGTTAAAACCAAGGATTATCTTTTTTTTTTTTACCAACATCTGAAGGTTTATTATCTGTTTTTCTTGCTTGCATGCAGTCGCACAGTCGTCTCTTTGATAAACTAGAACTAAAACTCCAGTTATTCTAGCACTTTTTGAAATGCTATACTTTTAAAAAATGCAGTTACCATTGATGGAGACATATTTGGGGGGTTAAGAGCTGTTTTCCCTGTCTTAACAAAATCCCTCAACCTCAAAATGAAGAAGGTAAAGAGAGAAAGACAAAGAGGCTGGATGTTAGTTTTAGTGACCCCTGCAGCTGTGAACAGGGAGGATGCTCAGGAACATTAGAGCTGCAGGTTGTCGGGAGGTTTAATCTGCACTGACACGGTGCTGCCGTGTCTGAGAGAGGTGATGGGTTCTGACAGGATGGCCACTAATGAGAGTCTGGCACTAGGCCACACTGCAGCCTTTAACAAGTCTGGATGTGTTTTTCCCCCGAGACAAGAGCCGGACAATTACTTTAGAGTATTCTCCTGTCTGCCCAAAGGCAGCTTCCCTGACAGACATTGACAGCAATGTCAAGCAAGTCTCTGTTGTATATAGATTACTATTTATTACACACTCTTTATATCCTCCTCCTTACATTTATACACTAACTGAACCAGTTACATGATTGTAAAAAGGAAATAATTTTTTACTTAAACAGATTTCCTATTAACTCCATACTTAAGTTTTAACAAAGTATAATTATTGATATTATGAATAAGGAATAACTAATAATCCTAAATTGTAATGCACAATTATTTATTTTTTTATTTTTGGGGTGCAGTTGCAAATCCCTATAACGTGTGCAGTAAATACTGATAGTCACCTCGAGCATCTGCACTCTCTTAATAACATCAATTCACAGAGTTTTTCTGCTTCTTCTCTCAGTGAGCTTCCCAGCTTGACTGTGTCTGTGTGGTCAGAGCTGCCAACTGGAGCAGGACTGGGGTCAAGTGCTGCCTACTCTGTGTGTTTAGCTGCAGCTCTGCTCTGTGCAAGTGGAGCCATTCCTCCTCCACTTAAAGAGTGGGATCACACTGCCAGGTAATGACATGATACTAAGGGAAGGTCTTTTGTAAGAGCTTGTCTGTGCAGCATTTGTAAGCCACTGTTGTGCACGGACAGAATAATGGGATATTGTAGCACTGTGCTGCACTGTAAGGCCTGTGTTGATTGCTCTGTCACAAACAGCATCTTTATAATTATTTATTGAAGTGCAACTGTTGATCCCTCTCACATAGCAGTGTTAAATTGGGAGATGAAAGGGTAATTAAAGATTAGAGAGGGTCTGTTGCGCTGCAAAGATCCCTTTTCATTTCTAAATATTCAGGTGGTGTCAGGAGGACCTGGAGCTGATCAACAGCTGGGCTTTCCAAGGGGAGATGATCATCCATGGTAATCCTTCAGGAGTAGACAACGCTGTAGGAACATGGGGTGAGGCCTCCAATACTCCAATACAGTACATGTGGTGTTATGCCTTCTCTTTGTCTTTATGAACATAAAGCTCTTGTCCAGTACCTTCTGATTATTATCTATTTAATAATTTAGATCTCTCTGTATGTAGGAGGCATGCTGAGATTCTTGGCTGGGAAGATAATACCACTGAGCAGGTACTGATCATAGATGACGAACAGAGCCACCATGATGTCACCCAAGGATGATGTCATGGTGGCATGCTTATCTGGACTACTGTAAGCCTCGAGTCTAGCATGATGGCCATCTTGTTTTGTTTTTTTTTAATGCCAGAAAGTGAGCATAATTGGATGAGAAGGTGAAGCTGAGGAAGATAAACAAAGCTACCAAAGACTTATGAACATCAGCTAGAGGCTGCTGTCATTCAAAGAATACGTACTCTTGATTACGCCAAACTTTAACCTTTAATTTATGTTAAACAAGTGAGTAATATTAAAAACACACTGTCCATACAGTTCTTTTTAAATGAGGAAATTAGCTTTATAGAGCTAAACAGCTTTTTGTACCAGACTGCAAACTTTAAGATGTTTTTATTCGGGGCTCCATGAGGATTGACTCAATTTTGGAGCCTGCCTCAGGTGGCCTTATGAAGAACTGCAGTTTTTCATGTCCACTTCATTTTTCCACCGCTCAAGTCGCTGCTTGGTTATGACACTGATTAACATTTTTCAATTTGATTTAATTTTAAAAAGAGTTCCCATTGAATTAAAAAGTACACTATGATTTCCACAGAACTCCAGAATAGTACTTTTGTATGAACTCTGAACTGTCTTGTTTTCTTCCAGGGTGCCGCTATTAAGAATCCTCCTCACTAACACCAAAGTACCACGTAGCACCAAGGTGCTTGTTGCCGGGGTGAAGGACAAGATTAACAAGGTACTAAATGGTTTCTTCCTCCCCCGTGTGTTACTTGCCGACACTGTAATTAATATAATAGGCAGTGCTTTTGCATGGCAGATACTCCAGAGCCTGGCGTTGAGTGCCTTCATAAAATATTGAAATTAAACTCTTAGCCAGCACCCCAGTGTGCTGTTGCCTTGGTGACACCAGCAGGTGTGCAGATTTCTGCCTCAGACATAGATAGGCCTGGATGGTGTTGTGGCAGTGTTGTGATCAGGCTGAAGCAAAACCACAGTCAAACCTGCCATTTTGCAGTCTGTGTACATGTTCAGCTTATCCATCATAAAACTGTTAGGAGTTTTTAAACATATGCACAGAGACACACACTTAATCTGCAGTATCGACTAAGTGTAGAAATGTTGGTGATGTGTTTTTGTTTTCTTCCTCTGTAGTTTCCGTCTATTATGACTCCAGTGTTGGACTCAGTTGATGCCATTTCCTGCACTTGTGAGAAAGTCCTGTCAGAGATGACAAGTGAGCCCATCACCGGAGAGCACTACAATATTCTCGAGGTACATAATCTGAAATGATTGTCTGAATTATGTGTTAGTATAAATTTGTCATAGAGACTCAACTGTAGTAATATGTAATGGTTTTATCTTCATCTTTTTAAAGTAAAATGTTTTTTCTCTAATTTTCTGCCCAACAGCAACAGGTAATGATAACAGTTATGTCATAATATTTATAGGAGCTCATTGACATTAACCAGCACCATCTGAATGTGATGGGTGTGGGGCACCCGGCCCTGGACATACTGTGTCGAGTCACGCTGGCCAAAGGGCTCCACAGTAAGCTAACAGGTGCAGGAGGTGGAGGCTGTGGCATCACCCTTCTGAGGCCAGGTAATGTTCCTGAACGCTTCTGCTGTGTAAAAACAGGGTAAAGTCAACAGTTTATGTCCTTCTTTTCAAAGGAAAATACTTAATCTGAACAAAAATAGAAAATAAGATGGAGTGCTGTCAATGCAAATGTTGGCTTTAGAGATTTACATTTATTAAAAAGTCATTGCTGCTGTGTTTTGAACAAAAGCCCTCCTCAGAGCTCAGACAGCGTAAAAAACAAATCACTTACCAGACAATACCAGACAATCAAGGCAATGAACTTATCTAGAACTGAACCCAAAAGGTGTGTAAACACAGGAGAAAAGCATAGATCAGGCTCAGGAAAACATTATATTAAATTTAGAGAACAGAAACAAAACAGTACAACTGCTGTATCATGCATCATAATTCAGACATTATAAATGTTTGAAAATAGAACCATTAAGACCTAAATAAATAATGATTTGTCTTTGGAAAAGATATTCTTGAATATCACCCCCACTAATGAGGCCAGTTTACAGAGCAGAGGACAGTGGGCCACGTTTGACTTGCCATATTTTGGCAAATGTGACTTTGAGTGAGAGGCGGCTGTTGTGGGACCTTGAAAACAACAAGGACTTCGTAATCAAACTGCTGACAAACAAGCCGCCACGCTCTTCCTCTATTGAAGTCCACAGCGTACAATCATCTCAGCAACAACTCCTCCTCCTGTGATCCTGCATTGACATTCAGAGCCTGACGACATGCTGCAACAGGCACTGGACTGGAACTGGATTATAAGAGCAGAATCTGATTTGATGCAGATTCTGAATCTTGTAACCCTTTTAAAATATGGGATGCTGTTGTCGTGTAAAGGTCCTCATAACCTTTTAGACCATTGTTTAGTTCCTATTGACCCACAGTGTAACAGAAGAGTTTAGAAGCAGTTTAAAAATAGAGTGAATCCTTCAAAGGTGTTGGATGCTTTTCAACTTCAACTAAAAGAGACAATTTGTTCCAAGCAAAGACAAACAAATTAAACCACTGACATGTTTTTGTCACTGAGTTTAATCACCGCAGGCTCGGCACCATGGTCTCCATTGGCCTTTCAGATTCATTTACTTTTTAATCTTTGTTGTAATGTTCAAATTTTGATTCATGATACAGTAGTTGTATTGTTTTATTTCTGCTCTCAATCCTTGATTGTAATTGTCAGAGACAAGCCTGGTCTCCGTTTCTGTCCCCGTCTGTCTTTGTCTTGTAATGACTTTAATTTTGAGGAGGGAAGTTTGATGAGAAAAACTGTCAAGACTCCTGCTGACAACAAATGTTGTGTTTTCCTCAGACGCTCACTCACTCATCCTCACTGTTCAACGTTTGAGTGGCAGGAAATTATTACAAGGCTCTGATGTGCAGATACTACTGGCAATTGATTTAAGGAAACTTGATGTGATCCTCTCTTTAGCACAACAAACAGGCAGAAAAGCTGCATATTCAGTCTGTGTTTATGCATGTGGCCTGTAGCAGACTCAAATTTAATCAGTTTCAAATCTCCTCAATAGATTTCCAAATGCTCTGTATTTGTTTTAAAAGTTTTTCCGCATGTGTGAGCTGCAGCTTTAGTATCTGTCCTTTCCAACGTTCTCAGATGTTTGTTGGGATCACACAGCTTGCAGGGTGACTTATTGACTTGAGTGACGAAGTGTGTGGCCCCGGTGTTGTTCTTTCACTGTTAGCATGTGTAACTGCAGCCCAGCTTGACTTGACTTTATTATGACTTGTTTATTTTGTAGAAACCGACTCCTCCGTTGTCCAGGCTACAGTGCGGGACTTGAAAGACTGCGGCTTTGACTGCTGGGAAACAAGTATTGGTGGCCCAGGTGTCCAGCAGCACTCTCCGCTCTCTGTTAAGGAGGAAATTATGGGGATTTTAAACCATTACTGAGACCCAAACATGACTGTGGCTGAACAAGAGGGCAGACAAACTCTTTTTCTTTTTGAGTTGATGCTCAGCTAACGAAGTGAGCCGAGCAGAGGAAGAAGCAGTGTTAATCATAGATTTTTATGACTGACAATCTAAAGGCAAGCCTGTCTCTATGAAAAACTGGTAAAATGAAGAGATTTTTAATATTTTTTCAGTGACGCATTCTAGGGAGTATTTGCTTGCACAATTATATGTACTGAGCGCTTTGTCCACTAGATGGCATTAGAGTTGCACAAATGCTTTTCAAAAAACAGGATTTATGGCAAGAGGCTCTAATAAATTGAATGTCCATGAGAGGAACTGGCAGAATTAATTTATAGTTTCATCCAAATGTTTAAAGCAGGAGGGCCAAACCTGTGTTAATGGATTAAATGATGGTCATCAATTGCTCACTCCTCGTATTGTAACATGCAGCATTGGTGGATAAGCACTAGGATGAAAGTGGTAATTTGAAGATTTAATTTTACAGGAATGGTCAAATGATAATGATAATGGAAGAAAAGTTTGATGAATGAAATCCTTTTTAGGAGGGTGGGGGGGTTCATTAGTAAAACCCAATGACTATTATTCAGTCTTCCCAGCTCTTGAAAGAGGTTTATGAAAGTGACTGTGCTTTAATATTTCTCTGAATTCTGAGCGATTTTGGTGAGAATATGTCTGAACAAGCCAAGGCCACAGAGTATAATGTCATAAATATACACTGCGGACTATTTGCATGTATGAAAAACTTCAGTTTTCACAAATACTGTGTGCCGCTTTGATACTAAAACATTCATTGTGCTCCACTTTTAACATAAAAGTGTTTTAATGCAAAATGAAGCTGAAACCAAAGAACTGTCTGTGATTTATTAACTTGAAATCTGTCAAAGACTAATATAAAATATGTTACGGTTTGGTAAAAAATATTGTCTCAGCCATACGCTGTCAATTTCCTCAGTTAAAGACAAACTGGCTGTGTTGTGTAGTTAATAGAGGATGGGGAGAGGGGGACAGCAGGAGTGTGTGGCCTCTCTGGAGCCTCTGGATTAGCGCCACTATAATGTGAATCAACAACAAGCAGCGTCCTTCTGTGAGTCACACATCCACGCTGACACATATGCACACACACACACACACACACACCAGCTTTTCCCAAATTCTTCTCCTCCTAATTGCTCATCCTCCTAAGCATTACAAAATATTCTGCACATGCTGCAGATACAGAAGACGGATCTGTTTAGAATACCCCTGATTTGGGGAAAAGGTCATTGTGGGATTCGGTTGAGTCTGAATATCCATTTCATTTTCTATTTTTTAAATGTCATGAAGATTGAGTAGCACGGATCTGGCAGTGTACGTGAATAAACAACATTTGTCACCCTCCCTCCTTTTCCGCCTGGCCCCCTCTGTCCTCTTGAATTGTGTCATCTTTATGTCAGGGCAGCCCCCCGTCAGTGCGCCGCACAGTTGCCCCTAACCCCTGCTGGAATTTAATTACCACTGCGCTTTTCAATTGAAATGGCATTGACGAGGGAGGGAGGGGGGGGACAAGAGGGAGACAACAGAGCCTGTTTCATTTGAAGCCCCTCTTTTTCTCTTCTGTCTCATTCTCTCTCTCACTTCTTTTACCCCTGTGAGGCACAGATGGTATTTTTTTTTTTATCAATGTCAGCGCCTGCTTCTTTCTGCTCTGATGAATAGAATCTAAAGAGGCCCTGAGATTATTTCAGATAACAGAGGGAGCGAAGAAAGGGGGTCAAGGATAGAGGGAGAATGTCAGAATCAGAGAGATACGGTGAAAACAGTGTGCCGTCCCAGCGGAGAAGGAAGGAGACGCGCAAATCATTTAACATTTAACGTTTAGGGAGTTTTGTCCAGTTAGATCAATGTGGGAGAATCCGGGATGTATAATTCATTCTGTCCGTGAAGGAGGAATGAAATGTTAAATGTGAATTTGCTGAGTGGTCATGCTCACTGTGGCACATTCCCTCTGGTCTCGCAGCCGACTGGTGAAATGCTTGTCAGGAGCCATTAACTTTGAATACAGAATTAGACCTGACTGACAAGATATCATGTTGCTGTTGGCCACCGGTTTTACTAACAGGAAGTCAGTTTTTGACTTCCTGCAGCGAGGATTTGCAATTACACATAAAGGCCTCTGGATCACACTGTGTTGTCAGTTGTTATTGTGGAAAATGATGTGTGTGTGTGTGTGTGTGTGTGTGTGTGTTATTATTTACGATATTTGTGTCAGAAGGGGAGGTGCAGTTGTCCTCAGCGGGGAAGATTTGTGTGACCATCCTCTCCAAGCGTTCATACTGGCACACTGACAGAGGCAACATCAGCATCATGAGCTCCTCTCAGTCAATGATGGGCTGCATGATCCTCCTGGGGGTGTTTGCCCTTTTGGTAAGTGGGGGGTGGCGGACGGTGTTGAAAGCAGGGGTCCAATTAAGACAGCGGGGTACAAGGGTGCTGTCAAAGAACTTAGAGAATTTAGTTTCAAGTGGCTGGAAATATGCAGCTGGAATACAGCTTTCAGCATTCACTATCTTGGACTGATTTAACAGCATGCTCAAGGAATTTCCAGCCGTTTTAAGCTGGTGACCAGACTCAGTAGCAGTAGTTACATATGTTTAACTGTTGTGAATACTGTCCCCCCCCCCCCCGCTGCGTTGGAATAACTTGAAAGACTCAACAAGGTAAATTTATTTGGTAATATCTCAAATTCATGATGATACAAAATTATGGCTGTGCTATACAATCTGTGAGCCTGTCTTTAGGCACAGCAGTCTGTAGAGCAAAATGCTCATGTCATTATACAAACATGCTCAAAATGACATGCAGATGTACAGCATTTGTCATATTAGCCTAGCTACTAGCATGCTAACTTTTGCTAATTAGCTGTAAACACAAAGGACAGCCGATACCAGCCTTGTAAGTTTTGCAGTATTGGACATGGTAAAATTTTGACCTGATGATGGTGCTGGAGAGAAATGACTGCTACAGCCATTCTGAGGTGGTTATAAATGGTTGTGCAGAAGCTTTTGGTGGCACTAGAGGAGAGGTCAAATGATTTCCAAACTAACTCAAAATCATCCTCTGAGAATCATGAATGAATGCAGATAATTTCTCATGAAAACACTTACTAGTTGATGAGTTTTTAGGGTTGGACCAGCAACTGACTACCTTGGTTTAGCCTTAAGCTAGAAACAAACATTAAAGGAAGTTCTTTTAAAAAAAAAAACAACTCTGATTATGTGTGTCAAAAATCTTATTTTTCTGCTTTCCCGTCCACTTAATCATCTCTCGAATTTTTGACTCTTAGACAAAATGTCTCAGGTAAATATCCCGTCATGTGCTTTTCTCATGTTTATGAATAGGCCCGCAGTGTATAGACCCGCTTGATCTGTATTATTGGAAGCATGTGAAACACATGACACAGAGTGACTCCCAGTCCACGTCCCATTTTCCATCATGGAATTGTATCATGTCGTTGTATTGATCCAGTAATTGATTCTGTGAAGTCCAGGGCACCCGCAACATACTCTGTCATTCCTCAGTGCCAGCAGCGCTCTTGTTTAATTGCAGGCTAAGGCGCTGGTTTTTCTTGTTGCCTTTGAAAAGCCTCATTGATTTTTATACCACCCTTCATCCTTGCTGTTCTCCGTTTTAAGAGCAAATCCCTCGTGTCGAAGTTGCCCAGAATGTAAAAGTATGAAATCTGTCAGTGCTTTTCACGAGGCTTACAGGTGCAGTCCAAACACGCTAACACTGAAGGTAAAGAAGTCAGGCCACTTTTTTATGTTTAGAGGAAGGAAGCAGAAAGGCTGCGCTACATTCTGAGAGAGGCTGTTTTTCAAAAACACTCCGATCTGACTGGGAAGGTCAAAGTTCATCACTTTAGCTCTGCATATTTGGACTGTTTTTGTTAAAAAAGGAACAGATCGGAAGAGAAAACATCCAGTATTTTGGGATAAATTGGAGATTGAGCAATATTTTTGTACTTCTTGTTTAATTCTTCTTGGTATTAATTCTTTCTTTTTGTCTATGAAGTCTATGCATTTGTGGCTACTGTACAAGATATATAGTATACACTGATTATGCATTCCATTTATTAATCTGAACCCAGTAATCCAACTGGGAATTGTTTTATGTTTTTTTTCTGTCAGGCTTTAAACTGCAGTTTAGAAATTGGCACATAAATATATTCAGTGCATTTGGGTCTATATAGAACAAAAATACCCTAAATGAAATTTGATTTGCATTAATTTGAAAAGCAGCTTATCTAACATTCATACTTTGAACTTGCTTTGAATTAGAAATAGGTTCTCATCATTTCCCTGGGATTGCAGCCAATTTATTGGATTCAGTTTTTTTTTTTTTTTTTTTCTCAGCGGCTCTGGGAGGAGGATGATCTCAAACTGTTATCACATGACACTGTGTGATTGATGGACCATTAAAATGTCAGCCAGATGTACTTAAACCCACAGCTTTTAGGTTGATAAATCATGGCACAAATGGATACATAAAGCTGTTAGAAACAAATATTCCCATCTAGAGCTCTCTGCAGTCAGATCGTAATGGATCTGCTTGTCTGTCTGTTTCTCTGTATGTTTCTTTCTTTACATTTTCTGCCTCTAACAGCGTGTCTTTCGACCACTGCAGTCATGTAATTACAATAGGACAGGTAGGAGTGTTCATATTTCATCTGCTGCATTCACGATAACATCTAATAATCCGAAAGCGTTGCAAAATTGGTATCTCGTTGCTCATGCATTATGAATGAGTCACTGATTGCTTTTTTGCATAGATTAGCAATCATTTCACAGAAATCTTTCATATAAAAATGTGCCAGGAGGGTTCTATCTCTTTTTCTGAAGAGTTGAGGTGACACATCCCACCGCTTTTTAAAGATAAGACGGATCAGGTGATACCACTTCTCCCCCTCTGCCCCTCTGCTCCCTCTCTTGCTCTCTGACTTATTTCTCTATGCATATCATCATGGGAGGGGATAAGTGTAATTTTCAGCCCATTTTGCAACTGATTGCTCACTTAGTGAATGTATTCAGCATCTGCACTGTTATTGTGTTTGGAGCCAAGTGGCTAAGTACCGCTGAGATCCTTTGGCATCAGAGTGAACCTTTGCAGCCTCCAGAAGTGCATCGAGAGATGATAATCTTCCCCGCAGCTCTGAGACTTTGCGCCCTACATATGGATTGCGGTGACCTCTGGTCGTCCTGACTTGTTGCCTCAGACTGGCATAACACATGAGGGGGCTCATATGGTCTAGTGGTTAGGAAAATGGGCTGGTGACCAGGTTGCAGTGTAAAGTCCCAGGTGAGGTTTACATACCACTTTTGTTTCCTGTCAGGCAAATAACTTGTTTCACAGCCTCAGTGATGCACATCATCCAGTGAAAATGTCAAGTCAACTTTCAAAGCACCTAAAGAGAGTTTTATAAGTTTTTTTAAGTTTCTTTGTTTGCCGTGCGCTCAACAATGACATTGAAGCAGTTGTTTACAATGAAACCCTGGTTGTCAGACTCCTTTCAACAATGTTCATGCAGAATTTATGAACAGAAAAACATGCGAGTAAATGAGAAGTGAGAAGAACAATCTGAAAAATAAGATATGAAATAGTGCCGAATACAGGAAAAGAAAAAAATAATAACATTTAGTATAATACTGTGTTAAAATGATATACAGCACTGCTGAAAAAAAACAACTGCAATGTAGTTAATGTATATAAGAGACTGAGTAGTGATGTGATGTGTAATTTGAATACTTGATGAGAACTGGTTTTGGGTGGTTGAGAACAGATGAACTGAGCTTCTATATAACCAGCTGCAGCAGCGTGACTGGTAGAGTTTTCACCTTGTCAATGTGTGTGTGTGTGTTTGTGTGTGTATGTGTGCCATTATGGCTAAATGTGGTCCTAGAGACACCTGTTGCACAGAAACAGTTTAGGGTACTTTGGCAGGTGTTTGTATGTCTAACTTCACAACGTAGCAAATGCAGCTCATGAAACTTCACTGGTGAGTAGTTTTAGATCAAAATGATCTGAAAGTGAAGATCAGTGTAGTCAAAGCAAAGGGGCCTTACATAGCAGGCGTTAGGAAGTAGGGAAGGAGCCTTTTCCTCCTGACTTTACTTCACAGCCTTTGCCACTTTTGTTTAAAGTTGCAAATCATTGTATCCCAGTTTTAATCATTCCCATCTAAAACCATCACGCTGACAGGCAGCCGCTGTGATCCCATCACAAGATGGTCTCTAGTTCTTTTATTGTTTCTGAGAGCAACATGTCAGCGACATGAAACACAGGAGTCAGACATGAAGCTTTGTTAGTGCTTTTAATTTAAGCTTTTCTTTGATGTGTTTGCACTTGAATTTCGACTCTGCCTTGTTGCTGATTGAATAACAAAGGGAAAGTGTCACCAGCAGCAGCAGCGGCGGCGTGCATGAGGTGTGTGGATGTGTGGATGCCTGCACTGTGTCGCCCGTCGTAACCCCTGGCCTTTGCCCCCCTCCCCCAGATGGGCATACTCTCAGCCAAGGCCCTGTGGAGGTTGGTGCCCTCTGCCTGACAGCCTGTCACTGTGCTATGGTGGTGATTTTTTTCTGCAGGAGATGGTGTCTGATTGGGAGCAGTGTGTGAATAGCCCTGTCACACTCGATAAGCCAGCAAGACGACCTGTGACGGGGACATATGGCATGTTTGACAGGGAGAGAGGGTGCGAATCGCACTGAATGATAAAATGGTGTTTTTCCCCCTTCGGCAATGTCATGCTTTCAGGCAAGCGTGTGGACCATCGCTCACTCAAGCGGCTGACTCCGGCCTCCTTGTGACATCTCCTTCAAGGTCCTGGGCTTCTCTGCCTCGCGCCTGACCAATTCTAACACTGCGAAAGTCTGTGCTGCTCACAGCTGCTCCGTTAGCTTGTCAATGTGGGGAAACATAATTGGATATCAGTTTAGTTTAGCGATGCAGACTGGGAAATTCATCTTAAGAGCCTGTTTGTCAGACCTCTTCTTAAAGCTCTCCGGCGCTGCAGCCCTTCATCCTGTCTCCTTTCAGCCTGTCACACGCCTCACACTGTTGATTAATACACACACAGTCTCATCAGACGACTCTAATTGATGGGTTCAGCCTCCTCGGGACCCTGATTTATTTAAAGGGCCACAGTGCTGAAGAAGGCTGAGGAAAGAGAAAGGAAGAGGGAGACAAACAGGCTTGGATTTAAGTGTGTCGGGGAAATTATTGAGTTGAACTGCATGCCTCTCATCCTGACTGTCAGCTGGGTCTTGACTTCTGGTGTTGCAGCCTCAACTCCTATCCTGTCAAGTGTCACATTGTCTGTGTTTGTGGCCATGACAGACAGCCCAGGTGTCACACTCAGGCTTCAGTGCACCATCAGGCACCTCTGCCCCGGTCCCCAGTGGCTCACAGTCAGAGAGACAGCACAGTCCAATAACCCCTCTCAAACCCAGCATGTCTCGCTCCCCGGGGACTCCCCTGTGGAGTTTACTCTCTGTCCATTGGGCCAGAACTCAAAAACTCTGCCAACAGTCACGTGATCCTGCTTTCACTCTGAATGCTAATTATAACACGCCAACTGTTCCAGTGCAACTTCTGTCATTATCATGGTTTCTGTCTGTAAAAAACAAAGGAGGAAATGTCCCTGAAGTCGGTGATTTCTGTTGGTGCAGAGAAGGAGGAAGGAGCATCAGCTGATAGTAGAATGAGTTGACTGGCAGGGTCAAAACATTGAAAATGTGTCTTTAAAGCCTTTAGACAGAGTTTAAGCAGAAGTAAATGTAAAAAGAAGTGTTATCTACTTTTTTGAAGGAAAAAAAAATCCTTGTTATGATCCCACACGACCTGTATACCGTCTTTCGTTTTTATTTTTTTGTTTTACAAACCTTCTAGAAGCACCATTGAGGGTAAAAGATATTAAGTAATATAAAGTATTTAAGTACAGTTAATTAGGTCCTGTACTTAAATACAGTTTTGTGGTATTTTTGACTTTATTTAAGCATCTCCATTTTTGATACTTTTTAAGGCATCACATTACAGAGATTTAAGATGCTTACTAGTTCACAGCATTTATTTTAATAGCTGTAGTTAGTGGTTCCTTGTTTAAATATGATTTTAAAATGTAAATGCTTTGTTTCACGACAAAAACACTGGCTCCCAATTTTTTTTTTTTTTTGGTGAAACCTACAAAAAGTCTTTCAGGGACCCATTTTCCCATTTATAATTTCTTAAAGCTGTTTGCAGTTTCACAGATTACAAACTTCCAGCCAGATATTCTAACATGGTTTCATATAAATAACTCTTTTAGACTGATAGAGTTAAAAATCTCCATTAGGCAAGTCAAGAAACTGCAAAGATATTTGTGTATGAGACTATTGGACTAAACAGGCTCCACCTCGACCAGCTGTAACTGTAAAAGCTGCTTGAACACATCAGTAATAAAAAATCTCTGAACATAAAACACTGTATGATAATGTGTCAGTCAAGGGTCATTTTACTGCAGAACAAGTGCTTCTGCCTTTTGATACCAGAAGTACAATTTGCTGCTGATAATTCTGTCTTTTTAAGTGGCACTTACATTTGTGATTAAGCTTTTTATTGAACACGGTGTTTACTTTTTTCCAGTAAATGATCTGAATCCCTTTTCTATCACTGACAGTAAAATGGCATTCATTTCATTGAATCAGTTATTTTACCAATGATACTGCACGTATTTGTTGCATATTAATATTTGAGGATTTTATATGTTAAATTTTTCAGCCCGTAAGTCATATAATAAGACAGAAACAAACATTTTTAGAGGATTTTTTGTTGATAAAATTGGATTTGTGACTTAAAAGAGATCAGTTACTTCTGTTTGATGGATTAGACTTTGAATCTGTTTGCAGATGTATCACTTTTATTTAAAACAACTCTTCTCCAAAGTTAAATGAGTCTGACTCCCTGTGTTTACATATGTTTAGAGGGTGATGTTTAATTCAGTCACAGTTTGGCCTTCAGTCCTCTCATATCCATAAATTGTTGTGACATTTCTCCCATCTCTCAGAGCTCATGTCCATGCTTGTGTGAGCACTTTGTGACAGCCGCTGTTCCACTGGACACAGTCTCAAGCTGAGCAGAGATAGGCCAGGACCTTCACTCATTGACCCCCCATCAGATTTTTTTGTTCTGGATTCCATCAATAAGGTTTGAGTGGCAGGCCATCCTCTCGCACAGCCACTCTGACGAATGCTAAAGCAGACTCGGCCTTGCAGCAAGAAGATGACATCAGTGTTGTGATCGTCCTGCTGCAGTGCCATCAGGGGACAAGAGGGGGGTCTTCATCATCCGATGCACATTAGCCGTGTGCCCTTTCTGTGTGTGATGATTGTTTATCAGCTGTTAGGGTCCTCGGTCGTCAGAGAAACTTTAGTCAAGTAGCCATTTTAGGGATTTGTCATGTTTTATTTCCTGCATTTCCCAGAAAATTATAGGGGTAGCTGGCACTACAACAATATTCATAAATATGCATTGGGCTTTGTTAAACACTAGAAACACAAAAGTGGCCATTTTGCATGATTGCATTCACTTACAGGAGGATAAAACTGTGGAGGAAGTAATTTTAAAGAATTGTGAAATAAATCAACTCTTTGATTAGCCGACAAAATCTGTGGCGGTTATGACAGGAAGGATTTTTTTTTTTAAGGGTAAGAAAAATGGAAGGAAACGAGACATTTTTTGCTGCAGCAGAAACAACATTGAAACTGAGGGAGGATGTTTATCAGTGTGGAGAATTGCTGTAATATCATGTGTTCGGATTATAGTACACAGATTATGCTTTAAAAAAAAAGATGTGATTAAAAAATGCTAATGAAATGGTAGAAGTTAAAAAAATCTGATTGCAAATGATTTCTCCAATACCACTTTTTCCCTAAAGCAAGACAGCATTTTAATTTCACAGTAAACATCTCGTTAAATTTCAGTACATTTTAAACATTATATTAACCATCTTCTTATTGACTATCATATCAAATACCTCAGAGTCATGTCTCAAAATGTTTTCAAATGGACTTCGGTGAAATGTCATATTTAATGATTTCCTCGGTTTATTTCATAGCTATGTGTTTTGCAGTTAAATATATTCATTTTTAAGGAAGCGCTAATGAATTTGAATCACTCAAACACCTCAAGAGATGAATACTGATTTCTGTTTTAAGCAGAAAATGATTCAACACTTGCTGAACGCATTTTAAAGTATCCTGTCCTCACTAATCATGTATTACATCCATATCAGGAAGCCATGATTACTTTTCTCTGCACTGGACTGCTTTTCATGTACTTGTGATCTTTTCCATTAGATGCGTAGCAGGAAGAGGGGGGAAAAAAAAATCGCAGCCACTGAGAATGAACACTAAAGTATTTAGTCCTCATCTGTAGTCATGAGGGCACCGGCACTGATGAGCGTGGTCAGGGTCACAGCACTTAACTCTCAAAAGGAGGACCAGTGCTTGTAAGCACATAATATGTATGATCTCTCATTCAAGTGGAGCTTACATTCGGCAAATGCAAATGGTTTCATGGGCTGTGCAGCTGTGAGAGTTTTGCTCTCTGCATGCTTGGTATGATGTATATACCCATTATGTAAAGCGTGCCAAATGTAGGCTGTAATGCTCAGGTTGGAAGAATGATTGACATGATATTGACTATTATTTTTAGCGCAGCGTGTGGACTGTTATGCTGCAGTAGATGTTCAATTTGCCTGCGTTCTGCAGTTGAGAAATTGAACCCGAGGGGATCGTTCGGGAGCCGCAGCCCCTCTCTGTCTCTATCTCACCCCCTCTGTAATTAAGAACAACATTTTGTGTTAGATTATAGGGGGACCCATCGTGCCATTGAACTGGTCTGCCTGATTAATAAAAGGCAGCTAATTTCAGTGGAGGAAGGCAGCGCTCCAAAATGGCTCCTAATTACACATTAGGAGTGTGAAAGGCTCCTGCCGCTCCGGCCTCAATCCTCCACCCAACCCGCAACCCCTCCCCAGCTGAGGTGCATGTGCTGGCCCACCAGCACATTAACGCCGCTCCCAGGAGTGGCTAATTCCAGCCAACCCGTCGGCACAATCAGTGGCAGATGTCAGGAATCGAAGATGATGAATTATGAATATCCCGGAGATGTGGATAGGATACCAGCATTAGGGGAAAAAAGATTCCCCTCTTTTTTTTCAGTGCCATTTTTGGCAGCCAAATAAGCAGACAGATTCAGGAGGAGTGTGCAGTGGTTTGGAGTGATTGATTTGTATTCGTCATCATAAATGGAGTCCGACTGAAATTGGATGTTTTAGTGAAGTCGTCAAGGACTTTATGAGTTGGAGGGGCTGTCTGGCAGTGTAGGGACTGCGCCTGACTGTGATAGCAGTAATGACTTCCTCTTCTCCCTCCCCCGGGTGGTCAACTCAAGGGCTCAGGCAGCTGGGAATGATGTCCCGGAGAGGGCAACATGAAGCTCTCACTGCACAGCATTTGCATGGCTACATGATTACAGCCGAAATGGAGGAGGTGTGGTGAGGGTCGGGCAGGGGGTGGAAGGTGGTGACAGTAACAGCTGCAGAGAAGAGGACAGGAAATGGAGAGCTGTTGTTTTTGTTGCCATTGAGCCACATCCACAGAGGCATGATGGGAATGTTTTGATGAAAAAAAGGACTGACACCTTTGCCCCGGTGTGTAATAAAACTGTGCTTGATGAAATCACACTTCCATGACTTGTAGCCGTTTTTTTTCCCTCCTTATTAAACTGGGTTTAAATCCAGATTGAGTCGAACTGAGCTGAATTTTAATAGATTATTATCCAGCATAGGATCAAATGTACTGCTTTTTAAGCTGGAGGCAGGTGCTTAAACTATGCCTGGCATTTAAACAGCACTTCTATGAATGGAGGAGAAGCAGTGGACACTATCTGCTGTATTCTGGGACCTTGAGACATGCTGACAGAATCAGATTCCTTGTCAAAACAGATGTCAAACTGATGCTGTGGTCTTACTGACTGACCAGCCGACTGATGAGCTGGCTGCCGATATGTGAACGTACACCTGGACATCTGCGGGGGGTCACAACCGCGGTGAGGTTCGAGCCTGGGGCAGGCTGCCAGGCCAGACTTCACCTTGCCACTTCCAATGAGCCCACAGCACATTTCCTCAGCCTTCCTGCCATTCATCACCACTCCATGACAGGCAAATTCATCTGAGCAGGAAAGAGGAGCTAATCCTCCATATCTGAGACAGTGATAGACTTGCTGCTCCACAGGACCAATGAAATTAGGCTAAAACTGCTGTGGGGGTTCACAGGAAATTGGCCTTGCCAATCATTCGCAGCAACCCAGTGTTGTACCACAAGACTCAAATATAACATCAGTTTAGCCTGCATCTGTTCATTTACACTGCTCTATTTGCATAATGCAGATGTGCCCATCTTTGCCTCAGATTGCCCTCTCGTTGGAAAGTTGCTGCTTTCTCGTATGCCATGCAGAGATTAATGCAAAAAAATGTTTTGAATCCATAATTAGGGACATCAGAGGTAAACAGAAGCCCTGTGTCCATAGTAGAGGATCAAGTATATATTATTTTAGATCTCTCCAGCTCTCTATGTGGCTGTATTGATGTAATTTCAACCCATTTTCCTGATGAGTGCCTCAGTTCTGACGCCCACACAGCTTCTCATAAACGCAGCGGTCAGCATATAAGTGGGCTCTCCACCAGCAACTCAGCAATATTGAAAAGTGAAAATCTATTCATCAACATGTTTTTCCGTTAACTACATCTGAATGCAGAGTGGAAGTCCCAATAGGGTTGAGTCATTACTTGCAGTAAAATAACTCCATTAAATAAGAGCGAAGACAAAGCTGTCCAACACACGCAGCCTCTACTCTTCCCTCGAGCTGCAGTCCCTCCTGCTGTCTCCCTGAGCTCCGGGTTCAGAAACACTAATACTGTCTGCCAGTTCAGTTCTACATAGATTTGTGAGGAGACCAGGGGTGATCATTTCTTCCCTTTTTTTCCCTTCCCCTCAGGTGACACCCTGAAATATATTTTGTGTGCCCTTTCACTTCAGACGAGCTCAGTGTGGAGGAAGCCCAGAGGAGACTAATGAGAGAGCGCAGGGGTATGGCTCCGTCTGCCTCCATGCCTCATTTTTCTTGATTTCAGCTGCTCCAGTGTCGGCATGGGCTCCTGCTGGTCAGGTGATGGCGGTGCCAGCTGGTGCATCCAGCTCGGACGGACAGCGATTCATTTCCCCCAGCTGGTGATTTATGGCACGGCAAAGCAGAGAGAAGCTGGTGTGCATGGCACCGGGCCGCCTGAGTTAGTGCACTGTCCGGCCCCGTCATGCTTTACCACACAGCGGGCTGGACTGCCTAATTTACGCTGGCAGACAGTCACATATATCACACCCCGTCTGGCCAATGAAGATTGGTGGTGTTTGAAAGGGTCTGTATACACAGTCGATTTTACCCACGTGTTACTTCCTGCCCAGCATTGCACAAAGGAATATTGTTTTTCTTTTCCTCTCCCTCTTTGTCTATTTGATCTTTCATGCTTCATTTCTGCACCTCTTTTCGTCCCCTCTTCGTCTCTATCTTTCTCTGTCGCCCCCCTCTCTCTCTGTGTGGACGTAATGTGAAGTGACTGTGTTGTAGGGAGGCCCTCTCTCGCTGGACCGGCTCCTGAGGACTGTGCCCTTCTGTTCAGGGAAACTGGGGGAGGTCACAGTAGGTAGCTCCCTTGAGCCATGGCGTATTAATGCCTGGGCTGACCTCGGTGATAAGAAGGAAGCTTCGGGCGCATGTTTGATTCATGAGTCCATCCTCAGTGGGCCCTGGGGGGCTTTTTCCACTGCTGTCCTTTTACTGGCGGGGTGGAGGGTTGCTGCAGGGGAGATCAGTCCTGTCTGTCACAGAGAGGTTGGGGTGCGATAAAGGCGCAGGGGCTGGGAGAGGGCCAGAGCACACAGATCGGCCCCTGTGTCCGGCACAAACGATGACTTAATGGTGGGTGGTGATGCGACAGCCAAGTGTTGAGGGATATTAGAGCGGATATCGGCGACGGGGTCTGACATCATGAGCACCCCACCTGCCTGGAGGAGGGTTTGTTCGGGAGCAGGATGAGAAAGTGAGTTGAAGGGCACTTGGCAGCTTCACTTCTTCCATCTTCTTTTTCCTTCTCGTCCATATTTTACATTTTCCAGCATTTCAAAAATATTGGACGTGTCTGAAGGCTGGCAAAAAGGAGTGAGATGGCTCAGATGGGGTGGGAGATGGGGTTTGTGGGAGTAAGCCGACACAGTTTCAGTTCCAGCATATATCTCCAAATTACATCCTCTGGAGTTTGGTTAGGGATTACTCCTGTCTAATCCTGACAAATGCTGCAGAGTGAGACACATCTCTGACAACAGAGCAACTACACAGCCTGCAATGACCATGGTGATCGCTTTAAATAAGAGCAGGGTACAGGACGTTCTCTCATACACATGTGGTTAAAAAAGCCGCATGTGCTGTGTTTAAATTTTAGACAACCCTGTTAACAAAATAAAAAAGACCCAAATGAAAACAAAATCAATAAGTCGAATTTTAGGCAAATTTTGAAGATTTTTTTCGCTCACTAAATGGTCAGTGAAACATTGAGGTTGTGCAGATTGTGAACACTTTGGTCATGGTTGCATGCATTTATAAGAAATGGTTTTCTAAAAGCCCAGATCTGGGTAATTACAGTGTGCACAGAGGGAGAGAGGGAGGCACATCCTTGAACAACAGTATCTTGCCAGACACTTCAGAGCTCCTAATGCCAGCTGTTTGAATGTGGCTGTGTAATACATAATCCTGATTTGTGTTCCTTTCAGTCACCAAAAGATCTGTACATGCCTCAAAGAAACTTGTCAAGGCTTTTCAGCGCACGTTGCCTTCTCACAATCAAGTCGATGCTTGTCAACGCCACTGCTATCAAAATAGTCACAGTAGGGAGGGGCAATCCACTTTTCACATATCCCATTGCTGTCACCTCCTTCTGCCCGTCACTAATCTTTAAAAGCTATTTGCAGTTTTAATATAGATCTCAAATCCTGTTTCCCCTTTCTCTCTTCCACTTATACACACACACACACACACACACACTCATTGTTCCTCTTTTGTGGATTGCTGGAGAGTTGGGTTTGGTTGGTAGAGCGAGCCTTCTCATTCCTCCACGGGTTCCCATGGTCGTGCTTTTGTTTTAGCTAAGCTGGTGCCCCCGGATTAAAGTGAAAATAATCCTTCTTTCATTGTTGTTTTTGTTCTGAAAACCTGCTGAAAAGCGATCTGTTGATTTTTCTCTCATCTTTCACAGATTAAGTTTAAATTGAACGATGAAAGGAGAGTTTGCTGGTAATGTCTGTTTATGTTTGTACGTGCTGAGGCGGAGGCAGCCTCGGCTTTTGTTTTTTTTTTTTTCTGGTGATTTCGTTTGAACACGGTCGAGTGAAGGAGCTCTTCAACCTTTTCGAATTTTACGATGTGTAATGCACATTTGCCGCAAAATGTGCTGTATGTTTAATTCATCCAATCTCTGATTCATATCCACTTGAATTATTGTCTGGCCCTGCAGCCAAGCTACCCATTTGTGTCAGATGGCAGACTAATGGTGATATTAATGAAGTCATTGCTTTAGTCAGAAAATCAATAATCACTCGAAACAGTCAATGCAGGCGAGTATAGGCTTGACTGGTGACCTAGTTCCCATGTAATGACAGGCCCTAACCCATTCTGTATTGTGTGATGCTCACAACATCTGCTACCACACTGCCATACCATCATATTTATGCAACAAAACAAAGTAGAATACAATGCACAGCACTGCACAGTTTGTTAGGAGAAAATTGGGGCAGCTGTAATGTCTTTGTTTGCATGTGGCAATCAACACTGCCAAGCAAAAATGAATTTGCTGATGCTTCACACGACTAGTAATACCAATATTATTCCACATCAATAGCTGTGAACAAATAGCTCCAAGAAACATCAACCCAGTCCTCTCTCTTAGCCATAGAAAGCAGGGGCCAAGTGGGGCCAGGAGGTTAACCTGGGTTTGGCATTAAACAGCCCGGCTGTTATTGTTGGGTCTTCTGAGTCTGCAAAAGACCCAGCAGCGTTGGAGTTGGAGTGGGGGCAAGCAGGGGTCAGTGGGCCTCTTTGGTCAACTGAGCAATGAGAAGAAGGTAAGCAGGGGGGGAGGAGGTAGACCCTGTGTGCCAGCTCCGGTTCCTGCTTACAGAAGCAGCCCTGCACTGACATCAGTCAAAACTCATGACTGTGTTATTACTGTGTTCTGTTGTGCGCTGGGAGATGAATAGGCTCTGCATTCAGCGTAACAAAGAGCCTTGGCATGCATACAGGAGCAGGAAGTGGGAATTCTAATACTGCTTTATCATAGGCCGTAAAGGAAGACAATACGAGCTGTCCCCTCTGAGCTGGTTTAGTGAACACTCAAATCCCTATCTTCTGTGGAGAGACACTCCCTGCAAGTCATTTCACAGAGAGGACGTTTTTTTTAATTTATTTATTTATTTTCACTCTCCAAAATGGCTAACAAAGGCACGGATGTGTTCTTGTTCCAGCACTGCTAATCACCATAGCTGTAGCTGTATCATGTCTAATGTCATCCTTTGAGTCACACTTTTCTCAGCGAGGCCATCATCTCTCATGTAACGCTTACTTTGTTTGTATGTTGTTATAAATGATTTTAAATGTCAACTTTGATTTTATGAGTTCTTTCTTTTTTCAATTATGAATAGTTTTCATTCAAACAGTAGAAATTGTATTGAATACTAAAGGACTTGTCTGTCAATAACCTGCAATGTCAATTCTCAACTTAATATAACCTGTCAATCTGCTTATTCAATATAATCAATGTTACCTGACATAAACTTGTATAACTGCTAGTGCCGTATAGTTGTGCTAAACATGAATGGACATCAGTCTTTGCATTTCCACATTTGGTGCTTTGATGCTCATTAAAACATCAGTCTTGGATCTCTTGTAGTTTTTCAGCTGGGTTGAAATCTGGGGGGTCAAAGCATGTGATTCACATTATTTTACACAGTTGTTAAACCATTCAGTGACTCCCCCTGCTACTGTATGGGAGAATATACATTTGTCAACTTTAATCCATTTTTGCAGCTTTTTTGGGGGGTTCATGTTTGTATCTTTACTGGTCCGTAGGTGCTGAAAAGTTTCCCACACAGACTGGAGCACTCAAACTGATAACCATCATATGTTGTATCTATGATATGTTTGGATCTGAGACAGCGGATAATGCAAATCTATGCAAAATATAAAAAAGCAAATCCCTTCCTCAGTCCTACAAAGATGAATATAATCAAAGAGAGAAATCCCCCTGTAGGCTTGAGCAGTAGCTGATTATCAATTTAAATTTGAACTGATCAAACTGTATAAACTCTGGACATGTGGATAACAAGTAATAGTATGACTGTACTAATAGAGGCATTAATTCTCTGTAAAAGTCAGCTGATGTTGATGGAGCTGAATATTGACATTTTACAATTTATTTCACTTTCATACCAACAACTCCCTGTTTTTAATTACAATTGAGCAAAACAGTGCACTACAATATAATAAAATACAAAAAAATAGTGTTTTGAGGCAATTAAGTATTGCTCTATATACTTTAAATGACAGTCCAATTTTAATAGTTTATTCTAATCCAAATGCAGCAGTTTGTAGGCAACTGTGCTGCCAGTAACTTATTGTAAATATACCAGGAACGTTTACAGCCATATTGGTCGTACTTGGTAAAATTCAGTAAACATTGTTGCTCAAAACTGAAATTGTGCTGTAACATCACTGAGGTTAAAATGCACAGAGCTTAATAACAATGATTGTTTGTGCACAAAGGGCCGTAATCTGTGTCTGTGGGGCTAACTGAGGAACAGCGACTCCAGCCTCCTCTGTGGGGCTGCAGAGCAGATGCAACTAAAATGCTGTTACCAGAGACAGCCTGGTCCTCGGGCTAAGCTCAAATACCCAAATGCCAACCCCCCCACACACCCCCCACCACCATCCCCACCCCCTCACCCCCCTTCAGCAAAACTTCCATGTTTTAATCCAATAGTGTGCATAGAGCTCAGGGAAATGATATTTAGGAGACAATGAGTGCCCTGCAGAGAAAAAGAAGGGAGGGGGGATTAGAGTGTGTCTCTGAAGTGGCTTTGACTCCCCAACTGATGGAGAGTAATTAAAGCAGCCTACTGTGTTGTCGATGTAGCTAAAGGGGGATAATAATGAAACATCACAGCTCATGGAGCTCGGGCCTGCAGCACCTTCCTCTGGCCTGCAGCCCTGATTAGGAGCACTACGTAGGTTGTTCCTAGACTCAATACTTAATACTCAAACACACACACACACACACCATCACCGTGCTGGTGCTTTCAAATGTTAGATGTCCTTAAGTAAGTTTTGCCACAAATTTGCAGTTAGAAGAGTTTAAATGAAAAATCTGGGTTAATTACTTTTAAAGGGAATGTAGAGAAACTTATCACAGGCTCCCGTTATGTGTTATTCTCATGAAATTTACGTTTTTGATCGGACGACACATCAGGGAGACTTCAGACTGTCTGGCAGCTCTAATTACAACGGTGCTGCGAGGACAGTAGTAAAAACGAACATAGTTATCTGAGGTCACTATTTCCTCACAGGCCAATTACTCAAGAAAACCGTGTGAAGCCTGTGACTCATCCCCGTTGCCTGACTCGTCTTATCTTCCTTTAAGATAATCTGGCAAGCCCTAAATGCCACCGCCTGCATCTTGAAACGTGTCAGTGGGCTTAGCAAAGTGTATCTTTGATACGTCATGGAATAAAATGGATGACTGATTTATACATAATGTCCATAGCCTGAGCTCCGGTGTCAGCCAGACACCTTGCTCTCCTGTCTCCTCTCTGCAGGTCCCTGCAGGTCACATCGGCTTTGAATTTTTTCCAGAAACATTACAGTCTTCAGACACCTGACTGCTGAAGTAATCCCTTTAAAGTAATCCTTAATTATTTAATGTCACGACATTGAGTCAATCTGGGTGTCATCACATCACACTGATTCATTTAAATCAATTGGTCATTCTGGATGTAAAGGTTTGAAAAAAACAGACATTTAAGAAACAATGAGTAATTTGTTTCTAAAGAATAATGTGATAATGTTAATAATATTACTTCATTTTATGATTTACTGTATAATTCAAACAAGGAAGCAGAGAATATAAAAGCACAGAGCACAGAATGAGGCAGATAGGAGTCATGCCTGTTGTCTGTAGTAAATCACGGTTTTATTACTTGAACTGAGAGTCAGAAACATTTAGTTTCATTTGAATTGAGCCCAATATTAAGATTCCAAGTTTGGAATCCACATAAAATGTATTCAGTACATTTATTCAAATGTATGCAGCCTTCGTGGTGCTTCTTACGTTTTGGCTGGTCACAGAGAAGAAATCCTTACATTCCATATTCATCAGGACGCTGATCACGTCTGTGCTTTTCAAAGTTTTTTTTTCAAAATGTAAATAAATAAACCACAAAACAATCCATTTTATTACCACTTGTGGTACTGAATGAATCGAACGGAGCAAACTATTGTGAAATGTAAAAAAAATTATAAGTATATATTTGTCTTTTTGGATGAAAGCAAATGCTCAGATTTACATGGTTGTCCTGAATTAGCAAGTCTAATTTTGGACATTGTATTTCATTATGTGCCATGACAACAATTTGTGTAATGTGTAATTAATTCACATTAGTCTGATCCTGTGCCCCCCCTTCTGCACCCCCTGACTTGTTCATCATTCTTTGGGCTCAGTGTAAAGGGTTAAGTCCAGCATCCGAGAAGGAGGAGGAGAGCTGTTTTCCATTATTGTTTCCTGAATCTGTATGAAAAGAAGATACTGCATTTTATTGCTCATGCTTGGTTTCATCCCTAAAGGCCTCTCCTGCACAAACCTATATGAATGACAGATTCTGCTGGTAGAGTCGGACTCAGCTGGACTTATCTCTGACAGTGCAGTTTGGTTTGCACACAGTTTAAGAGTGGAAAGGAGGGTTTCAGGTGAGTGACAATGGCCAGTTTCATCGAGTCTATTTCTGTCCAGATCAACAGTTGCCATCTCGTCTTGAGTGGTTTGGTTTGGAGACAGATGAGAGTGTATTAAAGCAGAGAGAGATCGCAGCCACAGAAAGACACAGCTGGGATAGAGCTCACTCTGCCCAGACACATGTGGATAATGGATCATTTTCATTCCAACTCCCAATGCGTTTGCTCAAGTTAGGGGGTATAGAGCAGGGGTGGAGGAGTCAGCAGATGTTAAATTAAGCATGGAGTGAATACATAATGAGCTATTAAGGCAGGAAAACATGTCCTAAATACAGTGGTATTTTGCACACAGATCCCAAATGGTCAAAGGACTCTATCTCAAAGCCTCACCCCCCACGGTGGTCCTGGCAGGGGAGAGGATATGAGGAGGATAGACTTTAAGCAGGGCAATTCTGGTGCTTTTCGGAATTTTGAATTTTAGCATTTAGGTCAAACTTTACCTCGGGTCTTGCAACCATCTGCTCCTGGGACGCAGGCCAAGGCTACAGGGCAGGCTTCTGGTAGCAAAGAGGAGGCCAGCACCATCTCAGGCTCTCTATAAAGAAGTCCTATAGAGCTCAGCTTATCCCTGTGATGTGCCCTCTTCTCTACCCTGTGTTTCAGGTGTTTTCCCTTTTTAGCTGCATCCTCCAGGGAGCCAGCTTTAAAATGGATGATTGCCTGCGACCGTCGCATTAAAAGCATTAATCCCACTCTTATCAAGCAGGGAATGATGAATTAGGAGCGTCAGCTCTGGGCTCACCTTTGTTGTCATTTGAACAGAATCAAAGCTTTAAATCACAGGGCTGCACCTGGTAATAGGTGGGGGGATGGCGTTCTAATACTGTGTGTGACAGAGCCGCACTGCTTCCAGCTGATTTAATAAGTCCAGAAGGAGGGGGTGGCGCTGGGCTAAATGAAAATCTGAGCAAGGTTTTAAAATATATGATTGCTGGATGAAATGGCACTTGCCCTCATTTCTTTTTAGTTAGGGTCGTTTTTCCTCGCTGTGTCGTACAAGCAAGCTGAATTTGAACTGTCATTCAGTCACCGACAGGCCAGTTTTGATAAGGTTTGTAACAATGCAGCTTCCCCTCTTCTGCTGGTAATTGAAGTCCTCTTTGGAAGATCAGACCGACTTGTTGATGCTTTTTACAAGTTTCCACAGAGGAGGACCTTGTTATAATCAAGGTTGACTTGTTTAGAGGTAGACTGTGTGTCAGTACAGGAGCAGAAAACAAGCTCCACCGGGGGCAGGATGTTAACTCATTATTTGCAACTCTCAACAGTAAAACATCCCGGTTTTAAAACACAAACCTCTGATCTGATACAAAATGTCCAGGAGAATGATCCAACACGAAAAAAAAGAGCTTTTTATTATTCGAATGTTTGCATATTTTAATGAAATTAAATTGTTTATGAGAAAACACTTAAGCAGCTAACCTCTCTTGTTTGTGGAGTGCTAGTGCTGTGTATTTATGATAAAAAAAACATGCATGGAATTAAGCAACTGCTTTAATGAGAAAAGACAATGTAACTCTATTATTAAAATTATTTTAACCATTCAATTCTGTAAATTCCCACATCAAAGCAGCTCATTGCATTTTGTTAATTAAACCTAGAATAATTGAACCTTGCTTCAAAATGCAAGAATATGAGAGTAGATTTCTGTTGCTCATTGAAATATGGATTGGACTTCAGTAGCCTAGTTTTCTGCAACATCTGAGGCAGTTAAAGGTGATTATCCACTCTCTAAATTATATTATTATTCCCCTGTCCTCATCTTCTGCACTCTTCCTGTTATTCCTTTTCTCTCTGGCTCTGTCATTTCTTTTCTGCACACCCACAAGGTCTGTAAAGCACCCAGCCGGCTCAATCCATACCCTTCAAGAATCATGGAGACCACTCTCCTTTGAGTCTGTAAATGCTGCAGAGAAATATGTGAAAAGACAGTCATGTTGCAGTGAATATTAATGGCTCTTTGAGTGCTTGCTCCCTGGTAAACAGAAGGATTGAGTTGACATGTAGCCAAAGACATAATTTAAATCTGGGGAGGTCACAGGAAACATTAGCAAATTATCTACCCAATGCCTTCCAAGATCTCCCGGCAGATAATGGAAAAGCCAATCTATTTGGCTGATCGGTATCTTATCGGAATAGGCCGAGAAAAGCTCACAGTAATTTCACTTGATATGATAGAAGATTTCCCTTCACTTTGAGATTAGGTTTGCCTCAGGGGTCTGCACTATAATTGTAAGCTTCTAACAAGGTGAAACATTGGTGGAATTCACAACTATATTTCTCTTGAAACATACAAAGAGAGGGCGGCGCTGTGTGAGTTGTGCATGTGGGAGTGAATGTGCATGTTCTGCAGCCTAGTTAATACTGAAGCAGATCTTAAAAGAGGAGGGTGATTATAGCCAATACTTTTTATTTAATGCTCTGTAACATTTCATTTTCAGTGCTTGAACTCCAAGTCTGGGTTCGAAATTATGTAAACCTCGCCATATATTTTTCTCCTTTTACTGTTATTGCTCTTATGTATTAGACTATAAAACCCTGTGTAATGTTTCTTTAGCCATGATTATGTGCAGTAAATATATAATTTACTGAACATATACAGTACTTTAGGCCCCATATACATTGCAGAAAGAAAAAGCTCGCTGAACATTAAGTTTGGCCCTAATATTAGCAATAAAAAGTTTTTTTTCTGGAAAGGGGTGTTTACAGCCAAGTCAGTGGCTGTGTGAGGCAACACTCAGACACAGAGACGCTTTGAGCTAAATGCTGCATCAGCTCGCCAACATGCTCACAATAACAACACTAATGCAGAATGTTGTATTATTATCATTTAGTTTAGGCTGTTATCATGCTAACATTTGATAATTAGAGCTGAACACTACTGATGGATTGATGGGAATGTCTTTATTTTACAAATATTTAGTGATAACTTAGAGGACAGAAAGGTCACCAAAGTGGAATGGACTCATCTTAAGGGAAACATGCTCAAATTTAATGGAAAACCACTGAATATTTGTTGAGATGTTTATCTGAAAAACAAATCTGTCAACCTCTTGGTGCCAATAAATGCAAAATAAGGGGATCACCACTCTCATTAATCTTAATCTCTTAGGAATTTAACCGTAAATGTGCATAAAACATTTGCTACATGAACCATAGTTTTAGTCTCTGGTGGTGACGTGGACAAACTGACCGCAGGTCAACGCTGCTATACAATTGCATGTCTAAAAATGTAAAATCCAAAACAGATGGGAGGATAGTTGGATGGATAAATAGATGGATGGGTGAGAGGAGGGATGAATCATTAATTTAATCATAATGTTGTTCGTAGTGTGGCCAAAATATAATACCAATCTGTCTAAATAATGTTTTACTACCGTTACGGGGTCAAAGTGACGAATGCACTTGCTGTTGGTAAAGCCGTTGTAAAGAAGTGGAAATGAGCCATCAGTGAACTTGAAGCCATCTGTTGCACATCTGCAGACTGTATATCCATCGACCTCCAGAGGAAGAGCAGAGGAGAGGGAGAGACAAAGAAAAAGGCAGGAGGGGAATTTTACCTTAATCTTCTGTCCATCCATTCAGATTCCATCAGACTGGATTCTGCCCAATATTGCTCTGCCCTCCAAGGTTTTGTTTGAGTTAAGTCCAGCTGAGCTACCGTCAGAAATGGTGGTCCATCTTGACGTGAATGAGCTCTGACAGCTGTGGCTATAAAGTGGAAACAGATCCGAGGCCTCCTGTATGGCCTCTGGAATTCCACAGCTCTCTGGAGCCGAATCAGCTGTCCTTTACACCTATCGACCCAAGACCATTGATTACTCCGCCGATTTAATTTGCTTTCTGGGGTCTGATTAGTAATGATTTACAGAGCCCTTTGTTCTCCATGCAAAACCCTAAAACAATCCTTTTGATGAATTATCTATTTTTGCCGTGCCCTTTCATGTATGAACCTTAAAAATTCATAGGTTACGACCCCACCCACCCGAGGGGAGCCTGCTCTGCCCTCTGGTGATCAGTGGGAATCGGAGGAGCTTGTTTTCACCTCAGCACAGTAAATCTTGTAGCAGAGGTCATCAACTCGAGAGACACTCTCACAAAAGACGGGTTGACAGGTTTCTGCTGTTGGCCACTAAACTATTGACAACCGCAGTTGCTTAAAAATGTTTGTTAGAAGCTGGTTTATAAATATTTATTCTGCCTCTTTCTGTAAATGCATAAAGATTAAGCATTTCTTGATAAAAGCAGTCAGTAAAATTATTAACTGTGAACTCCTGGATTGTTACCAGATGATCTCTATCCTCTTGCTACTGTTTGATTAGCACCATGTTTCTTTTTTTTAAAACATGGTGCTATGGTGTGTTAGATTTATAACATAACAAGATAGATCTAATAGTTGTGCCAATTATTTGATTTTGACTCTTAATGGTTCTTAATGGCATAAAATTAAACACAGATGTTTCAAATTAGGCATTTTATCCATAGGATAAAGATTCCCAATAAACACCAGTATGTAAACATCCAACACAGAGGTCGAGATGAGCACTAAATTGGAGTGTTTTTCACTGCCTATTGAATTTAAATCCCTTATTGCTGGAATTTAAGCTCCAATTTTTTTCCCCTGGCCCCTTTAAAAACACAAAGATTTCAAGATGGGCCACTTAAATGAACAAAAATGAGTAGAAAAACAAAATTATGAGCTAAAAATGGTTCAAATCTGTGGGATGATATGTGATCAGCAGTAGCAGCATCCCTGTCAAGGAGTTGTTGGTTTTGTTTGATTCTTTGACATTTACAAAAGTATACAGCGGTCACAATAGATGTGAAAATATCCATCATAAAGTATAAAAATATGAAAAGAAGAAAACAGATGCGCATATATATGGGCACATACATAGATACATACCCTATATGTATACAAAATAGGAAAAGATTTGGAAAAAGAGGATAAATTTTAGAGGCAATTTATGTCTGAGGCCCAGGCTTACTAAAAAAAGACACACCTGCAAAGACACACGTCATCTCATATTGCAGTTATGTAGGTAACCTCTTTAGTATATGTTGACATTAAGAATAGTAATACATTCGTGAGCAGAAATGTATTACACAATGATGTCAAGACCCGTGGTTTAAACTTTAATATGTTTCAGTAACATTAGAGGATCAAATGAGTAATATTTTTTGAAAAATGCAGGGGCTGAGAGCATCAAGAGTGAACATACAAAAATAGCCTACATTACAGAGACAAACCCTGCATGCCATGCTCTCCACTCGATCTAACCTCCTCCCACCATGCAGTGCAGAGAGCTCTGAGGTCACAGCTGCAGCGTGCGGGGGATGTCAGGGCAGGCCGGGTGGAAACCTGGGCCTGAGTGGAGAGGTTTTTGTTGAAGGGAAGATTTAGAGACTCTCTCCTGCTGTCAGGATGGAGGGCAGGAAGTGAAACTTGCACCAAAGCTTCACAGCTGGAGCTCCTGCCCTCCCCGCCGTGACCCAGTGACTCTGTGGTGTTTACAGCGCACTAGTAATGAGAACATAAGAACAACTTGCATGAGCAACAAAATATTGACATGAAAGCTGGAAGCCAAAATTTCTGAATTTTAAAAGAAGCTTTTATGATAACCATGTTAATATAATCACTGTCAGTTTGAAAACATCTTGCACCGTTTTTTTTCTCAATTTGCTATTAAATATAAGAGATCACATATTATAATAGATTTGTAGATCCAGGTTAAGAAACGCAGTGAGATTAGACAACTATACAAGTCATATGTCTAAGAATGAATTATAAACCATGAACCAGGAGGTGAAAACACACAGTAAAAGATGTCTCCCTGAAGAGCATAAACTGTTAAACAAACATGGAGCTAAGCTAGCTTTTTTCCCCTCAAGTCTTTAAGCAAACTAACCATCAAACTAAAGGAATAGTTCAACATTTTGGGAAATACATCTGTTGAAAAGAAATAAAGAATAACACCACTTTTATTTTCTGCTTATCTAATCTAGTTTAGCTTAGCATGAAGACTGGATGCAATGAGAAACAAGCTCTGTCATATATTAAAAAATGTGCTTACAGACAGATGGCATATACTTTTAATTTTTATCCTTTCCAGACAACAAAAAATAAAATAAAATAAAATGATTATCAGACTTGCCATGCCTGCACTTACAATGTTACTTAGCCAAGCTCTTTTCCTAAAAAGCAGCATAACATTAACTCTAAAGTCAATACAGCCTCATAATATCAATATTTAAACCAAATTTTTCAGGGAAAGCCCTGTTCATGCTCAAACTCAGATCATATTCAGTATAATGTAGTAAAAGTAGTTCTTTGCATCAAATTCAGTGGATGGCCACCGTACATCCTGTGGCAAAGTTCAGGAGGATTAACCTTGATATTTTTTAATGTAGAAGACACACCTGGAGGCAACCTTGTCAACTCCACACAGAAAGGCCCCACCCCAGCTGGGATTCAAACCCAGGACCTCAGTGTTAACCACTGAGCTTACGTGCTACCCATCAGTTACCACAGGATGGTATAAAAAAGCAAATATTTTAATATTCATTGCAATGATATCACCAGCACAGTTTGTAAATCAGAGCTGACGGTGCATTAAATACAAGTATGTAAGAGTCAGATTTACATAGGGAGCGCTCTCGATGTAAAATAAAGCAAAAGGCACATAACCTCTGGTGTGTAAATGTGAATGTTTGCCCCGAGTCATTTGCCTGCCAACAGACATGAAGACTCGAGGGAAATGAGGTGTGACACACGGGCCCACACACGCCAGGTTGTGGCAGTCGTTGCTTTGATGATCCTGCGAGCTTATGGGTCTCCAGGTGAAACGCAACTCCGTGTCCCAGACGTTGACTGTAAATATCCTACTGTTGTCTACACCACACAAGTAGGGGTTTGACTTTCCCTTCACGCCCTTTCATGTTATTCTGCCTCATGTGTTATTCACAGTCTTGAGAACTTTCCGGATTTGTTGCATTACAAAGCAATAGCTCAGTAGATTATTATCCTTGTCGGGTACGTTCCGGACTGTTTGCATGGAACAATGGGAGGATGATTATTGTGATTATTTGGAAGCTGCTGATAATTGATTAAGATATTTGAGCTTTGTTTTGCAGCGGCCCAGCAGACTACAAGCTCTGTTGGGCAACCGGCTTCATGATAACCCCACACCTGGCCTGATGGTGAGATATAAACAAAAGGAGCCTTGATCAGCTCAAGATACCCCTTCTTAAAATAATCTGCGGCACAAGATTCAAACAGCTGGGAAAAACAAGCTCCTCTGAGATGAAAGCGGCCTGCGTTCGTGCATACCCGAAAATCAAAGACCACCTATGCCTCTTGGTATGTGAGATCATGTGGGGTGACATTGATAATAAAACCAATTTGTTTTCAATCACAAAGAACATCTTTTGCAGAGATTCCTCTGTGTTTTCAGAGGCAGGCCTTGATTATAGTTCTTCTCTTGCCTTCAAAGTAAGCTTCAATAACGCTGCCTCACTCGCTGGTGTCAAAAGTACAAGGCCTCCAAATGCACACTGTCAAATTCTCTCTTCCTGACAAATGATTCTTTTCTGTCTTTGCACTTTGTTTGCCATCAAAAAACATCAGGCCGGGGGTCTGCGTATTGTTTTTTAAGGCTTTTGTTTGTGCTGGTGTTTGCATATGTGAGTGTGTGAGTGCATGCTCTTTCTGTGCGCAGTGGGTGCTCCCCTTAAACACATAGTAAGCCGATGATTGCTTGTGACGGCCTGATTGATTTCTGTCAAAAATAAAGCCAGCCGAGGCTGCACCGAGACAGCAGGTGGAGGTTTCTGTTAATGGCAGAGCAGCTCAGCCAGACTCTACTGGGACACCTGGAGTGAGCACAGTGCTCTTAAGGTCAGGGAACAAGTGTGTGTATGTGTGTGTTTGCAACGCCGAACACAACACAAACAAATAGAGTTACTTGAGCATGACAAAATGCTTGGTACAGGATGTGTTTCTTTATTCACATTTATTGAATAAAGATAATTGACCGTGCACTAAAACCCTCCTCTCAACAGAGATTGTCCACTTAGTCCACCATAACTAGGCGCTGCACGTCTGCCAAGCTTTTGGTTTGTTGAAGCAGTGTGCACCAGGCTGAAGAGAGACAATGAGTCTATAGAGATTTTTTTCCAACTTTCCCAAAAGCCAATAACACAAGTAGAAGTTTAAGGAATGGAAAAACATTGTGTTTCCCTGTTCTATGGTAGGCTGCAAACGTTAGCATGTCTGGCTACCTCACTCTTACGTTTTCTAACTACTTTTTCGTGTTTAGAGTTCATGATGGGGTTTTTTTGTAGTTTATCTCACCTCTTCATGTTTTGTGTGTGTTTTGCTAATGTAGCTCATAGCTTTATGATATTGTGTTATAATAAGCTTTGACTTGACTTGAAAAGTAGCAATGGCTGTTTTTTTATCCAACAAAATCAACAGTTGTTGCCTGTAAATAACATGCATCTGTCTAAAATCAATCAAATATAACAAAAAGGTTCACTGGTAGTCTGATTCCTGGACTGTTACCACAGTAAAGTGTGTGTGCCATGCTAGACTGGAAAGTTTGACAGGCACAACAACATTGTCCTAAGAGGAA
The DNA here is from genome assembly GCA_029814765.1 of Acanthurus leucopareius. Classification (NCBI taxonomy): domain Eukaryota; kingdom Metazoa; phylum Chordata; class Actinopteri; order Acanthuriformes; family Acanthuridae; genus Acanthurus; species Acanthurus leucopareius. The sequence continues at coordinate 11,109,015 of JAQMCX010000048.1, read as the reverse complement.
CCAACCCCCCCCCCCAGGAAGCGCAAACTAATTAAAACCAATTTTTCATCGATGGCTGAACTATGTAGCTTCATATCACATAAACAAAAACATTTCTTCCCCTGAAGCTTAAGTTGTAAAAGAAGCGGTTCTAAAATGATCAATAAATTTTTTTGAGCATCACAACCTTCACCAAATTACTAATTTGACCATCACAGTTTGATTCATTTGGTCTGGTGACATTTGACCAAAGTCTAGGGGATCAAGATTAGTTCATTCAAATCTCCATTCAAGCTAGCCTGGAGCTTAACCAGATGTTAGCCAACTCTGCTGCCAGAAGTCTCCGATGTGCCCTGCAGTATGGAAGCTTTGAGAACGATCCAGCTTCTTTTATCACATGGAAGTTCAACACTTTTACGACTTCATGCGCCACTAAGCGACTTTCATAGGAACGAACGGGGCCCCGCCTCTGACACTGTATCCAGCTCTCCTCAATACATCCATAAGAAGAACCCTTTATATCCTGTCTGGTTGCTGCTTCCTGCCTCCACCCACACTTTCTCATCTTTTTTTTCCATTCTTTTCTCTTTTTTCCATTTTTTCTCTCCTTTGCTGTGGTGGTTGTGGTCGGGTGTCCTCTCACCTCTCCTCCCCAGAGGGTCCTCTCCCTTATTCGGTTCCCCCTTATCTGCCACATCAAAGGATCTCATTACGAGCTGTGACACCGGCCCCACCCTGAGCCAACCTGTTCCTACCATCACATTTAAATAGCATCACATTGTATTCATAATAGGTAATGTCATGCACTGCGGTCTCTGATGTCTCGCTGATCCCCCTTTCCTTTCCTTTCCTTTCCTTTCTACTTCTCTCTTTCCATTTCAACCCCACATGCCCGACAGACGCCCCTCTATAAAATTCTCTTTTATTTATAGCTTGTTTGCTTTTTATAAGGCAGCTGTGTAGACCAAAGTCGCTCGTCCTGTTTGATGTGCACATCTCTCATCTGTGATTACGAACTGAATCTTAAAAAAAAAGGACAGGCTGTTAAATGAAACGACTGGAGTGGAGCCTCCTTAGTGAAGATAATTCTGCACGCATTTTATTTGCCTCCATCTCCATCGACAGCACATAATTTGTGTCTGAGATCCTATCTGAAGGCCCCCAGGACTCTTTCCAGAAGACAGAGGGACTTGATTTGTCAATCCCACCTGGAAACTTTTTAGTATCGCAGACCCTACCTGTTCGCTCAGGAGTCCCGGAGCTGCAGCCAGGCCATAATTAACAGGAGTGCGGTCCCACTCTTGTCACTTGCCACCCTCATTTACCCACTTAATTTATTTACTAAACAGAGTATCAGCTCAGCTCTGCTCATGTTCTGAGTATCGCTCCCCACACCGGCAGGGCTGTTAAAAAACAGAGCAGAGTCTTTCTCGTGTGTCATAAATAATCTCTGTGGCAGACTTTACTGGGGCCACTGAGCACAGCCAGAGATGAATCTGATTGTAATAGCTGATGGGGAGCTTTTGTGAACTGCATTCATCATGTCCAATGTGAAGACAATAGTGTCCATCAGGAATAATGAATCTTAAACTTGGTCTCCTCTTCGCTCTCGCTAGTTTGACAGACATCACTCATTCCCCACCCACAGACAGCCAATTAAACCTGTATACAGTCCAGCCTGGATGCTCTCGCCAGACTGACCCAGCAACAGTATGCAGGTGTGTGTGTGTGTGTGTGTGTCTGTGTGTGTGAACTCAGGTGTGTGTATCTTGTTGGTGGGGGAGAGGGCGCATGCAGAGTTTAGGCGGAGAAAGCGCAAGTGCAAGGACGACTTCTCCATCTCTTCCAGACGTTTATCTGACACTTGAGAGTAATAGATGAAGGTTGCAGCATTTTTGGAAGGGGACGCCAGAGTTTTTATTTCACAGGATGTTTTGTTTTTCCCGTGGAGGATTTATTTTGGCAGGGCTGTTACTCAGAAGTGCTGCTCTTTCCTCCCTACTCTCTTCCTCTCTATCTATCTCTGTCCTCTCTTCATCTCCATCCTTTATTTCTCTCTGAGGCGCTGTCTCTTCCCTACAGCCTCCCCTCCGTTTGATAAACTTTTGAGATTTTGTATAACAAAGCACACAAGAAACAGCAGCCACAGGAAAGAAAAAAAAGGGACAATCACACTGTCAAGGTGCTTTGAAGAGCAGAGCTCTGCAGCAGCAGATTAATGTCCTCATAAAGCGAGGGAGCTGATTTTGATGGAGGACTTTATAGATTTTGTAGGTGGACCACCTCCTTTGGGTAATATTTCTTTTCTCTTTTGTTCTACATACTTGAGGTAAAAAAAAGAGGAAGGGTGGGGAAATAAGAGAGTGGGAGCGAGCGAAAGGGTTGATGGTGACAGTGACAATAACCAGATCAGCTACACAGTCGTGTATATGAAAATGTCCTCCTTGTGGGAGAATGGCATACTGTTTCAATGATTATTACCTCTCAGGAACAATAGGCAGTATGTATCGCCTTTAGCCTTGTCCTCCAAACACATTCACACACACACGCACACACACACACACACACACAGACACACACACACACACACCTTTTTTTTCCTGATTTCTCTCTTTCTCACATACTCAGATGCACATGTACGCTGAGTTTTCAGACAGCTGGAAACTGCCACTAATATTACACCATGAAGAGGCAATTGTCCAGGAGTGATTGGCCCCTTACAAACAATGAATCACTGGTTACTATGAAAAGGGAGTCAAAAAGAAAACAGCAGTGGCTATTGACGTGGACAGGTAATGAAATGATAATACCCCGCAGATGGAACGGTTGTCAAGGAGTCATTGACCTTGATTCCTCCCAGAGTTCCTTTCTGTTCCCTCTGCTCAGGGTTGATAAGAGCAAACAAGGAGCGTTCGGCATCAAAAGATTTGTCAGATCACTTTTGTCTCACTACACATTAAAAAAAAATGCAACACCAGTGTGAAATATTTCAGAATTTTACCCTTATTGCACAACATGTAGCTGTGTTTGATGATAACAAACAAAAGTGAGGGTCTATCATCCATCGGTGAGTAAAGACTACTGGAGTGATAACTCAGATGGTGTTTGCTTTTTATAAAATCAAAGGCAAACAGCAGCCCTTCCTGAACATTAACGATATGTGATTGCATATTTGTCTGGAGGGCAAATGGAGAGTCTGCGGAATACAAAAGCTTTATGATATATATCTTCCCCCTTTTTTTGTTCAGGCCTTTTGATGAAATTCAATTTGATGGCCCAAACTGCAGTACATGAGAGAGGCTTGATGGAGGAGAGTTGAGTCTGAGCCACACAAGGCAGGGTAAGGAGACCTCCCTCTGGGCCTGGCAGCCCAATCCAGTTTATTGATTTTCTGTCCTCTCCTTCAACATCTGGAATGCGCCATACCCAATAGATTATGACAAACGTGCCCGCCAGAGACCAACGATCCTCTAATTGAACTTGATGGAGTACGGTTGAGGATCAAAGGTTGGGAAAATTCGGTGACATAGCAGGTTCTTCTACTCCTCCCAAAGAGACTTCTTCAAACTCCATAAAAACCGGCTGAGGTCTCAGAGAAAAAGGCGTGCCTTCTGTCCAACCGTCTCTCCTCTCCTGTCTTCTCCATGGCCGTGGACAGCTAGACTTTCACTGCACTGTTGAGCACAATGGAGTCAGTGCTTTACAATAACAACCTCCTGCCAAAAGCACAAAAAAACAAGGCAGGAGAAATGCTCAGTGCTCTATTTTGATGAAAGTAACAAGCACAGCTTGTTGTAAATAGGCTTTCTGAAGCCTGAGGCAGCTTTTCTCCCCAGGGGACGTGCTTTCTGCATCTCTCCCAGGGTTGCTGTCGCCAAAAGGTTCTCTCTGTAAGGAAAAAAGGAGGCACAAACAAGAAGTTGCTTCAGCTCTTCTGGCAAGAGGAAATCATCCCTCAGTGGGGCACACTGGCTGGGATTTACCATCCATTCAGATTAGGAATAAGATGTTTGGGTTACAATACATGATTGCATCCGGGCCTCTCTGTGAGCTGCATTGTTAGGATTACAGTCCAGGTGCACAGAGAGACACATTGTTAGCCGAGTGTGTCGAGGTGTTGAGCTACTGAGGAAAGAGGTAGCACCCTGTGAGCTCTTCCTCCTGATCCCTGATAACTCGGATGTGTGCTTATTCAAATGGGTTTCGCTCCGGGCACCCTCTTGCAAATCAGGTGCCATCCACGCTGGCATTGTCACACAAATTAGAAACGGATGTTTTGGGAAGAGCAGAGGTGCAGAGTCTGTGGACTTGGTTAGCCTCCGTGTCTCTGACGTGTTAGTGTCTCTTTTCACCTCTCCACAGGAAGCTCAAACAAGGGACCGAGTCTCTCTCACCTCTTTCTGCCTTTTAAGAGGGAAAGGGGACGTAAAAGATGATTGTCTCCGACCTGCCACCCACATTTGAGAGTAGTTTTTTTTTTTCTTTTAATAAATCTCCTCAAACCTCTCTCTTCAGTTACCTTTCTCCCCAATGCCTATAAGCCCCTCTGATCCTTTCCAATAATAATGGCATTGCCAGCCAATCTCTCTGAAAATGGGTTCAGCGCATACCTAATCCCATTTAATTACTTAGACACACAGGGCTCAGGACACACTCCTCAGGCGGCGCCCCCCCCTCTGTAAGCATGCCCTGTTTGCACCCCATCCACCTCTTCTCATGAATTATGGATCTCTGACTGCAAGGCGAGGGGTGATCATTCCGCCTGCTCTGTCATAAGGCTCAGGGAGAGCCTTAGCTCAGTGTAAATATGGTGCCTGTCTGGGGTTGAGGTGCCCTATTGTGCATGGTATTAAAAGCTCACCACTCTCCCTCTCAGTCCCTCCACTGCTGCAGTGCTCTCAGCAGGGGGGCAGGGGTAATCGCACAGGCCTTCCAGCACTCTGCTCAACTGCAGTCGGGCTCACGCTGACCGGCATTATGGCTGACAGTCATCATACCTGAGAGGTGGGGAGAAATGAAAAGGAGATGGAAGCTGAAAACTGGAGAAATGGGCTGAATCAGCCCGGCTATGCTGTTGATTTGTCAGCACAAACGCCGGTTTTACACAGTGAGAAAACATCAACACTTTCAGTGTGATCGAATGTCAAAGTCCGCCCGACCCTGTGCTCTGAGTAATGTAATAGTGATATAAGTTGAACAGACAGTCCCTGAATGATAAGGATTTCTGAATGTCAGGCAGTGGCTGTTTGCTTTTCGTTTTTCTTTTTTTTTTTTTTTTAAAGGGATATCTGTATGCTATCTGAACATTCTGGGCTGCTGCTGTTGATTCGAGGGAGCTGCTGCAACGTTAGCGGCTGAGTCGAGCACACTGGATAAATCACGTTGTCCACTCCTCATGTGCTCAGCTGACAGGATCAGACCTTTTCCTTTCCAGCCGCTATCAGATGCTTCAACTGCACACACCTCTGGGTATAATACACCATTCTCTTGCACCTCTGGTTGAAAACATGATGCCATGTTTATTTGGAAAAATGTCTGCAAGAGCCTTCATCAGGATTGTGTACATTCACCGCAACAGCTAAATAAAGTACAAGATGGCCACCTAAGGACTCTATAATTGGCAATGTCACAGCTCTCCCCTTGCCTTAGGAAAAGAAAAGAAAGATGATGTCTGTGTCAGCTCTGAGATGGTTCGATGCTGTCTGTCAGGGCCCTGAGCACATTTCCCCGAGCTTGATACAGACAGGGCTTGTCTCGCTGCCCTCAGCAGCAGACAGACGTCTCATCTTTATCTCTCCAGATTTCTACCTAATCTGTTTCTCTCCCCTTGGCCTCTCTTCATGAATCTGTCATAAATCATTTTTGGATTCTGGCCCCGTTTGCACAGACGGTTTCATAAAGGGAGAGGAATGGGCATCAGATATCCAGACTAAATAGCGATCAAATTACACGGGATATGAAATGCTGTAGTTTGGAATCCATTATACTACTCAATAAGAGTCTTCTCACTGTAATATGTCAGCTCTGGCCCTGAAGGGACAAAAGCACAGATGGTACTGTATATGTGCAATATGCATATGACTGAACAGTCTAATAACTATGGTTGACAGCTGAGTGAACAACATACAAGCTGAGTGCACACAAACTAACTGAAAATACAAGCCTGCCTGAGTATTAGTCTTACCGTATGTACATAAAAAAATTTGCCTGATTGAAGCTTTTTTTTATACACAATACAAAGAAGCTCAAAAACACAATCAAACAGTTGGGGACTTTGAAAATGAGTTCACGGTTGTTTTCAAAAAACGCCCACACCAGGTGCTCTTATCATGAGGGTCCATGTTATGTTTAGCCTTCCTCGCTGGTTACATTGAATTTTCAGGTTAATTACAATGTTTTTTGTTGTTGCTGTTGTTGCTTATTTCATTTTAAGGTTCACATGAAAACAACTAATTACATTCAATAACAAACTAAAGTGGTGATAGCTCTAAATGGACTGGACCTATATTCCTCCATCTGTTAAAACCACTGCCTTTTTTTTTTTTTTTTTTAATAGTAAGGGCTCTTCATTTTGACAAGTATCATTGAAAAATTCCATCACCATGGCAACGGCAGACTCATTACATTTAATCCACTAATTGCTAACTAGCTCCACAATTGGCTGTAATTGCTTTGGGGACACGTTGGTATGCAGAGCAAGGCTACTTGTGCCGGCGTCGGACAAAGGCCAGAAATGAAAGATGGTGCAGTGGAAACTCCGCCTACGAAATCCAACACCCCCCCACACTCTACACACACACACACACGCACACACACACGCACACATGCACATATGAGACAAAAAAAAAATCTGTGCACACTCCGTCCTCATCATCCAAGCATTCCTAAATCTCCAAGCACAATATTAATTAATGGGGATGGTTGCCATGGTGATTGATCACCATATTCTCTGTCAGCACTATTTAGTCAAATGGGCCCTAATGTTTGTTTGTTAATGGAGCAGTAAACAATACCGCTGGAAGTCTTTTATTACCTCCTCAGCAGCTCTGCTAGCACCTGGGCCATTCAGCAGCACACCGCACGCCCGACATCAAATGAAAGAGAGGAAATCTACTCGCTCTGATAAATTGCAATTCTTTTGGCTATCGTGGTTAGTGAGATTGGGCAACAGAGACGGATAGCGACCTAACATGATGGTATTGTGATACGTTCAACAATGCTGGAGCCATTACAGGCTGCAAAATATGCTGCTCATGTAATGACTCGAAAAAAAAAAGCGAGTTACATTTATAAAGGACATCAGAGTGCACTCAATGTTCACGTCTGCAGGGCCAAACAAAGGCTTCTTTTACAAGATCAGCAATCTCTTTATTTATTTAGGTAACGTCTTTGATGGTATCAGTGTTCTCCTTAAAATGAGTCACACAAATGACTGTGTGATGATGAAAACATATGGGGTGACCAATGTGAAAACTGCTTTTAGGATAGTGTGCCTGTGTGTGAGTGAGTGTGTGTGTGTGTGTGTATGTGTGTTCACATGTTGGTGTTAGAGTATGTTTTAGTGTGTGTGTATGAGTCAGGGCACTGAACAAACCCAAACCCCTTTGAAGAGTGAAAGGCTCAAAGGATGGAGAGGCAATCCGAGAACTTCACAGGCGCAGAGGGGAAATTGCCTTGAACCTTGAGGTGTATGAAAGTGCAATTTGTGTCCCATCTGTTCTGCTTCCCTTCCATTAGGAGGAAGGGTGCTCTAAGGCCACCGAGGAGAAAATGCCCCTGTGAGGGTCTCTGGGTACACAGAGGCTCTTGTAGATTTAATTTGCCAGACTAGTCATTCCCTTTTTTCTCTCTGTACTATTAGAGCTTTGAATGTTATTACCTCGGTTCATGTTGTAATTTTTTTTTTTTTTTTTTTGAAAATGAAAGAACAATGCACTTCGGTTTTGAGATAAATTTAAAATGCACCTGACAAAGGAAGCTTTTGGATTCATGTCTCTGTGTGATAGTGATGTTAGAAATCAAATCGTTCTTTTTGAATGTCGCTTGAAGAGGAACAAATTGATTTGCGAGCAGAAATGAATCTAAAATCCTGCCTCTGTATGGTGCATGTGCCTTTGTGCATAAAAAGTCAGGTTAACTTCCGACTCTTAACTCGTTTGATCTGCACACACCCACCGAACAAGCGAGAGACAGCGGCAGACACTCGTTCAGCGAGCTAAACCCTGCAGCACAAAGAGGTTAGCTACGGCGGCGAGAGGCGGCAGGAAAAACATTTCCCTCTAACTCTGTGAACTAAAGGTTCATTTTAAATCAAACCAGAGCTGGTGATTATTGTAACAATGGAAGCACTAACCAAGATGTTTTGGTGATTTTTTATTTTGTTTGTTTCCGAGTCTGAATTAAGTGGGTTTCAAAGTTGTTAATAAGGCAATAAGCTTGTCTCAGCTGAAAAGAGAGCAACCAGAATTCAGAAGGTGAACAGTTCTATTATATTTTTTTTTTATCTATTACCTGAAAAAAAGCTGTGGCTTAGTTCAGACCACCCACACTGTTATTTGCAAATGATCAGATCGATTTGTGTGTTCAGACATCACTAAACTTTCTGCATGGGTTGCTGTATTAATTGACATCAGTCAATACGTATGCTTCTGACGCAGCTTCCAAACACAGATGCATTAAAATGGAGCTTTCACTTCCAAACAATCGTGTAAAGTGGTGGTGCAGAGGAGTGTGATGTCAGATTGTGCCCAGCTGCTCTGATTCACTTCTGTCAGTCTGGATGTCATGTTGTCATATTATCTAACATTTGGAGTGAACCAAAAAAAACCCCTTTACAATTGGATTCGGAGCAGACTGAGATTGGACTGTAATCATAGTCAAACTACCTCAAAGTTTGGCATGGATCCGATTTGCAAAAACTACCATTTATGTCGTTTATGGTTGTCCAGACTTTTTTTTAAATCATTCTGGATACAACTTGAATATATAAAAATGAACTTCAGCTGGCAGTCTAAACAGGATTCAGGAGAATTTGTTAAATGTCGTAAACTTGCCGCTAACAAATATTTCCCAGCTGAAACTGCAGGGTTCTGTATCAAAAAACTACAGAATTAAAAGAGATGTTCTGGAGTCTGTTCACCAGTGGCATACAAACTTGGTTGGGTTAAAGCACCGGTCTTCTCATCACTATTGTGTGAGCCAATAAGCAATTTACAATGTAATATTTCCACACCGCATTGACCATCTTTTCAGAGGAGTCGGGGACGTTGGAGAAGAGAGGATGAGAATGAGACCGAGACAACCCTGCAGCTCTGTTGAGAGAAGAGTCTCTCCACCTTCACAGAGCCCTGTCTCTGTCATACCACTCTGCAAAGTGGCTGGATCGGCTTCCTTAACTTTTTGCCCTTTCTTCTGAGGGATTTGCATGACAGAAGCCAGGAGAGAAGTTCGTTGCCCGGGCAACGGATTGCCTCCATTTGCCGTTGGAGCAGAGGTGTTACAAGAGGAGCTGGAAGCCACAGCATCAGAGATTAGATTAGACAGATACATGTATGACAGAGCTTCGATAGAAAGAGTGCATCACTGACACCGGAGAGAGCCATTATCATTTATTCATAGTTTAAATAAAGCTTTGGAAGAGAGAATCCGTGAAGTTTTACTGAAGCATCAGGTCAGCAGTTGCAGGGATCAGCGCAGACATTTACATTTTAACAGATGTGTCGACACCTGTTACTTTAAAGGGCCTTAACTGGAGAGTCTGCGACGTGAGAGATTGAATTTGTTTATAACAGTGAATTGCAATCGTTCTCTATCATGCAGAACTTTTAGTCTTATAAACGAATACATGAGCGTGTCTAAATGCAGGAATGATTGTTGTAGGTATTACATGCATAATGGACCGGTGAAGACTGGGTGCTCCCACAAGGCCGATTCTCTCGTTTCAATTCCTGTTCAGAATCATAAAGAGCTGTAATGGACTCGAAATGGCCCTAATTGGCCCTTCAGTATTTTTTTTCTTTCATTTCTATATTTCTATATTTCTATAGCATGACTGAGGTTAGGTTATAGTCACTGAATAATATGTACATATGAGAAGATGACATTTATATGAAAAGATATGTGCGATAATTTCCACACTAAATCCACACTAAGTCCAACCTTTGTAATGTATGAATATGTGTAAGTTATTTATTTTACATATTTGATTTGATTTTTTTTTATGTTTAAATACAATAATTTTTTTTTGTTTTAAATGTGCATGTCTTAGATAATCTAAAAAGCTTTTTTTTAAAAAAAAAATGCCCCCAGGTGTGGTCCCTTCAGAGAGCCTGTTTAAAAAGGAGTAAGGTCGTGGGTGCAGACACCTCGACACCTTCCTCACTGATAAAGCGAAACCTAATGGCACCTTTCAGTGAAACGCTCGTCTCGACAAATTGATTTCCATGTGTGAAACAGAGAGTTGTCCCCGGAGACAACAGCTCCTAAAACCCTCTTCACACATATATGCTGCTAATTTAGAGGAAAGGAGAGAAAATGAATGTGAAATCGAAATGGGGTTGCATTGCGAGGGAATATTAACAGTGGAATGGGTGAGGGGGTGTGTGTGCAGTTGGCGATTAGAACCACAGTTTATACAGAGGAGAGTGCACAAAGTCCCTATTGCCAACTGTGAAACAAATGGCATCTAAATTGAATAATTCAGTCTGGGGGAGAAAGACGTGGGATTTGCACACAAAGACTGACTGACAGATAGAGTGAGAGGAGAGGCAGCCAACCTTTAACAGAGCTGGAGAGAAAAGACAGTAAATGGCAAGTTAGATTAATAGATTGGCAAGGTCTCACAGAAGATGGGATAATAATTCACCAAGCAAGAGAAAGGCAGCTTTTTTTTAGGTCAGAGTTGAGTAAAGAGGAATTATGAAGATGGAAATATGAATATTGAATAATGCAGTCAAGATCCTTCCTGGAAACAAAAAAGGGATTTAGAGTGGTAGGAGGAGTCAAAGGTCAGAAGCAGTTAAGGAGAAAGATAGAAATGAGTCAGGTGGGTGTAGAAGGAATAAAAAAAAAAAATTGTTTAAAAAAGTCTGTGAAGGAACTGAAGCGTAGTTGAGACATAACAGCTGGAGAAAGAAGAGTGAGCAGGTCAAGGTGTTCTTATAATCCACATCCAGCATTCACCATCTAGCTTGAACATTCACCTCCGTCTGCGCACCTTTTAACCAGCCACTGACGTGCAGACATGAAGCAGCAAAACGGACATGTAAATGAGCACCTGGATTTCTGAGGGAGTCTTTGGATCCAGTTTCTTACAGAGTAATTTTAGCTGAACAAATACAAATCACTCTGAAAGTCATTTATGTCATGGTGGAATGGGGAATGGACTATTTAATTTTTACAAAGCAACCTTTAACTCCGGCTAATTACATGCAGCTTATTTCAGATGGTTTCTCTTCCCATGTGAGATGACTGCATGTTTCTATCCTGCTCCAGCTTTCTGCCTCCAGCACCTCGGTTTCTAGATTTTTCTCTGATCTCATTCATTCTTTGCGCTTTGAGCAAAGATGTCCTGCTGGGAGTGTTAACCAGCTTCCAACACAGATTTATAACCTGCTCTCCCATTTGTGGTTATTTCCAAACCCCTTTATTTTCTACAATGCCTTTTTTTCTTTTTTACTGTTTATTTGTGACTGACATGGTGATCTGTGTGTATGTGTGTAGAAGCCTCTTACCATTATTTCACTGTTGAGTTTTAATTCAAAAGCTATGTTTAGTATTTTTATATAACCAGTGGATCTATATTTGTTGTCACTCAATGATTTGTGGATTTCTGAAGGTTTGAGTTTGGCATTATGACTGTCACCATTTTGTTTTTTTGAACCAGAAGTGGCCAGATTTGAACAAGATGGTGGAACTGGACTTTGTGACGCAGCTGCCGTCAGTCAAAGCAGCTATGACCTCAATTATGCATAACTTCAAGCTGTAATATAGTTTAAAAATTGACTTAAATAACAGCCTCACTCCCCACACAACACAAACACACACAGTTGTGAAATACCTATCGAGGTTTTTTGTACAAGGTAATACATGTATTTATTTCAGCTGTAAAGTTTGACATTTAATGTGGATTTTAATGGATCCAGCCTCAGGTTGCTATTTGAAGAACCTCAGTTTTTGGCTCTTCTGTGTGGGCTTCGTCTGTCCACCCAGGAGGTTGCTGTTTGGTAGTGATGAACCCACAGATAAGCTAATTATCACCAGACTCTCCAGTTCAGCTCTGCAGAGCTATTTTAGCATCTTGCACTTCATTGTTATGAATTTCTGGCCCACAACTTTACTATTTTGGTCCACTCTTACAGTTCTCATGGCTTTGTTTTTAGTGCTCTAAAAACCCCTCTGTCTGCATAGTACCGAAGCACTGACAGACTAATAGAGTAAGTTAGCAACTAGCTGGTAGACTTAAGCATTGACGATGATCAAACAAACAAATAGTGAATGCTATCTACTGGATGCTTTGAGAGATAATTATTTGCTAAAATGTTTGTAAAATCAACTTACAGTTAATATGTCAGTGTTCTTTTTACATCTTGTCTTCACTGCCCCCTAGGAGCCAAAATGTTACCATCAATTCAAAAATGCACTATGCAATTTTTTTACAGGCCTGTAAACAAACAAGAGAGAACTCTTGATTCAAGGAACAGCAATTTGCAAGCATCAACATGTTTGTTAAAGCCCAAAAGATCAAAAAGAGCACACAGACCGTTTAAACTAACCAAAAGTATTACTAAAAGTTACAGGGAATCTTTAAATTTTGACTTTGTGACATGCTGTATAATGGACACGTACAAATGACAATATATAACAGTAAAATCCAAAAAGACACTTTAATGGTAGCTCAAGTAAAGTAAATGTAAATAAAGTAAATAAAAAGTAAAAATAAATTAAGTCTCTTACTGTCTCCACTGTCTCAGTTCTGAATATCTGTACATGCTAATATTATTTAGCATTAGCCATCATAAGCTCACAGTCAAACCCCTGAGTGCAATGAAACAAGCTGCTTTTGATGGCTTATAAACTTGGCTTTTCACCCATCAGAAGCAGATCACTCTGAGCAACAAGACTACTTTTTTGTTGCAGTCTTTTTAATACTGATGTTTTACCAGTCAGAAACTGTAAGGTCAAAAAAATCCTGCAAAAAAAGGTAAATGCAATGTCTAAAATTGGAAACTAGCAAAGCATCATCATGGTCATCATTATCATTATTATAATGATAGTCATCATTGTCATTATCATTATGTTTTTTTCCTCCTGTAGTTAAAACTTTCCAATTTATAGCATAACTGTCTTTGTAATAATTTCAGCTTCCCAATTCAGTCGCATCAAGGACAATTTGTATGGAGTTAAGTAATTGGACCAAGAATCCAATGAGACAGTTTCAGCATGGTGATTGCTTCCAGGAGACAGCGGTGCTCGAGTGTTGTGGAGAGGTTGTCTCTAATGTGATTAGCTGTCTGTTTCAAATTAAACACAAGCCAATAATGAAACTAAGGACAAAGTATCCCATTGTCCTAAGCATCCCTACAGATATCCTTACTTCTCTGTTTCTTTCTTCACTTTGACAGCTTTTGTTCCGCCTTTCATTTCCAGCACTTGTCCTTTTAAAAGACAGACAGTAGAGAAGAGGTGAATGCATGTGTGTGATTGTGTGTGTGTGTGTGTGTGTGTGGTTGTGTATGTGTGTGTGTTTTGGGGGTGCAGGGTGGGTAAAAGGAGGGAGCACTCAAATCCCAGTGGCTCTGGGGAGCTGTCAGAACTGATAGTGCTCTATCACTTGCGAACGGAGGTGCAAAATTGGGCAGAGCTGAGCACTGCGCAAAGCAGAGGATGATGGTCCCTCTGTCCACTGGAGCCTGACTGACTGAGATGGAGAGACATGGAAAATGTTCAACCAGCTGCCTCACAACTTGAAATGAACAAGCCTAAGCAATTCAAAATGCAGCACAAGGAATTCAAAGTGTACAGTAACTGGCAACAGGGATGAAAAAATCCTCTGTTTTTTCTGATGTTTTATCCATAATTTAAATGCCTGGCTGCAGATACGACTGTTGTTTTACATTACCTATTAAATTAAAGCAATACTTGTTCATTTTGTGGAATAAGCTGACCTGCTTTCTTGCCGAGAGTTAGATGAGAGGATGGATACCACTCGAGCAGTTTGGATCTTATCATCTAACTCTTGGCAAGAAAGCATACAAGCACACTTACCACAATGTCAAACAATTCCTCTTAATAATTTCATAACTGGGAAAACAGTAATCAACAGCTTTTGTTCTGAGTCCGTACAAGAAACTAATGCTGTACAGATTATACTGTTAAACATACTGTCTCCTTACTTCACTGCACATCGTTCATAAAATACAGAAAAATGCTGAATGGAAACAGTATAACATGCAGGTCAATCATGACTTTACACAGGTGCATGTCACTTGTGTGACTTAACAAAGACAATGTTTTCACAAAATGATGATAAAGAGCAATTGATATGATTAAAAGCACTGGAAAAGCTAATAAGTGGGCTGAATACACAGACTCAAACTGCAGTCACCACATTGAGCAACTGAATAATCTGGGGAAAAAGCCACTAACTGGGCCTTGAATTTGATTTGTTTTGCTATTCACATTTCACTTTATTATTTTCCAGCTGTGAGTGGGTAAAGATTTGCTTTACATTTTGGAAAAATGGCGTCCTTCAACACCACACTCAAAAATCAAGTAATTCAATATTTTTGGAGTGTACTTTATTTTGTCACTTTTCCAGAATGAATACGTACTTGAAAGCCACTTAAAACAAGCATGTGGCATGAAACTAGGTCATGACGAAGGACTTCAATCTACTTCTATTAAACCAAAGTAGAATTTTTTTTAGATAAAGGTATCTAATTAGCGCAGAGATCATCACAGTCCTTTACTGAACAGAGGGGAAGTGAAGGGAGTACGGTACTTTCCTTCATGTTATACTTATGTTTTACACATATTTTTGCTCATGTGTGTGTGTTGAAGCTGCTCTATTGGATGAATTTCATTAAAGTAGATCTTAACTAAGTGGCCCCTCACCTGTCACAGACACCAGCGCTGAACTGACTCTGCCTTGAATGGAGAGAGGGGAGATGCAACATGTGAAACTCTCAAACAACCAGAAGAATAGCTGTGTTCTTGGCAGACCTGCCTTAACCAGCTGCTGTTAGGAGGAGAAGCAACAGTGTGAAAACACAAGGTAATTGACCTCCTCGATAGACAGCAATATCGGCTAAGCTGTAATCGTTTGGTAATTCAGATTCTGGAGGATGGCGATGTTTTACATTTTGATATCAAGGTGAAAAATCTCTAATGTGCTAATATATATCATTTATATTCAGACATTTATATTAATTAATGCATTAAAGAATACAGCCGTGTCTTCTTTATAAGCAGCTGGGAGCTGTAGTTAGCATATAGATGGTGACAAACACTAGAAAAAGGGTTTTTTTCTCTCTTTACAGGCTAGTGACAGCCAGATGTAAGAACTTCTGTTTCTTAGCCCTGCAATTACAGGGACATCACTTCCTGCGATAGATGTTGCAGATTCAGATTGTTGGAGTGTCTCCTCCTGTGTGTCTTCACTTTTTGGTTTGGCCACTGAACTCATCCATGGAAATGCGGTTGTCTGTGACTGATGAGGTTAGTGTGGAAGTGAAGTCATTGGTTGGAGACCCGATGTTGGTGTTTCCCATTGGCTGTTATGCTTTCAAAACTTCTTAGTGCCGACCGGTTGTATATCATGTCATCCAAGGCTATCATAAGCTATCAAACTTACTGTTACCATTAAAGTTCATACTTTTTTATTATTGTAATTAAGAGTATAATGAGAGATGTGGACAGGAGGGGAGGCATCAGCCACTGTGTCCACCTCCAGAGTCTTGAAAGTCAACTTGATTAGCGAGCAAGTGTTGAGAAGTTGCTAGCATGACGGGTCTAGCTAACATTTGATGCAGCCTCTTTTCCACGCAGCAGAAAAGTTCCCCTCACTGGTTCTTATACGCTTAGATTATGAGGCTTTACAAATGACATGGGAATCTCTAGTCTTTTGGGTGTAACCAATATGTCTCCCTCTTGATTTGGACATCCGGTTCCATGACAAAGTTATAAACTTTGAAACATTTGTGTTAATGCCAAGTTCTCCGTCAGATCAAACATCTGGTTACACACTGTAACAGTCGAACAAAGAGCAGAGTTGGAGATAAACAGCTCTCAATGCGCCTGGAGGCATGACAGAGACCACACAGTTAACAAAGCATAGTTAATTTGAGCAAACACAAGAGACTATTTATCGTGTAAAACAATTAAAAGATGCTCCCATTCAAATCAAACATCCCCACCTTGTTGTTCCACCTGCATATGTAATTTTTTTTTTTAACTCAAACATAGCATAACCAAGTCATGATATGATCTGCTGCTTCAGTAAACTTTAACAAACTATACTGCAACCTGTCAAGAGAAATGCATATTAGCATTTTATAAACAGAAATTCACATTATAGACGCTACTCGTTGCTCTTGTAACAAGTTAACCACATTTTCTCACATTTTCTGACCATAAACAACACGGCCATTTATGACCCGGTCTTGTTATGAGGAGGAAGAGCCGACATGAGATTTTACAGGCTGAAGTGTGACAGAGGTCAAATTGCAACTGCCCCACACCCCCCCACACACACACACATAACTCAAGCACATTTATGCCTCTGTTTTATTGAGACATGAAACGACTCGACAGTGTGGGGAAAAAAAGTTTTCTCTTATCATCTTCATATTTTGTCTAAAGTTAGATTTATATCAAAATGAATAAATAAATGTTCCTGTTTGCTGATTGTTTTTTCTAGCTCAGTCAACTCTAGCTTGATTTTGCTGTTTTTAAAATAGAAATAACAGACACACCCCGAACACACACATACACACACACAGAGACACAAGTAAAGGTCCCACATCTGCAGTGGGTCTTCGGTCCTCTGTGTGTATGTTAAGGCTCTGGGTGGTGTCTTACGAAGATGTCTCTGACTGGTCTCACACAGGAAACCAGATGCTTCTGAGAGTTGAACCAACACACTGTTTAAGAAAACAGCTCTCTAAGACATAAACGTGACAATCCCCGTGTCAAGTCGAGCCAGCTCCACTTAAACTGCACCTTGAATAAAAAAACAAGGTTACAAAGCACTTCACAGAGAATCACTCTCGAACGAAACTGTTCAGGGACACACTGTCCTTTTCAAACAAAAACAAGTGACAGACTTTCTGTCAAGTTAACTACGTTTGTATTACATCTTTACCACAAAGTACTGATGGATAAAAAAAACACACACGCACACACACACACACACACACAGAAAGACCAAACTTAGAGGGAACGATCGAAATATCACCTTCGCAATTGCGAGACCGTATGAAAGATGGCGTCTTATTGGTTTTTCTGAAATACCAACCAAACACATTTCTGAAGGTCGCTCCACAAGCAAAGGCCCGCAGTGGCAAACACATAGTTCTCATTTAAGTTTCAGTGTGGATGTGAGATAGCCAACAGCCAAGGAGGAGACAGGGGGATGTTGTAAAAATACCAAAGTTCAGGACTAACACTTCTTCGTCTGGCTCTGTGTGGCTGATCTGGCCTCTGATCTCTGTCCTGACTTCCCCTCTTCTCAACAACATTTGGCTGTCAGCGTTAAGTCTCTGGGGGGACATCTATTTGCCAATTGCTGAGACTTAAAATATTGCAAAAGATGCTTGTCTTGTCAAGCACTTGCAACAGCGGGGATTTGATATATGCTTACTCAAACAGTGTTGTTGTAGCCAACAGCCTTTAACTTCACACTGAATCAACAGAAGTTGGTCTAATGTGGTGCTTTTATAACTGCTGAAATAGGGGGGCCGGCTATTTTATATACATTTAAGATGTTGATACTGTCAACAGGGGAGAAGTTTTTGGTCTAACTGGTGCCTTGGTTTATGTGATGGATTAGCTCCGGACCTTTTTTGCTCCTTCGCTCAGCTCCCTGCTTTCACGCTGATCTCTTCTCGCTTCTGTCAAAGACATTTAACGCAGCAGTGTGGAGACGCAGCCTGGCGTAGTCGTGGTGTCATCCTCGCAACATTATCTCCTCTTATCAAGGCCTTTCGTCTACCGCCTTCATCTGTTTGATACTTGGTGCCCTTGCCTCCTCTCCAGTCTACTCTTCCTCCCCCTTGCCACCTCTGGCTGCCCCCGATCTCATCCTCCACCTCTGTGTCCTCTAAACACTTGACACCTTTTCAGATTCATCCCCATCAGTTGGCAGACAGCGTGCATTTCACCCCGGAGGGCACAATGCAGCGATCCTCACGAATCAATGGCAGATAAATCAATGCTATCTCTTTTTTCCATGCCTCTGCTGCCATCGATTTTTTTTTTTTTTTCTCTGTTACTTTGCTGTTTGTGGAGACTTGAACTTTGCTCAATTAAACTGAGTTCACTTTCAGGAACAAATTGTAACAGCGTAAGGCTTTCAGCTCGCAGACAGACACTAATGTTGGCTCTGGATGGGGCGTACAAGAGCTTTATTTATGAGATGCCCCATTTGAACAGAAGCTGCAGTGGTTTTTACTGAAGCTGAACCTGGATTTATTGGTATTGTGAACCCTCTCTCAGATGAGGCACGCTAAAGGCTTGCCTTGATAGCGAGGTCTTTGATTTTGAACAAAAGCTAATATCTAAAACAGAGACATAGCAAATACCCTTTGATCATATTTACTAAGAAAGAAGGAGGCCCAATTAGCATGTGAATAACCCTTGCTTTGGTGTTTTAGCTCATAGCCTTTTTTTTTTTTTGGCAGGCAGATATCCAATGTGATTTCATTTCCAATCTCCGAGCTCTAGTGATCCTGTCATTGGGAATGATTTCTGGGAAATGCACGTACTCAGACATATTATTTTGAAAACTGCATTTAATATAGCCCACAGAAAATTATCCACTGTGATATTTCGCTAGTCTCCCCCATAAATAATTCATTGTTTTTACGTGCCCTCATGCTGCCTTGGGGATTGGAACAGCTGAGTGTTTTCACAACGTATTTGTGTCCAATCTTCTGCGTATTGGGCGCACTCTAATCAAACCACAGTAAACATGCCTTGGATGTTTGTTGAGTCATCTGCTTATCAGCTAATCAAATGGCTTATTTGCCTGCCTGCCTGCCTGCCTCACTGGAGCACAACACAGCTCTGGTTGAATATTTTTCAATTAATTGTTCATCTGTTTGATTGACTGTGCAGCCACACAGCGTAGGTGATATGATTGAACTCCACAGGCTTTAATGTATGCTCTATAGGTCCACTGCAGCAATGAGGGGGAAGATGTGATTGCAATGAATACATTTAAGGGATTGAATAAGTCAGGAGCTCTATTGCTCTGGAAATTTTACCTTCCCAGGCACACTTTCTACTGTTTTATGTTTTTGTCATGCAGCTGTAACACCACATAAAAGATCCCATATGTACATACAGTACGAGTCTATTATTCTGTGAAAGAACTAGCATGAAAGTGCAAGTCATAGAGAGAATTTCAAAGGCAGAAGCCAGGACAGCGACATGGAGCTGCCAGGGATTGGTGAGCAATCAGATAGGGCAGAATTGATGACCTGGCTCAGGATGGATTTCTTGGAGCGGGCTGCCAGACCGAGGTAATACTTTCAGGCTCTTATCAGCACTGGCATAAGCTGAGTGCTGCATCACCCACTTCCCAGCGTCAGCTTATTATGAGAGTCCATGATGTGTGATTGCTTGTACCGCCTTTGTGTGTCCCGGGGTCTGGACACAGTTGGCAAGAAGAAGAGGAAGATGAAGAACACCAAGGGCCTCTGTCAAAGTAAACCCTCCACATAATGACATTCTGCAAAAATAGGTGTTTTGCAAGGTTTCCTGTGCCTCATTTAAGCTGAAGGTGTCAGTGAAGAAATTCTGCAAAGTTAAGTAGACAGTCACATATATGTCATACTTTTTAAAAGATTGTCTTACTCAAATATTTTTGGGTGATTTAACATTTTGAGGTAGTTGGTGAATGTGCATTCTTATGAGAATTCTTGCAATAAAAGCTCTCTGGCATAATATGTGCATGTGATGCATCCTGTATTATAGCTCAAGTAATAAATCTGAGCTCATATTGGACAATAAACTCTGTGTCTCTGAGGTTGTATCACAGAGCAGCCAAACTTTTGATGTTATAAACTGATTATTGCAAGGTTTATTATCTGTGTGGAACATTTGTCCTGTAGGACTTTCAAACCATTTGAGTTACAGTCACCAATTCATAAACGGTAGATCGATTTTGCATGCTAATTACAGTTAATTGTGTACTGGTTGCTTAATAAAACTTTATGTCTCCCCGTAGACCGGCCAAACAGCAGCGTTTCTGCAGCTTGAATTGATTCAGTGTCTTGCTCAAGGGCAGGAAGCGTGCAGGTTGGAGTCCAGGGACGCTGCCTTTAACCTTTAACTGTGTCCTGATAACAACGAGAAAGAGTGATTAAAGATCTCAATCTGCATTTTGCCACGGCAATTTAGAAAAATCACACAGGTTTTTTTTTTTTTTCTTATTCCGCGAATAAACAACGTGGTTTCAGACGCTTGGACGCCGAGCATCTCTATGGTAACAGTCCTCAATTACCGATGATTGGCCAACCCGTGGGAATGTTTCTATTCCCTCAGTACAGTGATTGGTCGGTGGGCGGTCTGAGCAGCCTGACAGTCTGCAGCGTTCCGGGTTATTGTCAGTCTCGGCAGCTCGGCACAAGGGCAGGACCGCATCCCGGAGCTGCCTCAAGCAGCTAGCTCTTTATTCAGACGTAACCATTTCTTATTTGGTTAATACACCAAAGAGAGCATCTCGGAGCTTTGCTATCGAGGTTACTCCACAGTCTCAGCCGGAAATCTGAGCCTAAATCGGGAGGAAAGACATCTCAGAGAGGCTGCCGACACCACGGAGAAAGTGACGGACGGAGCAGAGCCTGATCCCCGGGATTTTACATCGCATCAGTTTAGGATATTTCAGGCAGCTGCTTTGGCCCAGCCTTGATTTCCTTCAGGGTACCTTCACGCAATATTGCCTAGATTACGATACTAACATTTGCATGATATATTTAACCTGAGGTCGTCTATAGTGAGCAGGCGGACCACTTTAAACCCATGCGTAAGAGCGGTGGATTTTGGAATACTGCGTAGCAGTTCAAGCGTCTAGTCTTTCAATTCACAGTTCCGTTGTTTGGGGTTATCAACAAGCAAGAAGAAGAGCAACCAGGACCTTTTACTGTGTTCAGGAGGCTAAACGCTGAGAACCCGAGGCGCACTTGGTGCGCAATCCTTCCGAAGACACTCCTGAAATTGCCGACCTGCGCTTTTGCCCTCGACAAAAATTGGCAGCCGAGTCGAGCAAAAAGGCAAAGCTTATTAACTTTGCATGCTAGAGGCTATAGTGTGGAATCTAATTCGCAGGGTTACCGGTGTATTTGCATACCGTCGCAGGAGGAGGATAAACTTAATCAACATTTGACATCGACAAAGCGGCTGCTGGATTTTGGAGAACAGAATGAATCCTTTTTAATTTGGACCACAGAAGTCTGAGGCAGATTGCTCAGTGAATGCTACAATCTGCATGGAGTTCTAGTCTGCACTACGGAGCAATTTATGGTAAATATATTTTATAATAAATGTCTTTTTTTTTCTCTCCAAGTCTCCCAGACTCTGACTGGTTTTGGGTCATTCTTTGTAACCATTAACGTAGTTACTGTCAGAGGCTCGCATGAAAGCTTTTTTGGGATGGTAAATAGAGGAACAGCAGAAAATAACGATTGTTTGTAAATGTTCCCTTCTCCCAGGATGCTGCTCGCATAACGATGTCTCAGATTTAAACCCTTTGTTTCCATGCGTGACCCACAATAAAGGAAGTGTTGTAAAAATCGACTTGTTAGAGAGCCGCTCCCGAATGGCTTTAGGAACTGCTTTGATGTGTGATATTGGTCTTTTCAAGTATGGGTAGCAATTAAGTGTATTGTCGAGGGTATTGCACCGCAGGCACCACAGGCAGGGATATGTGGCACTAGAGGAGTTGCGGCTCAGAGCAAAAGGTGCGAATTTTTCATCTGAACGCCCCCGTGCGTCACTGCGTGCGGGGAGGGCGACCATAGTGTCTGCTGCAATTAGTGATTTTTCACCCCGGAGTGTTAATGATATACAATCTCTTTTTATAGTGGGGGCCGCATATTGTGACAGGCTTTTATCAAGGAAACTCATAAAATGTATTGAGATGCGTAGCGAAACACTGTAAAACTTTTCACTTTGTGCTCGGCGACATGGATGATGCTCTGTGCTGCATTGAGGTCTGCAGGCAATTTGTCATTGTCCTGTGAATTTTTCAGCAAATTTGTCCTCTGCGGCCCTGGGCCTCGAGAGCGAATACAGAAGTCTGCTGATCTTGAGCGTAGCAGGAGCCCACGGCTCATTTGAATGTGTGTGCTGGCCGGTAAACTTTAGGCTGTTTCGACTCCTCTTTGAACTTTGAGCCTTTTTGTGGGCTGCTGAGGTTGCTTTGCAATATTTAACTTCATCAACCAAATTGTACACAAATGAGCCTCCACATTATGCTGAGTGTGCAGTGGAAAATCAGCTCCCACTATGTTTTATCATTAGACTACAAGCATCCTTAAAATTTATCTTCTTCACCGGCTCCAGTCATTTTCTCTCTCCAGCAGCCCTGCAGACAGGCAGCTCGCTGAATGTAATATGGGCCCCTACAGCAGGGCAGGCGCCCCCACAGTCAGGGCACCTGCCATAGAGCCTTCCTGGCTGTATTGAATAAAACATCCAGTGATGTATGAGGCAGGGGCTGCACCCGAGGGGGCAGAACTGCCTCATTTACTTCCTCCACTCTGCGCCTGTGACCTGCTGAGCAAATTGTGCTCATATTAGCTCTGCGGCTGCTCCTCACCTAAACAAATAGTCTTCCCAGCATAATGCTTGCCTTAACTCAACATGATGGTTGGACAAGGCAGGGGAGAGCGAAATGGCAGAAAAGCTTTAATATCTAGGTCACTGAATTACCTTTTGGAGTTTGTAGCTCTTGTTTTGCCTCTTTATTTTCCGACTTGCCGTCGGATCATTTTTTTCTCTGTTACATTGGACCTTGAAGTGTCCTGCTGCAAGACTTGACTCACATTTCATCTTCCTCCGGCTTTCACCATGTTTCCTGTTGCTCTCCACCATCAACTGTGTAACAAAGGCAAAAGTCCACAAATAACCTTAAAAAAATGAGAGCTCTGAAGGTTGAAAACTTTCTGTTGCGTGGAACTTTATTCTGCTTTTCTTTGCTCTGATAAAAACCTAAATGACTAAAGTTTAATCTGATCTGCTTTACTCATTTATGCCTGCAACAGTTGGAAGGTGGGGAACATATTTTGAAAGAAGCCTGGCATTTTTATCAATTTGCAACTCAAACTGCATATCAGTTCGGTTGATTGATAGCTTTTGGGTCCCGTACTGTATTCTTTGCTTATTAAAGTGCCTGCCTGAAGTGAATAAGTGAGCTCCACTCATGAATATCGTTAAAGTCGCTGAAGTTTAATTTCCTGCACTGTGTATTAATCTTTTTTAATCCCTGCATGGTTTGATTGTCTCAACACCTACCCAGAGGCAATAAAGCTCATTTTGACTCTTAAGATGACTAAAATAGTCGATATAGATGTGTGTGTGTGTGTGTGTGTGTTATTGCAGATCTACCCACCCTGAAGTGTTAAAGCAAAGCATGTCCATTCTTGTGGGGACTTTATGAAACTTCTTTTTTTATCTACACAAATTAAATAACATTTTTATAGTGTATCAATTCTTCACAAACTCCACGTATAGAAAAAAATATATTGTAGATGTTTCTAATCATGAAAAACATAATCTTTTTCTGTCAAAGAGAAGAAAAGACAAATGTTCTTTGATAAAATGAGATTGTAGAGAAGCAGGAAGCTTTTTTTTCCAAGAAATTTCTTTGGACACTTAAAGGAACACGAGTGTTTTCTCTCAAAGCCATGCCAACACCGGCTCATTAGACGCTCGATCAAAGTGTTTCATTCCAGGAAAAAAGTCTGCAACAGTCCTTGTTTTAACACCTTTCATGTGCAGGCAAACAAACGAGACGTGCCCTCTCTTGTATTTAGCAATATTACATGATTTAATATAAACTCTGTTGTTCTGGCAGCGAGACTCGTCTAGCACATCAGCTCTCAGGATGTGGGGACAGAATAAAGCAGCATAAAACAAAAGCACTTCACGCAAATGATGGTGGAGAAACAAACACACCCTTCAGCCAGTCAGTGTGAACACATGGAGGTGAAAGCAATGTTCAGTTTCCAACACAAAGGGATGGTGTTGATGGGATTTGACATTAAATGTACAGTGAGGATTAGCAGGGATGGTTCTGTTTGCGTACTTGGCGTTAGTGTTTGCAGGTAGCACAACTGTATGCTTCACATTGTTGCTCTGTTAGCTGCTGCAGCACATCAGACTGCACGCTATATTGCTGGATGATTGACCCTCAGTCTTATTAGCTGTGCTGACAAAGTCAGACGGCAGCTCTCATTTGCTCCCCGGCCTCTTAATGTTTCCACAGTGTGGGCGTCAGATAATGAAACACGGGGTCACTACAGGCAAAGAGCTGGTTCTCAGTTTTCATATAAGCTCTCTGTAACCCAGCTTTTCCACAATGTTGACCCTGTGAGTTATATCCTGATACTTTTCATCTATTTTCATTAAAAAAAAAAAAAAAAAAGATTCATCTTGTAATGTTCACATGACATTCTTCTTATACGGTGTCATAAATAAAATTCATATCATTCAAATTAATAAAATAAAATCATCAGGAAACTGACCGAAATGTGTCAGTATTTGTTTGTTGCTTGACTTTAAGTGCCGGCATCTTTTTCTTCACACACAGCAGCTGAAGCATGTTTCAGTCTGATGTGGAGTACTTACACAAACTCACACTACAGGCATGATTGGTGATTACATACACGCACCCCTGCGGTGTTGCTGATGAGTTGTACATGTTTGTGAGACGCCGTTTGATTCTCTGCATGTTGCTCCGCAGATGATTTCCTGCCATTTAAACTGCAGTAAACTGCAGTAAAAAGGCTTTACCTGACCACTGCGGTGTGATCATGTGATCCGAGTGGCTGTGATTGTAAATGTTGGCAGCTCTTCATCTGGGTTATCTGCAGCCACTTAGCCGCATGACGGACAGCGATGATCCTCCGACCTCCTCCCTCTCTTCCCCTCTCACCTCCTGTCAGACTGAATGGAAGTCACGTCTCGCAAGGCCCCGAGGTTAATGCATAGCCTTTTAATTTGGAAAGGTTAGGGTGGTTAGTCCCTTTTTTTTTGGTTTGAAAATGCTCTGGGGCATGTGAAATACAGTCAGCAGGAACTGTGCAGTTTATATGTGGTTAATGAGTACACTGGTACGGAGGGGTTGAGTGTGTTGTGCAGTTTATAGTTTGCTCCATAACCCAGTCAGAAAAGTGAGGGGAGGCATGCTTCCTCCAGAGTGTTCTTGGGGGAAGAAAGAGAATAAAGCAAATCTGACAAGCTCTCCAACAGCGAATTTGCTCTCCTTAAAAACAATGCCGCTCTGGCCTTCCTCATGGTCACATTGATTTGTTCTGGGTGACAGTGCAGGCTGCTGTGAAATCACCCCAGCGCCATTGATCTCAAGGAGAGGAGGAGGAGAGAGAATGAGAGCCTGGCGACAGTGAGCAACATGGGAAAATCCTCAGCGTGCCCTCCTCAACCTTAACCAGTAATAAAATGAAGGCCTTGGTTACTATCAGATCAGCCCCTGCTGTACGTCTTCAGCCACTGTATCGCAGTCTAGTCGGCGCTTTGATTTGTTGTGGAGGCCCGTACACGCTGTTTGATTTGCTATTGTGCCTCGCCATGTTTCACATTATCAGCTGAACTCTTTATTGCCACTGTTTTCCATGCCAGAAGCAAGGCTGCTTTTTATCACATGCAGGCCTCTGATTAATCTCTCCCTCTATGCTGGTGTACTTTAATCTTGAATGGGCGATATCTGATTCTCCTCGGCTATTGAAGAAGATCAAACTTTAATGGAACAAGGAACTGCACATCATCCTAATCTCCATCTTCCTGCATTTTGGTTGACTGCGCTCCCTCGGGCTTTGTAGCTTTTCTGCAGAAGCAGGAAATACATCAGACAGATAAGGTGTTTTCTCTTCATGCTTTGGTAATTTATTCCCTGATGACAATGGCCAGTACTTTACATCTCTGCTGTTTGACTACCTGGTCGAAGGAACAGCGAGTTGAAAAGCAGAAGAATTGATTGACACTTACAAAAATGCCTATCCTGTGTGACTTCAATGTGTGAAACTTTCCCAGAAGCTTTAATTGGGGGCTTTTCACAGTCAGTCATTCCTCTGGAAAACATGATTTGTCCTCTCTCTGTTTATTGACATGGGAGAGATGTGACCTATGTCGTCTGTCTGTAATTGCCGAAGGAGAGATAGAGATTCGTCGGCTGCATGGATGTATTAAGGCTTAATGTGTTTGATTACACTACAGCCAATTCAGGACGTAGCAATTGACCGCTAGTTTCTCTATTCAGTTCCTCCATATCACTGAATAATGGTGCACATTATGCTGACCAGCATCCGGACTGTTAGCGGCTAGATGCATACTGTTGCAAATGGATAACACTTATGGGGTGTCACACCTCCCACAGACGGCTTGTGTCTGTGACAAAAAGAGGCTATTACCCAATTCTAAGGTGGTTGCTGTAAGGTAATGAAATTTCCACTGACTGGAGAAAACAATGTTGTCTGGTCCGGATTGTAATTGCAGAACCTACCTCACCATTTTCCTGAGTTCAGCGTGAATGCAACACGATTTAATAAAACTCTGGAGATTTTTATCATCTATTGCCAGGCCTGGCAGCTGCATCAGGGGGGGGTAAGCTGAAGCTTGCACAGATAAAACTCATTCAATTTACTCGTTGAATTTTAACCAAGCAGGAGACCATTTGCAAGAGAGCCGCCATGTGACCCATAGGGAAACGATTATGTGTTTGTATAGGGCCAATGCAGGTCAGCTATATTGTTAATATAAAGCCTCCATTTCCTTAATCTGAAAGGAGGAGTAGCCTGGAATTTCCGTCATTTTCTCCAGTGTTATTATTTGTGTCAAGAAAAGGTTGAAAATCCATGGGATATTAGGCCCTGAGGCCAAAGAGCTTCTGTGTGCCTGCCGCCACTCACATACAAAAACATAGGAACATTGACATGAGGACATGTATGGACACACACACACACACACACACACACACACACACACATACACACACACTCCTAGCCCTGTTTTATTACCTCCTGCCTGCTGCTGGAATTGCTTTCCTCCCTCGAGTGAGCCAGGCAAAGCCGGCTTTATTGTGTTAACCTATTTGTGTGTCAAGAGCGATTGCAGCGTTCTTTATCTCTGTTTGTATTCGGACGGGGAGACGGCGGAGAGAGAGAGAGAGAGAGAGAGAGAGAAGGAGAGAGAGGAAGAAAGAGAGAGAGTGGTGGAGAAATGGGGAGGTGGAGGGTAGTTGAGGGGGGCTGCACAGGAGCCAGGCAAGCCACCGGAGTTAGACGGATGGCCGGTCACCTCGCTCCACTCTGGAGGATAATGACTGGTTGCTTAGCAATAACCCACCCCCACCCACTTCCAGACTTGCATCCAGAGTAATCACTTTTTTCCTCTAAAAGATTTCATATATAATTATAAGCCCAGTGCGGGCCTTTGAAATCTGCCTAATGGGTCTCTTCATTTATTTAGCAGAGTGGGTTGAGGGTGCGAGCCGGAATTAGAGAATTTGGTAAATGTGAGTGTGAGTGTGTGTGTTGAGGAAGGGTGCTTATCAACTCCTGATTACTGTAGGTTGCATGATTGTGCATGTGTGTGTGTGTGTGTGTGTGTGTGTTTGTCAGCATGTACTTATATGTGCTTTGTGTTGAGCAGTTGGGGGAGTTTGACCGGGATTACCACTGGGCCAAAGCTATATTTCCTGCTTGATAGCTGCCGCTGTACAACCTTTGACCTGTGTAATGCTGCAGTGGCAACGATGCATTCAAACAGATGCATCTGCACAAGCGCCACACATTCACATATTCACGTTTCTTTGATGGGCGACCGGAGGCTATGAAAGCTTCTTCTTGTGAGCTCTTAGTTTTATTAACATTTTTATTGAGTTGAACAAACTGCTGACCTTTTGTGGCATAATGAATAGCCCGGCCTGCTTAGGAAAAATGAGAGTTTTGGCAGAAGTGACTGGCGTCAATCCAAGCTGTTTAACACATGATTTGCAGTGTGTTTATTCAGCAGGTGACAACATTTAATACTGCTGAGTGTTTTCCAACATTCACTTCCGTTTCAACGTCTTTTTTTTTTTTAAAAAATCTTGCTCCTCAGTCTGGACGTTAATCTACAGGCTGTTTTTTAATCTGCGCCGTCCTCCAGCAGGTCTCTATAATTTTAGGTAACTGTGTGTTTAAGTGGCAGGATAAAGGTATAATATCTGAACATGACCCCAATTTAAACCGCCTTTCATCACCAGCAGACACTAATGTTGGCACAAAGTCCAGAGTCGTTTTAATGCTCAGCCAATTATCCTCCCTGCTTTTGAAAATAGATTTTTTTCTCTCTCTCTCTCCTTCTTTATGAAGACAAAAAAAAATTAATTTAAAATTCCCTGTGAAGTTTATATTAAACTTTTACTTTTATATGATGATAAAAAAAAAAAGTTGCAGCTGCTCAAACAGAGCTCATGGATCAAATTAAATGTTTTGACTTATGCCAGTGTTTCCAGTTGATGTCGCATTCGACTGTTCATTTACGGAAAAAAAGATTAGAATTTACACAAAACCCCCTTTTTTTTGTTATTGGAGCCTCTTCAAATAATGTCAGCCGTGTCTGATAGTTACCCATCTGTGCTTTCACTCCAGATCCTGATCAGTGCCATCTTCCCTTATCCAGGCTCATGCACCATCGCTAAAACTGACAGCTATGCACGTCCTGGGAACTTCACGCAGATAAACTAAGCATACAGCGCCACCCCCAACCCCCCCGCCCCATCTTCGTGGCATGCTTCCGTGGCTGCGTCTATAGGAACAGCTGTCCAGCTGTCACCGCAGCCAGCCAGTCAGCCGCTCTCCAAGGCAACATCTGTAGAGACTGAACGCACAAGGGCAGCCTGCCGTTCTCTGCCGGTCCCCGAAGACCAGGGAAGTGTGTCAGGCCTTTTGGCTGCACATTACCACTGACCGCATCAACCGTATCACTGGGTTTTGATTGAACGTTATCTGCTCCTGTGCCACTTAAATAAGCTCTGCGAGGCATCACACTGTTATTTTTTTGTCACCGTCTCGCAGCGTTCTGTTACTGAAGCGATTTGTATCATCACAGCCGTTCCTAAAGACGAAACATGTAACTGTACAGTCCCCCCCCCACCCCCCCAAAAAAGGGGACATTATCGTATCCATTAATAGTCGTCTGCTTGTGCATGGATATGTGTGTGTGTGTGTGCATGCGCGTGTGTGTGTGTAAACAAAATCCCAGCGAGCAAGGTGCAATGGCCTGGAACTGACGAGAACCCACTGGGAGAGTCTCTCCTTGATGTAGCCCCCCCGTCCCCATCCCCGCTCCCTCCCCTCACCGCCACACCATCTTTCTCTCCTGGCAGCGGTGTGACGGTGAGGTGGGCGGTGAATCTTGTGGGGTGGGGGGGTGGGGTGGAGAGAGGGGGCACGGAGCCATGTGAGTGGGGAGATGAACAGAGCCGCGGTCCCCCTCCGTCAGCCACAAACTAGGATCAGGGAAATCACATGGGACCCCCCCCACTCACCCCCACCTCCTAGGATGAGCAAAGGGAAGAAGGGAGAAAGCAGCTGTTCGGTGTTTTTCTCTCACTTCTTTACCAGCTCACTGGTGTTGTGTTGTTTTTTTTTTTTTGTTCTTTGTACCCTCTCTGTCGTCTTGTGCGAGGCTGTCATTAGCTTCTGTCATGCTCTTTATTTTGATGGGTTTGTCTTTTAAAAAGGAGGAAACGCTTTTGAGTGGCGCTGCAGACATGGAGGAGATGAAAACTTGCTCTTTAAAAGTGTCATAATCATTCCTGTGCCTTTGCTCCTGTTTTGTTTTTAAGGAACATTTAAAGGACTTGATTTCTTCATCAGTCCTCTTGGTAACGGAGGGCCTCTCAGGCATACCGTGCCACTCCCCACAGACAGCTGCAGACTCATACAGGCTCTGGGCGAAGCTTGATGGATCCTGTTTACTGGAGCTGAGAGAATGCCTGGGTATCTCAAATTAAGTGTCACTTAAAGCTTGTCTTTTAGTCAGCTTTCCATTTTGTTCCCCCATCTCTGGTGACAGCACTGTGCTGCCAATTGTAACAAGGATTGAGAGGAAGACATTTGGTGATTACACATTCTGTCATGATTGAGGGGTGAAGCCGGCAAAACTCGAGGCAAAACCAAATTCCATATGGCTGCAGTGAAATCTCTCCACCCATAGCGAGTTACACTCAAACAGCCCCTGTCCCGATGACAGGGAAATCGCCTGCTCATGACTTATCGTTTTATCATTCAAATTTGCCCCATTGATGCTCGCTGCCGTGATTGACAGCTGGGTTTGAAAGCCACAGCTATCTCAATTGAGCTGCGGCAGCCAGTTGGTAACCGTGACAATGGTCTCTCCTCTTTGCCTTGTTTTCACACTTTTTCTGCTGTCACAGAAACCTCACTGATTGCTTCTCTGCCAAGACAGCATCCTATTAATCTTTTAAATAAGGGCCGCAGCCCAGCAGTATTGTTTGCAGGAAAAACCGAGAGGACCTTGTGAGACCACACTGAAAAGGGAAAAAGGGGGCAACTGGGGCTGAATCCGTCTCATTGTGGCAGGAAAGTCGAGCCTCCTTAAAACCAACAATATTAGAAATCTAATAGCCGCAGCGGAGATGGATGGTGCTGAGGTCTGAATATAACCAGCGCTCTCTGGCCCCACCTGATAACTCTGTGTGCTCTCTTGTGCCGCTCTCGGCTTTGCTCTCCAGGTGCATTCTGTGCTTTCATCTGCATCGTGGCACTCTGAATAAAAGCCTCCGTGTTTATGGCCATTTTCTTTTTCTATGCACTTATTGATCCCTTTCAGCATGACTGGAATAGGTTTTATTTTTTTTTCAGTCAGTTCTGGCCTCAAACCGCATAGCAGTGGCATATTCTGAAATGGCAAATCATTGATGTATTGTGATGTGACCTAGGGAAGGAAGAATAGCAGCTCAGCCCTCTGTCCCTGACAATTTGTTTGAAGGAGACACAAACGTGAATGAAATAACAGTGTCCTTGCATAAAAAAAAAAAAAAAAGTATTTTTTCTTATAACCCAGAAAAACCTATCCCGCCCCTGCTTTCAAAAGGCTTTCTGCACTCTGATTTCACGGACTTGGCTTTTGTGTTTAATTAGGTGTGATTTGTGAACATTTCCCAAGTGGTAGGAAGTCTTTTTTGAGTCTCTGTACTGTCTTGTCAAGTGGTTGTTAATGGAGAATTGCTGCAATGCTCCTGACACCTTCTGCTTTGTAATGAGTGCCTTTCTATGCAAAATGGCCCCATAAACCAAACCTTTCAAGTATGAGGAACATGTGGTGGCACTATCTGGTGTCTCAGTGGTTTGGGATGTTTACGCCATATAAGGATACTGAAGTTATGGGACCATCAACCTTCCTCGTGTCTTTGTCACGTCTCTGCCTGTTGAAACCCAGTGAGGCAACCCAGATGACTGATTGACTCTCAGGTCAGAGCCACATGATAGCAAGACTGCTGGTCAATGGAAATTGATATACTTTACCCTACAGGGAGCTGTGACTGCTTTGTGATCATCTGTGTGATCACGCACCCATGCATGCACACACGCATGAGCATGCAGCTCACGGTTGCTCCTCCACTTTGAAAACACATCAAATCAATCCATTAATAATGACTTCAGAACAACACGACTGAAGCTGCGTTTCCAGAAAAAGCAACCAGAAATTTTTTAGCACCAGGAACTACTTTTCTAAAACCTAAAATGTTCCTTTAGCCTGTTGTTTTCTACAATTTTTTGCATTTATCTAGCACATTAGTCTGCAGGCAAATGTTAAAGCGATGCTTTTAAAGGTTATTTTTTCCTGTGAGTGCCCATTTGAGTAAACGTTCAGCACTGCTAGCCCCATCCCCAAAGTTGCTTAACTTTTACAGGTGGTGCACCCTGAGCAGGGACTTTTTAGGTGGTAAAATAATGTCCCAGGAACTCAATTTAGATCCTCGTCCCTGCTGTTGAAATGTACCGAGCTTCTAAAAAGGTTCCTGGAGGAAGTTCCTGCTGTGGAAATGCAACTTATTTATACTGACTTACTTCAGTCTGGCACTTACCTGTAATCAAACATGACGCTCCTGCGAGAACGTTGAGAGTCTGAAAAATAAATCAGTGAAGTAACGCATTTATTTTTTTTATGTGCTTTACTAACAAGGATGAATTGTGGCTTAGTTATGTAATATTTGACACCAGTTTTAAGTGGATCCACTTCAGTGTTTGATGAAAAATGTCCTCAGGGCACTGCAACTGTTTTGCAGTGTTAA
Organism: Acanthurus leucopareius; assembly: GCA_029814765.1. NCBI lineage: Eukaryota > Metazoa > Chordata > Actinopteri > Acanthuriformes > Acanthuridae > Acanthurus > Acanthurus leucopareius. The sequence goes on along the minus strand of JAQMCX010000048.1, from coordinate 11,076,272 downwards.
AGGTTTTCTCTACACTCTGTGTGTACAGCCTCACTGCAGTGCTTTTTATCAACAGTGAAGTTTTCTGTGCTTTATGTGCAGCTTTTTGTGCACAAATACGAGCGGGCGTTTGTAACAGTTGGTCCTTGAAATGAGCGTTAAACCGCGAGTCTGTGTGTCTTCTGAACATGCAGACTGTGTGCATGCAGGGATGTCTTTTTGTTCTTGTTTGCAGGTTTAACACAAACACTGCTGTCCCAGATTCACACACAAGCCCGCTCCACCTGAGTCTGATCCCCGGCAACCAGCCCGAGCGCCTCACACACAGCCACGAGCCTCCTCCCCTCCACCCGTCACCTAACAAAAAAAGAAAAGAAATTCTCCCAGTCCTCCGGTTTCAAAGCGCTCACATAGCTTGACTGTGTCGAAGCATGCCCCTCCTCCCTGACCCCACCTCCTGGAGACGGCACTCTTGACCTGCTGCCCCATTGTTTCCAGCGTGGATGGATGAGGAGCCGCCTCTGCCGGCGCGATCCTTCACTCAATAGCCGCTCCATCTGTTGACTGCGTGACTCTGGGTTACAAGCGGGGATTTTGCTCCGTCTGTGCAGGGTGTGAAAGGAGCTATCTCAGGGGGGCTTCCTGAATAGGGGTTTTAAAGCTGCAGTAGCAGGGTGTTGTGATGCCCCTCACGCCCCACCCCTCCACCCGTCATCAGCCCAGCACAGCCGACTGGGTGTGTGCAGGATGAGAGGCCTTCATTGTGCCTGTTCACAGGCCCCTAGGCAACAGGGTCACCTTGTCCCCAAACAAACGCTGCCCTCAGAGGGATTGTTGGCACTGCATGTCTGTGCCTCTGTGTGTGTGTGTGTGTGTGTGTGTGTGTGTGTGTGTGTGTAAAGGGGGAGTGGGTATTTGAGTATAAGAATGCATCATCAGGAAGAGGGCAGAGGCCTTGGCTGTGAGGACATTTATCTAATATCTCTGCCTTTCACATCAAGGCCCATTCAGTGCAGCCCGTCTGCATCAGGCTTTCAAAGGACATCGCAGATAGAGAAACACTCAGGGCTTCTTTACAGGTCAAACTGCTCTCAAAGAGCATTTAGACCAACAAAGCCACTGATGTCATGTTCTATTTCTCGTGTATATTCAGCTTGTAAAGGAAAAACAGCATCTGTGTTTTGTTTCTCATGACGTAGAGCTCCTTTCTCTGGAAATAACAGGGAAACACAGCTTAAGCTTTTGAGGTCGGTCTCCTCTGTGGTTTGTTCTCTGCGACAGAGATTATTTGTGAACAAAAAAAAAAAAGTCTGAACCTGTGGCTGTTTTAACTGCCAGTTCACCTAAAGTAATTAATGTTGAAATTGCAGTTAGTGAAGCGTTTGCACTGAGGATTTCTGTTTATCTGTGTGAGAGCTGTTATTTTGCTATTTCTCTTTTAGTTAAAAAAGGCGGGATCCAGCCCTCTAGGATCCTTTCCTGGGTCCCGAATCAAATCCCCATCAACTGTGTTTAGGAGGATTTTGTCTTTTATTACAATGCAGATCCAAATAGTTTGCATACTTATCATGTCTGGGCTTTTTTGTAAGGTTTTTCTCTCTCCTATTGCTTTTGGTAGAGTTAGTCACCTGCTGTTTTTCTTTTTATGTCTATCTAATGGGGTGGTCCTCCTGGTTTGTCCCCTCCTGCCTGGAGTTTAGTCCTAAAGAGACGCAGCCAAGCACCCTCATCTGCCTCGTTTCCTGTTCCTTCCCTTTATCACAGAGCCACAGTCAGCTGCAGCTCCACCGCCGAGGCCCCTCAGCTGCCACAGCCAGTCCCCAACACACTTTTACTTCAGTTAAGATGATTAAAGTAGCAGGAGCCACTCTCTTCATGTCTTTTACACAAGTGTGTCACCTCCACCTTTTTCCTCTCAGGCTGAGAAGAGACAAAGTGAGCAACAGTATCAGACAGAGAAGCAGCCAGTTCAGGCGTGGAGCCCCCTCGCCAGACGAGACGCAGTCGAAGGAGGAGGGGGGGTTGTTGAGTGGAATGAGTGGAGGTAGAAAACTGCAGTGACAGCAGAATGAATAAATTGAAAAACTCTTTCATTGTAAATTGTCTATCGCTCGTGACAAACGATCTGATAGGCGAGCGGCCCGGGTTTCCGACGCATCCGTCCCAATAGAGCTGTGAATAACTGGTCTATCTCCACACTGCTTAGCACTGGCCCCACGCTTAATAATTCATACAGTGTGAAATATTTTCCCCGGTACAGATATGCCAAAGAGCTGCCGCCAGCAGGCGGGGGCGGTGAGGGGGTGTCCCTGCGGTGCTAATTTGGGGGATGGTGACGTGCATAGATTTCTAAGGGGGCTCTAGTTTTGAAGAGATGCCTCAGACACATTTGCTGTCCTGTATGCTCTGTGTGTTATTGGAAAGAGCTGAGCTGGAGATGCGGAGAGTGAGAGTGAAAGAGTGCAGTTGACATTTAACTCATGGCTGATCTGCCTGGAGAACAGAGGAGGGAAATACATTTCCATTTAAGCTGACTGAACACACTTATCAGCGACTGTGGGGACGAAGGGAAGCTGTAAACCTGCTAAGTAGTTTTTGCTGTTTGCCCCGGTGAGGGTTGCGGTTGCATTTGACATCAGTGGCAGCAGGTGTCTGTGGACACCTGGTTTCTGTCTCCTGTTTCCATCAGGTGACTCCTCCTCCTCCTCCTCCTCCTCTTGCCTCAGGCTCCTGCAAGAGCTCAGCAGCCAAAAGCAGCTCTCATGGTCCCTGACCTTATTGTCCCCTTCATTCACCGTGCTGAGCTCACGCCGCCTTATTCTCCACGGCAATGAACCCAAAGCTATAATGGCCTTGCCGGCATGAGCGTGCACGAGCGTGTGCAGATGTGTGCTCGCCTCTGATAGCGGCGTGCCATGTGTGTCATTTTTGTGCAGTGAGGCCGTGTGGTTTTGTCTCGCTCGTTCCGCAGCGCAGTCCTGTACAAACTGGGTTTTTATGGTTCGCATTCAGGCCCTGATACCAATTATGCAAACTATTAAAAATTTAAGGAGGACAGTCTTTTATAATTTAATCCTAAAGTAATAGATTCTATTAAAAATGCATGAGAGGAGCTTTATAGATGGAGCTAGAATTAGTGTCTATCAAAGAGTCCAGTCAAGGATGCAGAGGGAATGGGCGGCAGGAGTGGTGGTATTGCCTCATTATTCAAATAGGATATGATTACCATAGAGCAGGAGTCCCTCAGAGCTGAGGCAGAGCTCGCAGGCCACTGCGATCACAAACAGGAGGAGTCTGGTCGGGCTCTCCTTTCTCTAGTGAAATGAAACTGATTTCAGATTTCCTGTTTTAACTTTCACGAACGGGGAATCAAAGTGACGTGTGATTTGTTGTGGTTTCCAAAGCATTCTGTGGTCGAAATACTCTTTGTCTTCTCAGGTTTCTCCTCCCTGGTGTTTCACTCGAGATTGTTTAGTCTTGTCCTCGCTGAAAGCATGTAGAAGGTGTTCAAGCATGAAAACAGGAAGCCTGCAGTGTTGTAACTTAATGGCTCATGCAGCAAGCGAGCAGCAGACCTTTTACTGGCCTCGGTGCTCCTCGCTTTACCCCACAGAGCTTCCTGGACAGGTGGAGAGGGTGAAGACTTTCTACAGTATGTGTGCTATGTTTTTTTTTTTTTTTTTTAAACAAAGCAACCATTTCAGCACTGTTTTGCTTTTAAACCTTTCGGTCATTTTGTGCTCCTCTTCATCCTGCGCTGGCAGGGGGAGAGAGAGGGAGAGAGAGAGAGAGAGATAGAGCCGAGCAGTTTTTATCCACCACAGTTTTTATGGAGTACAGATAGCAGCTGAATTTCACTCTGTTGTCATTGTGCCTCGCTTCAATAATTACAGGTAGAGAACTGCTGTGATTCAGATAACAGACGCTCTGAAAAGGCTCTGTTCTTATTAATGTGCTGCAAGAAGTGGATTGAAAAAAGCCAATAAAAAATTGGAACCCACTTGAAGCTTATATGGATTTTAAGTTCTGCCTCTGAGGTAAATTCCTTGCCTTTTTGATGTAATGGCTGCCTGTTTATGGAATAAATCCAATGGGCTTAATCGATCATCTCCGTGGAAAGGTCAAGAGGAGAAGCTCTGGTGTTTGAAGTGCTTATCCCGTGGAGGAGTGCCAGAAATGTGACACCTCCTTATGAGTGGGCGGCGGCGGGCAGATTAGTGACGGACAGGGTGGCCCAGGGGGATGATTTAGGGAGATTCGGCTCCAAAATACGCTGCGTATATCAGAGAGAGAGAGAAAAAAAATTATAAGCTGCCTTCCCTCTCAATCCCTATTTTCAACAGAAAAGCATATTAGTAGATTAAAAGGAAAATTTCCCCCCTAAAAAAAAGGAGAGAGAAAAAGGAAAACAAGAGGGTGGGGTGGGTGGTCACAGGCGTTAATGAAAGGTGAGCAAAAGTTTATTGGTTTTAACCTCCGGTCCACGCTTTCTGTTTAATGTTGCTTGAAGTTAGCGGTCGGTTTCATCCCTCTGCAGTCTAATCTAATCTGGGGTGGGTGGCTGTGGGCAGCATCTGTGCTCCGAGTTGAAATAGGGCTTTCTCTCTGCCTAATCCTCTATCCAGGGATCACTCAGTAGGGTGAAGACAATTACCAGCCCGCTTTCTCATGCTAATGGAATCTCTAACTAGATCTTACAGAAAGAGGAAAAAATAGATGGAGGAAGAAGAGAGGCAGGGACAATGGCGCAGAAAGATGACCCAACTAAAATGGGTTTTTAGATTACCATTTAATTATTGATAGAGACCCAGTTGTAAGGCCTAAGGTCAGGATTTGGAGAGCGTTTTCTCAGAAAGGAGATAGATTATCAAGTTATTTTGGTGTGTGTGTGTGCGAGCGAGTGTGTGAGTGAGTGTCGGTGGGGGTGTCGTGTCAGGAAGTTGCTGAGGCAGGACTGATGTCACCGACATATCAGCAGCTGTGTGCCAGGAAGTCTGCCTTTCACCTTTTTATCACCTGCCTCCAGCAAGGTGTCTGGAGTGGTTTTAAATTGCATTAATATGCAGGAATTTATAGATTGCCTCCCTTGGCATTTCTGCAGGGAGGGGAAGAGAGTATTACAGTCTCCATCTGCACTAATTACTGGGTCTTGGCAGTGTTACCTGTCTCTTGTGAAGGACAAACCAAGGCACCGAGCAGTAACACGCAGAGCAGAAGGAGCTCATCTGCTGGGGAGTCTTCAGGAAGAAGGATGCGTCCGGGGCATTTTTACTCTGATGTGTTTGATGTGTTGGGAGTCTCGACTACCATAAAAAATCTCTGCGAGCTGCATCAATAAACTAAATGACTTGGTCCAACTTGCTTCAGCGGGAGCTCGGAGGGAAAAGATAACAGGCTTTGCACCTGATTTCGGTGACAGTTGCGCGTTCGCTCAAACTGTTGTAGTCAAATGTATCATCGTATATCTTCTGTTAATCCTGGTGGAAACTAAAAGTGACTGTCTGCAGCGTGTCAGAGGATTTAAAGTCATGGCAGCTCAAGAGTAAATCTTAAACAGGTGTACAGCGACCATGTTCTCATAGAGCGATGGTTCTGAGACCTGAAACAGAAAGCGAGTCTTTGATCTTTCAAATTAATCACAGGGGCAACGAAATGTATCAGAAATCCTTGAGAGCGAGCAGATAATCAGTCTGCACGTTCGCCGTTATCTCCGCGATGACCTCGCTTCTCTGTTCGTGGCTGGTCAAACTGGCTGATAACAGGAGCTCTTATCAGGTTGCTTTTGTCATGGAAAGCATCTACCATTTTAAATCATTACAGCCTGCCCACTTTTTCACTTTCCCCAATCATTGAGCAGTGACACCAAGACCTTGTCTGTGAAAACAAGAGATCAATGCTTTAACTCTTCACATGTCAGGCGGCTCACAGGCTGCCAGGTTTCTGCATCAAATCCACGCGCAGTAATTCCTCAGCTCGCTGTGGGTTTCTCAGGTTTCTGTGTTTGTCTGTCGGCCTGTCAGAAAAGACTTCTTGGATTGCTGCTGCACGAACATCTTGCTGACGTTTGTGCCATCTGTGCCTTTAGCCAGCAGGTGATTACCAACTGCAGCCTCACCTCTCGCTCTGTCCAATTGGATTCTCTCTGCTGGCTCGGTCAGGGCCAGCTTTCAGAGGGAGCAGGACGACAACAGCTGGATAGCACACATCATGGAGTAAAAGGAAAGGGCTGCTGAGTCTCAGCGAGGGAAACTGCAATGAGGAGAAAAACACGAGGAGAAAAAAAACGCCTGTTACCTCTCCCAACTAGCTTAGCTGTGAGCACTTGTGTCATCCTCTCTTTTATAGTCCTTAATATCCAGCTGAGCAAAAATGGCTTCGTCACACTTGAGAAATATCAAATAAGATCAATGTCAACATTTCAGCGGTGCGCTGTTTGATTGCCTTGTAGGCTTCACAACACACTAATGTTATGCATGACTGACTATTGGATCTGAGACACCCACCAGTGAAAGACGGCGGAGTTGTCCTTTGGACCATGGGAATTGGGGTCACCTTAGGCCCTGCAGAGAGCGATGTTTGGAGTCTGGCTTCGGCAAGTGCGAGGAAAAAAAATCACATTGTTTGAATTTAATTATATTCCATTGATTTATTGAACACCCATTAATAAGCATACATTTCGAGGCAGGGCCATTTTGCGTGAAGGCTTTCTCTCTCTCTCTCTCTCTCTGTCTCTCTCTCCTCCTCTATCTCCCTCGCTTCTCTCGCCTGCTCACTCCATTTCATCATAAATTGACATAAGCCTTTCTTTGAAGTTCAGGAGCCAAGCTGAGGAATGACAGCACAACAAACAATGAACAAAACACAAAAAGACAATGAACACTGTTTGAATATTCAAGTGAGCCACCGTAGGATGGGTGGGGGGGTGGGGGTGGGGAGGGGGGGAGAGCCCTTGTTTTATTGTTGTTGTGTTAAGCTGTGAATGGACCTGTCTGGGACAATAAAGGATTGTGTCACACTGGGATAAGAAATTTTGCAATATCAACAATGCTTTACAAATGGTGTGTAATAAGGTTTACTGAGAAAATATAAATCCTAGCATGAAAACCCAGAAAAAAAAAAAAAACGGCTCATTTTTCATATTTGGCTGAAGTTTCCGCAGAAGGTTTTTTTGATTTATGTTTAAAAGTCCTGCCTGCGGTGAGGTTGCAACTGCAGCAAAAATAATCTGTTTTGTTGGGGGAATATTTAGTTGGGTTTTTTTTTTTTGTTTTGTTTTTTTTTTTCTTGTTTAGTGCATCCAGATTTGTGTTCAATTAACAACAGTCCTCTGGTGCATCTGTGATCAACAGTTTGCTATAAACTCCGCAGCCACCCTCCACATCTGCTCAGTATGTCACAACATTCGCAGGGTTTCTGTGTGAAAGTGGTATTAGATGACAACTGATGCGGCAGCCTTACAAAACAATACAAGAAAGGCTGAGGCAATAAGAGGAGAAGAGGATGTGTTTCCCCTGTGGTTTGTCTGACAATCTTAAGCCACGCTCTCATTGCTCAAACTCCCTGGCTGGTATCAGCAGGAGCACAGAGGCTCAGTCATGTTGTAAGAGCACCTTGGTTGCTTTGTGCTCGAAACCAACAGATTTTTTACCGAAGGGGACTCTCCAGGCATGTGTTGGCTTTCAAACTTGTGATTAACCCGCAGAACGCTCCACCGTTTTAATTTATTGGAAAAAATACTGAAGCTACAACTGTTATGACATGTTGTTTATTGTGGTTGTGTTTTACATCTCACTGTTTTTGTTTTTTTGCTCAGTTTTAATTTTGAACGACTGTTTTTTTTTCAAAGCTACAAATGAAAAATGTTATTTTTGTGAAGTACTTTCCATTTAGAGTCTTTTCTCGCTGCTTTTTTTTTATTGTATTGTGCCACGGAGCTTCAAGCTTAATGAGTTTAAAGTTGGTTTCAATTAAACATATGTTTCATGCTCATTTTAGATACTTTTATTGTGAATTTATCCCTCATCACCTCTACTGAAATCTTCTGCAGTCTGGTTATTCTTGTTTTCGGTCATTTTTCCTCATCTGTCAACACATAAACATTTCACAGTGACATCTGTTCATGATCTTACAAGTGGTAAAAATAAGCTCCTTGAAAAATATTCATCCAGTGTTACTTTGTCCTCTGGATTTGCTCAAGAAAAGCAATAAAAGAACAAATCAAATGCTTTTGTGCCTGTGGTTAACATGCATTTTCTTGCTCAGTCACGTAATCTTTATTTGCTCAGGGTCCTTTTTTTAAACTTTGCATGTGATTAACTGATGTCACCGTTAAGCTAATCAGGGCTTAGCTAAATGCATGCCCCTATACACTTCTCACCTATAGTGTGAGTTTAAAAAAACAAGTATGGAGAGACTTACATAAGCGATCCCTCTGTAAACTCTGCAAAAGCTGCACATGTGATGCTTAAGTAAATCTCAGTGTCTGGTTGTTTTTGATGGCAGTGGAAGATGCTCGGTTTTCCTCGGTAGTTTGTTTCATACATGTAGAGACTTTTTGTTTCTTTTAAAATCATTAAAGGAAATCGTGTATGTCGTGAATCCAAGATGCATTTGCAGGTCCAAGAGTGTGAGCTGGACCAAAGTGAGGATCTCCTCTTGCTCATTAGGATTGACAGACGCTAAACCAAACAAAGGCCCCCTCCACCGTAACCACCTGTAGGCTGGTATCTAATAAAACTATCCTTTTTGTAGAGCTTCTGCATTAAGTACAACCTGTCAGACTGCTACTCAGGTAGAGGCTGAAAATATATAGTTTAATTTAGCATAATATTCTCAATTTTTCATGGAACCGGCGGCATTTCTCATCTCAGTATTTATAACACATCCAGCCGCGCTGAGTTCGGTTTACATATTCAAACTCAGAGCTGTCTGTGTATTAATCTGAATCTAAAATTGATTCATCTTAATTTACTTCAGCTCTTTCCATTTTCTACATTTTAAATGTGGTTGCCACATAGTCATAATGGCTCACTGCCTTCTGAGCCCATTATTTACCATTAATGAAACCTAGCCCAGCACAAAGATGCAGCAGTTGGCTGTGAAGTCAATTAGTCCTCATTGCTATTACAGGGTTGACATTAGTCTAGGCAGGCGTGTTTTGATTAGAGATGACAGACGGCTCACTGCTGTTGGATTGCCAGACATTCCTCACCCTTCATCCCATGGGTGAAGCTATTGAAGCTGACTGGAATATGGAAAGCTAACAGCTGAGTGTTTTTGCCAAGATGCCCTTCATCTGCAGAGAAGACTCTTATAAACACGACTGCCGACAGACGAGGCTGTATAAGCTGCAATAACAGCGACATGCTGCATCGTATATATAAGAATCAGCTGCCAATATGTTATTCCAACACTGTACATCATGACAATAATGCCTAAACTGTAGGCTTTTACACACAATGGCCTTTTGTTGTGCAGGTTATTTATTGTGCTGGTGTGAGGTTGTGCAGAGCTGGTGGGTGAGTGCATCCAGGGGCTTGTATTGTTGGGGAATCAGTGGCTCTTGTTTGTGGAGCTGGGAGGGTTTGTTAACAATGCCTTTTTTATGTCCCAGAGTGCGTGCCTGTCGGCAAACGTCCCCTCTGAATTTTTTGTTTGTGTGTTGTTTTGTTGTTGGTGTGTTTGTGGATCGGTCGATTTTTTGTTTTTTTTTTTTGATCAGACACATGTGAGCATTAGTGTGCATGCGTTTTAATATACAGTATGAGTGCAAATTATTTAGTGTGGGTGTGTGGAAAGTGCCGAGCAGAAGGGGTTTACTGCCAGTCCTTCCTAATGGAGCCTTTCACTCTCCTTCCATTCATGTGATGGTATGGTGACGGAGAAGGGGGGGGGGGGGGGGCCGGGGATTAAGGGGGTAGAGGCAGTGCCTTGTTAAAGAAAAAGAAAGGGTTTGAGTGTGTCGATTGGATTAACTTGTTTGGGCTTATTAAGAAGGGAGACACAGCAGCTTGTTAAAAGCACTGCATGGGGCGTCCCACAGTGAGACGGCAGGGTCACCATTCAATTAGGCTGAAGCCCCACCTCCGCTCATTGTGGCGGCTGTCTGCCAGGCTCCCGGACCACGGCTGGTGCTTCACTGGAAGAGGGAGTTTCACTGGAGACACTTCACTTAAGACAATCAGACTTCCATAGAAGCCGGATGACTGGTTTTCTCTAAAAAACACTGATAAATAACATTAACTAGCACTGAAGTTTGTATTTGCTGCTGTTCGGACAATACTTAGAGTTTTGGCACAGATACTAAAATCATACATTTTTTAACGCCTTAGTTTGAGAACTGTTAGCATGATTGTAACACTCTTATTGCCAGAATGCTGAAATTGCACAATTCTGTAAAACCTTAGATTGCAACATTTATGAGGTTTTTTTTTGCTTACGTTTTGAGATTCTTGCGTCTGCACATGGCAGCTGTATGGAGGCCACAGGGTCTGTTATTAGTGCGGTTCTGTCTACTAAACTGTGATTACAGTGTTGTTATTGTTATTGTCAGGAAGTTTGTGGTTCCTGTTTATGAAAACAAGAACATCAGAGGGTGAATTCAGGTTGCCTGGATTTAAATCAAAAGTGAGATCTTCCCATCCACATCACGATTATCAGCCTCGCTAAATTTGTCCTTTTTTCACAGAAATCTCACAATTCTGCTGCAATAAAGTTCCTTCTTAACACCATCTTTGTTTTTTTACACTGAACCAGACAACATCCGTATGAAGCTGCTGCAATGTGTCATTTTAAATGCATGCAAGCATTACAGATCCTCACGAGGCGTGGCACGCATCACACACATTAACATCAGCAGCCGGTGTTACGTAGAACACACGCATCAGACAACAGTAACAATAGTATAATGTGGCAGTTTCAATCATTTCCTTCACTTGAAGGCTAAAGAGCTCCTGGACTTCATCGTCTCTCAAGCTTTCATACATTTTTGGATGCTGTTTATCTTCGCTCAGTTAGCAGCTAGCTGTTTTTAAATCACCTGATGATTGGTTGCACACTTTACCTGTTGTGAAAACCTTACACCCTTGTCCTGGTGTGATGGCGTGGCTTTTTACACCGACTGTGATTATGATGCTGTTATTGCCTAACTTGTCTCTGTTCTGAGGTTTAATGCTGCCTTGATGAAAAATAACACCACATGCAGACTGATGGTACCATCTCTGACCCTAAACTAACCCTAAACTTAATATTTACAAATTGTAGAAAATTTTGATAGTTAGCAATGACTCCCTGTTCTGTCTTTTTAACTTATATACAGAAAGGTTGGGCACAAGATGTGAGTAAAAGGGGCTAAGGAGACAAAGTGCTTCCTGCATTAGCTCTGATTAGCTCAGGCACTGGTCTTAAACCATGAGGTGAACGTTTTTAACGTGACCAAAGAAGCCCAAGTTCACAAATGTTGTCTGAACATAAGCAGCCATGCAAAACAAATCTGATCAAAGAATAAACACTCGAGACCATAAATCTGCTCCTATTGACACCCTCTTTAGGCACTAAACAGTTTTTGATACTCACTCTGTCTTTCACCTGCAACGTGCAGCTCCAAACACACACATACACCGCGTTTATTCACCCATGACCACCCTCTTACACCCCACACTTGGCAGGATGCTTATCTGGGCACACAGCTTTGGGCGCAGGGAGCCATCTCCTCTGATCTCCTGTGCAGTTTAAGAACCTTTTAACTTAGAAATAGCCCTCTGCCAAAACCACCGCCTCTTGATTCCGGCTTATTCCCTCATCTCACGGGACTGATCTTCCGCCCCCATTGCAAACCCTGCAGCAGCGTTAGCAGAACGGGAGAGCGCCGATAGACATCCTGGCTTTTGAGATATCCCCGCACTGGTGTAATAGGAGACCTGTGAGTGGATTTGATGAGTGAGTGAAGTGCAGGTGTTTTTTTTTTCTTCGGAACCGCGTGTAGGGCAGTTTGTGTGTACACAGCGCAAGGATTGACCCGGGCATGACGGGATGTTTTAGGGCAGCTGGATGATGGGTAACAGTTTTTTTTTTTTTCCCGGGTAAAAAATTTCCTGCCACTGATAGACATCTGCTAAGTAGTACAATAAGCTAATAGGAGGAGATGAGGGGAAAGAGGGGCATGACAAACAAGCCAAAGACTTGCTCCTTCTGCCTCGCTCTTAAAGGCAATAATAGGAGAAAATTGGTTCTTGAAATTGAATTGAAAAAAGTGGGTCTCTTTCAGCGAAGTATAATGCCTCAGAATACATTTGGTGAGCAGCAAATGGAGAAAAATGGAGGGTAGTTACGCGATTGTCTTTCATTTCGGAGAGGGGAAAACTGTGGAGGTATCCCCCGTTAAGACTGGCTTTTAGTCTCAATCTACACCATGTGTCCCTTTCCTCTTTCTGAACCACTATCTTTTAACAAATGGGCTGTGAGGACGGGCTCGTTGTGAAATTAGTATCCTCACAGAGAGGACACAGAGAAAGGATTATGTGAATAGCCAGTAATGAGCTCAAAGTGCCAGTGTGTTTGGGCCAGGCCTGCCTGTGTGTGAGAGGAAATGGCACTGCAAGCGACCTTTTTTTGCTCAAGCACCTGGCGAGAAATAGAGTACCCCCTCTCTCCCATCTGCAATGTGTGTGTGTGAGTGTGAGTGAGTGTGTGTGTGTGTGTGAGTGAGTGTGTGTGAGCGAGAGAGGTTGCGCTGTCTAGAGAGTCTAAAGATTGAATTTACTTACATTTATTTGGTAGAAGCCTTTTTTTTTCCCTTTTATGAACACCATTTTCACACCGTCAGGTCTGTGCTAAAAGTGTTGTTTTGTGCCTCTTCTGACAGGTTTTAAAAATACATATTTGACTCCGAGTGTTAAGTGTGTTATACAAGCCTCGGGGCCTGAGGTCAAATTTAATGTCTTGTGAAAATGTGAAAATGTTTTATTTGAGAATGCTTTTTGTGAGTGAAAGACTGAATCCTTTGCAGCGAGGAAGCTTTTTTTTTCTGTAACACCTGCTTCTAATTTTTAGGTATTCAAACCAGGAAAGCCATTCAACTTTAATTGTAGGCAGTTAATTCTGTTGTGTTTGTCTCTCATGCTGCCTTCCTCCATTTCTCCACTCATTCTCTAATCAGGTTTTACTTTATCCATGAGCAAAAAACTGTTTTCAGAAAGACACATAAAACAGTTGCAGTAGGTAGACATGAATATTCTCCTTTCAGCTCTGTTTCGGAAAGCTGGAATAAGTGTAAAGAGAACTGATAAAGTTTATACGAATGTACCTTTAATGAAAATGTAGGCAGTTCTTTCAAATGTAGTTTTAATTTATATTTAAATTTATTATTTCTTGAGTCAATACATTTAGTTGGTGCTGAATGTGAACTCATGGGATGAAATCTGTCAACAATCTATCATGTGTTCTCGATCCAAAGACATTTTATTACTTGTTTTTGTATGGGATTTGATGTTCAAGGTCACATTATTTGGCACGATCAGAAATATAGGCAGTAAATTCAGTTTATGAAATCAAAATAATGATCAAATAATGATATACATTTTGTAGAGGCATATCAAACTTCACAAAAATATATTGTATTAATGTAATTTTGTAATTTTTTAATTGAATTTTCTACCTTGATCAAATATTTCAAGGACTTTGTGTAAAACTCGGTTTAATTGCCTGCTGCCATTAGTGTTTTAATATTTTGATGTTTTTTCTAACTGCTTATCTATATTTTGCTTTATTCCTCAAATGAGCAAGAACAGAAGCTGGCGCTTTATGGACTGCCATTAATTTATCTCTTAATCATTATAATTGCTCTCTTTCATATTAAAATGATAATCTATACAACTCAGTAATGGACTGATGGCAGGTGGCTAAATGTTCATTTAGTGATTCACTGAGAAAATAAATAACAGAGGACAAGCCTGTGACAGGCGCATGAGAAATCATTTTTCAATAATCTGCCACGCATCATGGCAGGAGACGCTGGCGCTGACAGCACAGATGAAATATTTGCCTCTGTTCTTTGTTTTAATATGGGAGGAGACCAACACGGATGGAAATGATAGTGTTTCATATCGATGCTTTTTGGACAAGAGACTCAAATGCATTCAGAGTGAGATTAAGGCCACAGTGGCTTCTGAGCTTCTGCGGCGTTATACTCAGTTTACAGTAAGAGCACATTTTTCCTGGAAACCAAAGAATATCTGCTAAGTGAAGTACAGAGGAGCGAATCTCGGTCCTTATCATATAAAAACACTTTCTGGGCTGAAATGGTTTGCTGTAGCTGTTCTCATCTGGCACATAATCCAAGTAGAAGACTTAGTAATCAGTCATCATTGTGTTATGTGACACTGGTATGTTGCTGATGAATGATACCCTCCATGCTACTCGATTGTCCTGTGTTTCCACTGGGGCTCTGATGGGCTTTTTGAGAGGAAACTCGCAGCAACTGCCTCCCTGTTCCTGACTGAAGGTGGCTGTGGGGAAAAGTGGGAGTGCAGAGCCGGAGATTTATGGCCTAGAGGGAGATTGATTAGTGCCGTCACTAGCCCTGATGTACGGTTGGCAGTCTCCCCCTCCCAACCCATCACATTTGCTCTCGTGCACGCGCACACACACACACATGTGCAACCCATACGGTTAAACACACAGCTACACACACATACATCCAGACACCGCTCAGTCCCCCAGGCCTCTCCTGACAGTCCCCCAGAGCTGTTGCATGTTAAGTTGTAGCAGACAGACTGCTGTTTTCTCAGCATTACCATTTTTTTTGCTGTCCATAGATAACGCCATCAATCACCACATACACACTGCTGCCCTGGAAGGAATGTGCCTGAGTGTTGCTACTTTCTGTCTGTGTGTGTGTGTGTGTGTGTGTGTGTGTGTGTGTGTGCCTGTGTGTGTTTGTTTTGAGGACGGTTTCATAGACAGGAGATGCGGTTGAATGGCTGTGTGGATGTGCTGTTTGAAGCTGCAGAGTGACTGGCCAGGACTGTGCTCTGAACCCGTGTCAGCCGTGCTGCCCCAGTGCAGGTGTGTGTTTATCATTCAGCACACAGAGCTGAGAGGCAGGCAGCTGTAGGCATGCGTTCCCAATTAAATCCTGGGTGAGAAACCTAGCCCATCTAGCCCCGAGCCAGCTCCTGCCGGCTTACCGGACACGGCCGTGGAGCTCTGACCTCGAATCATCCTGCTTAACTCACTCAATGTTCCTTTTCTCTCTCTTTCTCTTGCTCTGTTTTTCTGCTCCAGGTTGGCCGCAGAACTCCCCCGGCTGTAGTACTGTGCCCACCTCGCCATGCTGGCCTGTCTGCAGAGGAGGCAAAACCCTCCACCCCAGCACCCGGTGTGTGCCAGCAAGACCCTGGAGCCCCCGCAAGCCCTTGGACGGAAATGTGAGTTAACAGAGTGACAGGCGGTGATGAAGGTCGGGAGTTCAGCTCGCCCGAAGCTTGGGAATGAGAGGGGATTGTGTTTGTCGTTCGAATTTAATTTATCAGTCACGGTGAATGATGGAAACGCATAGTTAACACTGACTGTGAATAAGTGAAGGAAAATAGACTTTCCGGTCTCTGTTGTTTGTCACTGTGTTCCCTTTAAGGAATTCTAAACAGTTTCATTTGCTTTGCACTTAGACCTTGGATTACCATGTTTTGTGGCCTCTCATTGTGAGGGGGGCTGTTTAGCTGTGCTGATTGTGCAGTCGTGGCAACAGGGCTGAACAGACAGTGCTTAACGTGCCTCACTGGCCCTGGGTGACCCTGAGGGTCTGTAAACATTTACAGTGTCTGGCCCTGGCTGCGCCGGCCGCCTGTAAAGCCTGACAGCTGCTCTGTTTGCTCCCTCAGCACCACCCTCTGTCCACTCACAAAATGGTGTAAAGGGACAGAGATGAGCCAGGGCTGAAAACTGCTACAGAGCTGGCAAAACTAGTTCTAACCAGTTTGGGATTAGAGAGAAAGAGAGAGAGCTACGGCAGTCAGGCATCTGGAAGGTGAACGTCTCCCTAATTTTACTGAAGCTTGTGGATAAGCCTTTTTGCAGTGAGAGTCTGTTTTCTGATGACAGGAAGAAAGGACGCTCCTGGAGTCTTTAGTGGCCTTTGTTTACGTGGCAGGCCTACGAGCTACCTCAAGCCGATTAAAAGAGCTGGCGGATGGAGAGCAGGGGAGCACTAACCTACCAGTTTTTACCTCAGCTTAGAGAGGCTTAGTGGGAATAGCAGGTCCTGTGCTTCTTCATCAGTGGGACATTGTATCAGGCCTGTAACCAGTCCAGCGAAAAGCTCTAAAGAGGCTGTGATTGGCGGAGAAATGAAGCACTGCCTGTGTTCTTTCTCAGCTCCTCACTGGCCAATTAGCTACTTCTCAACTCAACATCACACTCCACTTGCCTCCTACAGAGGAGAGGAGACTCACAAACAACAAGGTGACTGGGTGCTACCTCTGTCTTTAGATCTGGAGTTGTTTTTGCTGCTCTGTATGGATGTTTCATATGGAGCTGTGTGGAACAGAGGGGGGATGAGAGAGAGGAGAGAGACAGAGCTCTGGATGCATTTGGAAGGGGCCGCTCTTCAGCTGAGTGGGGTTCAACTGGGCTCACTAATGAGGTTTCAGAGAGAGGTGAAGTGAAAGGGAGGACAAAGAGAAACTGCACAAAATAGAATTAGAGAGGGTAAAGATGGAGAGGAAGGGAGAGAAATGGAGGGAGTCCTCAACGGCCGTCTTAATCGATTCCCTCCTTCCAATTTCGCAGGATTAGCCCACTTCCTCTCAGGGTCCTTTATTGAGGAGCAGCCAGTGGGAGTCTTGACTCAAATCAATAGAGAAAAAGAACAGTCTCCACTCTTCCCTTTGCCCTCCCTCTCGCTGACCCTCCCTGTCTGACTCTCCCTCTCCCTCTCTTTCTCCACCTGTTAAATCCTTTGATTGAAAGACTACCACAGCGACTGACTTGAGGTTCATAATGAGGATGTTTGAACATAATAGCCTCCTTTCTGTCCTTGGAGGGTGAGGAGAGGAGGGGGGGGGCGGGGGAGTGGTGGGGAGGCAAGTGTTGGATTTCCACCACTGTGCAGCTCTTGGCCTCAATAAGGGAATTGTTTCGTCCAGGCTCAGAAAGGGTGCAGGGAGGCAGACAGTGGGTCTGGCTGCAGAAGTGGGCACACTCAGGTCACCACGCTGAGCAGGTCCCCGTGATTGATTGTTCGTGGCCCAGTTTGTGCCAACGTGGAAGGGGGTTGGGGGTAAGGTGACCTGGGCTCTCGACAGGAGGCTGAATACCAGAATACAACCCTCAAAAGAGACAGAGAGAGTGAGTGAGAGTGCAGGAGGGGGGATAACCTGGCAGTGAGGCAGAGGTGAGCTGTGTCATTTGCATCTGCTGTCCTTTACACAAAAGCATTGTGTGTGAGTGTGAGTGTGAGTGTGTGTGTGTGTGTGTGTGTGTGTGTGTGTGTGTGTTAGGACTGGGGTGGCGGAGCAGTTGGGATGAGAGGGCGAGGAGGGTTTTAGAAAAAGCCCCTGCATGCAGATGCCGAGTGGCTGCACAGTTCATTGATGCGACTCCCATTAAAAATCCCTCATACCCTCAATAAAAAAGGACTTAACTGGCTCTACCATCAGCTGGAAGCGTTCAGATCGGCTCGCCAGACAATCAATTTCCCCCAAGCGCGCAGAGCTTAGCGGGAGAAACGGGAGGCGGAGAGCGGGATGTTTCCATTATCACAGCCCGCTCTGTGTCTGGACTCGGGGGGTTGGGGGGCGGAGCTGGAGGGGTGTGTGGCGGGGGGGGGGGGGGGGGGGGGGGTGGTACGTTTTAACAGGTTATGGACAGTGGGTAAGGGGGGGGAACAGGAAACGGAAAAGCCCACCGGAT
>JAQMCX010000048.1:11036016-11046045 GCA_029814765.1 Acanthurus leucopareius | reverse complement strand
CACTCACTCTCTCACACACTCTCACACACAGTTAGTCACAGTAGCTGACACATGTGTCAGCTGTGCCTCTCCTGGTGTGTTTGTGTGTGTGTGTGTGTGTGTGTGTGTGTGTGTGTGTGTGTGTGTGTGTGTGAGAACATGTCTTCCTGTGTGAGTCATTTTAAGATTCTTCGTCCTTTTCCTGTTTTAAAACCTCGTTGTGGGTAAAACATCGTAAACAGCTTTTTTAGCTGAAAACCAGACGAAGTTTTCACACGTTCGTTCTGTTCTGAAGGAAATAAAATGTCTTTTCTTCTCACAAACTTCTTCTTCTTCTTCTTCTTCTCCGTCTGCACAAAAGTTGAAGCTGAGGAAATGTTGCTTTCAGGCAGAGAGCCAGAGGAGCAGTGTGTGTGTGTGTGTGTGTTTGTGTGTGTGTGTGTGTGAGAGTTGAGGACTTCCTTTAAGATTCACATTTTGTTCACTCGCGTCTCAATTATTGTTAAAAATACTCCTCTGCAGAAAACAGACCTGCACACGCACACATGAACACACACACACACACGCGCACACACACACACACACACACACACGCACACACACACACACACCTGCCAGGTCAGCTCTCAATGGTTACCATGGCAGTAGCAGTCTTCACCATGTGCTACTAGTTTTCAGCTGGAGAGAAAATGTGTGTGTGTGTGTGTGTGTGTATGTGTGTGTGTGTGTGTGTATATGTGTATGTGTGTATGTGTGTATGTGTGTGTGTTTGATGCACCACCTGTTGTTCTCCATGGACACATATTGAGCTTCCTTGCAGGTAGCGAAGCCCTCCTCCTCCTCCTCCTCCTCCTCCTCCTCCTCCTCCTCCCCCTCTGCGTCTCCTCTGCAGGTCTTCATCCTCCTCCTCTTCCTCCTGTCAGTAGCTCCTCCTTTGTTCTCTCTTTCTGTCTAAAAACAGACTCATTCAGAGTCTCTCCTCCTCTCTGCAGAGACTCTCCTCACTCTCGCAGCCTTGAGGGAAACATGGTGGTTCCCAGGACTTCCTGGTATTCCCAGAACTCTGTGTGTGTGTGTGTGTGTGTGTGTGTGTGTGTGTCTCTCTGACAGACAGACAGACAGACACAGAGAGAGAGACAGATGCAGTGAGACTGTTCTGTCCTCTGGGACGTCTGATTAACACACAGTGAATCAGTGTAAAGTCTTTGTCTAATTCCAGGCTGTCAGGTTTAATTCCACATCATTAATTTATTCCACATCATTAAACATTCAAAGAAAATGACACGTCGGAAACACGGAAACACTTCATGACTTCCAATATGTGTCTGTGTGTTGTTTTGTCTTCTGGCCAGAGATCCAAACACAGAAATAAAACCAACAAAAAGACAGAAAATACTCAGAGATGCAAAACAGGAGCAGGTTCATGTTCAGTTTTTCCTTAATTCACTAACTCCTGCAGAGTTTTTTAATTAGACTTTTATTGTGACGATCAGAAGCGTTTCCTGTGATCACTGCGATCAGTTTCTGAAGACAGAGCTCAGGAGGAACGGGCCTCAGTGCTGGAGGAGTTTGGGTCGTAGGAGATGAGGTCCAGAGTCTCCAGATAAAACGAATCAGATCATGAAACGTGTTAAACTTTTGCAGATGTGATTTTCAAACATGGAAAGTGTTTTATTGTGAAAGCGTTGATCATAAAAACAAATGGTGCGTCTCTCTGTGTGTGTCTGCAGTGTGTGGACAGCGTGTCGGGGGTGGACTCGTCCCTGAAGCGGGTGGCGGTGGTGGAGGACTTCTTCGACATCATCTACGCCATGCACGTGGAGATCAGCGCCGACCCCGGGAAAGCCCCGAAGCACGCCGGCCAGAAGAAGACCTACAAAGCCGTGAGAGCGCCGCCGTGCTGCTCGTCTCTGTCCTGAGCGCCGTCATCTGACTCCTTCCTGTGGTTTCTCTCTTTGTTCTCCATCCGTTGTTGCCTCTCGCTCACCTTTCACTTTTTTCGCCTCCATCTCTTCACCTTTTCCCTCCTCTGACCTCTGACACACTCGGCGTTTTCTCTCTTTCACAACTTGTGTCATCTGTTGCTCCATTCTTTCCTTCTTTCTCCCCCCTTTTCTTTGTGTCTTCCTCTTCTTTTGGGCCTCATTCCTCTTTTACTGTCTCCGGCCTAATGAAGCCTCTTTGCTTCGTAGGAGCCGTTTTCACGCTGGTTTCAGTTTCAGATGAGATTCTGTCTGAAAGCAAACCGTCAGTTTCTTCCTGCTGGTGACAAAAAAATGAACAACCACTTTTTCAAGTCATTTATCGAGTATTTTTATCAAACAAATATCAAATATCTTTGAGTTTTGGACTGTTAATCAGACAAAATATGCAATTTATATAAACTTTTACAGACCGAACAGTCATGATAAGTTGATAAAAAAACAGTTTTCAGTTTGACTGATGAGGAAAATCATTTTTAGCTGCTGTCCTACTTTGGAAATATAGTTTTGAATGTATGTGGGTCAGAGAATCTGTGCGTTTTGCAGCGTGTGCAGGGCCGGCTCCATTGTCAGAAATCTGTTTCCTGATCAGCCTTTATTCATGTTTCTGTGCTGGTTTTATTCCTGTCTGTCTCCTCTGAGTCATCGATGGGACCACACCAACACCTCAGCTGTGACGGATGATCTCATCTGAAACATGGATTTGACTTTTTAACATAAAAAACAAGTTTCAGATGAGCTGTTCAAGCTGTTTGGGTCTGAACTCCACCTGCTGGTGATGGAGGCAGATGCAGAAACACATTTGTTTCCTTTAAGTTGTGAGTTTTTTGGGAGAAAAGTCAAAGTTCATCCACCTGAGCTGAAACCCACCGTCTGCTCTGCTGTCTCACCTGCTGACGCTGCCCTCTTCTGGTGAAAAGGAGGAAGTGCAGCTTCCATAGATTTATTTTTTTTCTCTCAGAGGGGATGAAGCTCTGATAACTGAGTCAACCAGCCGAGTTTTCTGCCTCTTTTTGTTTTTATCTTCGTTCATATTTCTGTTTTTATTTCTCTTATTCAGCGATTTTTGTCTTTTCTCACTGTTTGCTTTTCAAAAGACCTCATTCCTGCTTTCTTCAGGCTGTGTATTTCTACTGTGAGTGTGCTACATGTACACACACACACACACACACACACGCACACACATGCACACACACACACACACACACACACACACACACACACACACACACACACACACACACACACACACACACACACACACTAGCGGCTCGCTCACCACACAGCATAGCTTCAGGTCTGAGTGGCACCAAAGGCTGTGAGTGACATTTGCCTTTGCTTTACCCCCCTCTTCCTATACACACACACACACACACACACACACACACACACTCACACACACTCTCAGGCTGCACAGCAACCCCCATCCTCCCACGCTGGCTGCTGTTTTTCACCCTTCCTCCTCTCTTCTTTTGTGTCTTTGTGCTTCTCCTCCAGAATAAATGTTTGATTTATGCAGACACACACACACACACACACACACATTCACATTCACACACTATCAAAACTACAGACCTTATTTTCTGTTCTTGTTAATATTAAAAAAATAAATCTTAAAGGCTTTCAGGTATTCGGAAACAGGTGATGGAGACAAGTTTAACGTTCTTGCGTGACTTTAATGATGATGAGAAAAACTGTTTCACTGGTTCATTAAATGTGTGTGAACATCAGATTTAAGTGAACACTGGTTTGGTTTTTCATACTTTCACAGAAGAAATCACTCTGAGGACAAAGCAAACATCCTCTGAGGAGGAGAAGGAGAAGCTCTTTCTGTCTCTCAGTCGATGCTCGTAGTTCATAAAAATGCGTCATTCTGGAATATTTAAGACTTCTATAAGAACATCCCAACACGACTCAAACAGTCACACAGTGTGAGCAGGAGGGAAAGAATAACTCAACATTACCTCCCTCTCTCTCTCTCTCTCTCTCTCTCTCCCTCTCTCGGTGTCTCTCTACCAGATCGCAGAGACGTACGCCTTCCTGCCCAGAGAGGCGGTGACTCGTTTCCTGATGAGCTGTGGCGAGTGTCAGAAGAGGATGCACATCAGCACCGCAGGACAGGACTGCAAAGGTACGAGCGCCCTGCAGGAAACAAACGCTCGCTTTGAGCCTGACAGCGTTTTTAATGCAGCACAAATCAAAATCTCTGTGACGGTGACGGTTGGATCATATCGATCTCGCTGCAGTTTCAGTGCTCACTTTTATTACAAAGGTGGAATAAAAATACTTACTGCTAACAAATCCCACCATGCAAATCATCAGATTTGAGTTCACATCACAAAATGACTCGTAAGTGTCACAACTCT
This sequence comes from Acanthurus leucopareius, assembly GCA_029814765.1. NCBI lineage: Eukaryota > Metazoa > Chordata > Actinopteri > Acanthuriformes > Acanthuridae > Acanthurus > Acanthurus leucopareius. The sequence continues at coordinate 11,041,718 of JAQMCX010000048.1, read as the reverse complement.
CCGTTTCCTTCCCATCAAACGAAGCTCTGTGGGTTTTTTTCTTAATCCAACAGAAGCAACATGAGCAAGCGTTGGTCAACAGAGGCGACAATGAGCCACAAACCTTTTACAGGCTCACTTTAATTTCCTGCTCAACATTCAGAAACACCTGCTACTTTCTGGTTCCAGATGGAAACAAATTTTCAGACTAAACCAAATAATTTTGCTTCAAATGCTCGAGTGGGTCAGAAGAACAGAACCGGCTCCACGTTGGTGAAAAAGACCTGTGGGTGTCTGTTTTTTGTGGTCAGTGATTAAGAGGGTGATCTTGATGACCTCCAGAGGGCGCTGTGTGAGGTCAGATGATGTCAGATGTCGATCTGAGGAACCAAAGTTTTAAAAATGAAAGAAATCTGCTGATCAGACTTGTGTGAAAAAAAAGATACCAACACAACTTTACCAGAGAAGAAGAAGAAGAAGAAGAAGAAGAAGAAGAAGAAGAAGAAGACAGTTGGTGTTAATCTGCATCTATTTTGTTCTTCTTTTTTTTCCATGAGACTTATGATTTACATCATGAGTCAGTGTTTTGCCACGAGTCATGATTTATACGATGAGTCATGATTTACATCTGGAGTCTGACTGAATCGCCGGAGTATTTTAAGTTCTTTATGCCGGCAGCAGGAAATGGAACCACATCCAGAACGTTTGTCCTTCAGAGGCCTGAGGAGAGTTCTTTTAGTGCAGATCAAACCGCTTTATAAGTTCATTTTATTTCAAAATAAATCATAAAAACGGCTGCTGTCTTGTTTTTGTCGGTCGTCCATGAACACAAAGCAGACTCAGACTGTTGGTTTGTTTCTCAGCTCTCTTTAAACTTTCTGAGAAAGAATGTCAGCTGTAATTTGCAGCAGCTGACAGAATAAATAAAAAGATCTGCAGCTGTGAAAAATCATGTTTATTGAAGATAAATATTTTCTGTAGATAAATGCATCTTTTTTAAAGAAAGCGTAGCAAATATAAAATCAGAAACTAATCAGATCTGACTGAGAGCGGCTCTGCTGTCTGCTGAAAAGTCCAGTCCTCCTCATATTATATTATGTCTGTATAATCTGAGCAGACGCCTGCAGGCTGCGACTGCAGAGTCTCACAGCAGCAGAGTGAAACATATGCAGCTGTGTCGCTCCCTCAGGTTTAATTACGAACATTTTCTAATATGAAAATGTTATTTATACTGTTTGCTGGTTGTTTCTTCACTGAGAGATGTGTGTCAGTGTTGTGCAGAATGTTAATTAATGGAGGATGTTTGTGATCAGCTGTTCGTTGTGAGTCCGGAGTCGTGACTGAAGTTTGAGCTGATTTCACATCAAACTTTTAAATCAGCATTAGGACTCAAAATCAATAAATTTTTTTTTTAGCAAAGCAGCAAAACTGAAAATTTCTTCTTGTCGTTTCCACACAGTCGTGTTCTTCATCATCAAATTCTGGTTTCCTACGTTACCCACAATGCAACTCGACCTCCCTGGGTTGGGTCAGAGATTAAGGTGCAGCAGAACTGATGAACATCTGAGACAAAAGCTCCGGTCTGCAGATTCCTTCTGTGCAAAAAGACATTTTTTACATTTTCGGAACATTTTTAACCTCTTTTTGCTGCTAAAAGTTAAAACTCTGTCGTCCATTTTTCCGTCCTCTGCTAACGATGCTGCCTGTATTATGTTCAGCTCGTCCTGCTGGCACCCTGATGCCCCCCCCCACATCACTGTGGCTCTTCCTCCGCCCCCCCACCCTCCCTCATCCCTCCCCCTTCCTCCCCCTGCAGCCCATCCTTCCATCTCCAGCTTGTCCATCTCTTTGTCTTTTTTCATCCCACAACCCCCCCACAACAAACGCCGCTCCAAGCCTCCTGTCCCGTCCCTGTATCATTCCCCCCGCCATCCTCCCCTCCTTTGTCGCCTCCTCTATCCATCCTTATACCCTCCGTCCTTCCTCTGCATGCCCCCCCCACCCCCCCGGTTCTTCTCCTCGTCCCTCATTAAGCAGAGGAGTCATTGGAGTGTCCTGTCTCTCTCCTCAATTAGCCTAATTAATGGCTTTTAACAAAGAAAATGGCCCAGGAAACGAGCTCATTTTCCACATAGAGGGGGGGCGAGGAACCGGTGCTGTCGGGGGGGCTGGGGGGGCTGGGGTTGAAATCTGAAGTTACTGCGAAAGAAAAGAGACAGTGAAACGCTGGAGAAAGACATTTAGAAGGAGAGTCAGATGGAGACAAAAGGAGACGACGCTTGTGATCTTTCACTCCGACATTTTCAAACTTCTGTTTTTTCATTCAGAACCAAATCCAGACAAAAGCCTTGTGATTATTTGTTGCACGAAATTATTAATGTGAGAAAAGTTACATTTCTAAATCTGAAGGAAAAATGTTCTTTTTTTTCTTTTTTAACTGAATTTAAATGGAATTAAATCAGATTTTTTGCTTCTTTATGTTGAGAAATGGATAAAAAAAGGTAAAATTACAAAATGAAAAGTGTAAATATGAGACTTCCAATGAAAACACACACGTGGAACAAGGACAGCCGCCATTTTCAGCTTTGTGTGCATGTATGTATGTGTGTGTGTGTGTGTTGAGTGTGTGTATATGTATCTGTGTGTGTGTGTATGTGTGTGTGTGTGTTGTGCCGTCACTGGATGCCACTCAGAGCGAGAGCAGCTAATTGCCTTCGTACCCTGTGGGGGTTCAGCCTCTTCCCACACACACACACACATGCACACACACACACATGCACACACACTCACGCACACACACATACACACCCACACACACACACACACACACACACACATGGCCTCAGCCCTCTTTATCGCTATGCTGAAGTGACTCCCACTAAAGTTCAGCTGTGAATTATTAAATGCAATTAATCAGCGTGGACCGGGGCCATGTTTAATTGACACAGGCAGCAGGCTCACTGTGTGTGTGCGTGAGTGTTTATGTGTGTGTGTGTGTGTGTGTGTGTGTATGTGTGTGTGTGCATGTTCATGTGTGTGGGCATCAGTTTGTGTAGGTTAGTGGAAGGGTTTTAATTTGTTGCTTTATAAAATAAATTATGCTTTTTACAACAAAACTGGAACTAAACCGCTGAGCCGCTCTGTGTTTGTGTTGCTGTGTGTGTGTGTGTGTGTGTGTGTGTGTGTGTGCGCAACCTGACAGACGAATCACTTTATATTGTGTGTGTGATGCAGAAGCTAAAGGACAAAAGTTGTCAAATGAAGAACCAGATGATGTGACGGTGTCTCCTGTTTAATTTGTTTTTGTTGGAAAAAGTTTAATTTAATGCAGCAGAGGTTTTACATGCAAAGCTGCTGTCTGCTGGTTCTGATGTGTTGATGCTCAGTGAGGCTCTGAATGTGTCAACAAGCCGGATCAGATTACATCAGATTACGTTTAACTTGATGTTTCAGAGGTTTTTATCATGACTCATTGTATAAATCATGCCTTTTATCTGTTCAACCCCCTAGTGATGAAAAACTGCCGAGAGCTGTTAGTTACCTGTTAACACCTGCAGTTTGCCGTCATTTTAATTAATCGATTCAATTCAAATTATAATCAAAAAATGATGAAAAATAATGAAAAACTGCATAAACACACTGGATTTGAATGAGCTGTGTTTAAACTCCTGCTTTCTCTCTGCGCCGCTGTGACCTGAAACGCAGCAAGAAGTGAATCTTTCAGGGTCCACGTGTTCGTAAACGCAGATGAAAATTAAGATTTTCAAATAAAGAAAAGCATAAAAAACAGGTTGCATCCAGGGTTGTCATTGTCCTGACTGAGCAGGGGTTGGGAGCCTCCCGTTGAGAACCACGTGTCAGCTTAGTGTCAAATTATCGTCCTGTTATAACAGTCTGTCGCTCTCTGGAGGATACACACACACACACACACACAAACACACACTCGACAAGACTATCAATCAGCAATCAATGATGACAGTCCTGTCCATCCTTCTAAGCCGTATTGATCCAGTGCTTCATACTCGTGTCCATCCTGGAGATGCTCCAGATGTTAGACACGTCCTTAAAGAGGCCAGTGGATGAATGACTGACAGAGAGACGGCGTGGTTGGCGATCAACGTCCATATTCTTTCTCCTCTCCATTTCATCAAGGAGCTGCAAAAAGCTTGAGAACATTCGGAAAAGATGTTTTTATTCGTCACTCAAGTTGTGCAAGTTCAGCATCTGCTCGCTCTGTCAGATCAGTTTTGTTTATCGAGCCAAAAGCATCACAAACAGAGCGTAGTAACATTTAAACATGGACGCTGTGGATGATTTAATTATTCATGTAGACAAAGATGAGGAGCGTTGATCAGAGAGGACCGTGAGGAACCTGCCGCCACAAACACCTGAGCTGCAGTCATCTCCTCCATCCTGAAGAGCTTTAAAAAGAGAGTGAACCTGCTGAGATGACCAACAAACCGACTCAGAAAGATGGAGGGAGAGTTTGAGAAGTTTCAGGAAGATCAATGTTCATGCACAGAAGAAGAAACCTGGGTAGGAGGAGACGAAGGAGGAAAAACTGGACGGATTTGTTCAGACTGAAGCAACCTGTCAGGAAGATGATGCTCACAGGTTCAAGCCTGAAGTTACAGCAGAGCAACAGACTGAAAGTTAAAGTGGAAAGATGAGTTTTTGTCCGTGTTGCTGCACCTTCAGCTCGAGAGGGTCCTCTAGTGTTGGATTCCTGACAGGACATGATGGCAGACGGACGGGAGGTTTGAGGAGAGACCAGAAGTCTTTGTTTTTCCGGCTTCTTTCCTTCTCTTTTGTTCACTAAACTTTGTTTCAGAAAACAAATTAAACATGTTTGCTAACCTCGTTAGAACAAAATAATACAATTTAAAATGACAGTGAAGTCTTTAATGTTACAAAAGTATTTCCCAAGACCCAGAGAGGAAATGAAGTTAGGAATTTCAGTAAGAGTGGAAATAAATCAACAAATACAGCAGAGAAAGTCCGTGCTGCTCCGGTTTCTGCTTCTTCACCCACTTTGAGCGTAAACTCGTTTCCAGTTAGCTAAAAAGCACAGCAGCAGAGCCTCAATGCACGAATCCTGCACGAGGCAAAGCACAGGAAACTTTTAAAAGAGTCATTTTTCCGCTGCACCATGAACACAACATCACAGCTGCAATCAGAAACATCTGCAGAGGAGGAGAGAGATTAAAATATGGATGCTTTGCTTTTTTTTACCTTAAAATGTCTCCTCCTCTCCTCTCCTCTCCTCTCCTCCTCTCCTCTCTTCCTCTCCTCTCCTCTCCTCTCCTCTCCTCTCCTCTCCTCTCCTCTCCTCTCCTCTCCTCTCCTCTCCTCCTCCTCTCCTCCTCTTCAGAGAACGACAGGCCGAGCTCCTTGGTGTTGGAGGTGATAGACTACAACATGCCTCTGACCACCACCTACATGAAGCAGATGAAGCTGCAGTGCATGAGCAACAAGGTACGTGAGGCGGCTGCAGTCATGTGTTTGTGTTGCGTTTGCTGTCAGGCAGAAAATGCGCTGTATGTTTTTCTTTTTTTTCCTCTGGGCACTTTGAGAGAACATGAAGTTCCTTGATGGAGGTTCATCTCCTCCTAACCAGCAGCTTCCTTCATGCTCATGCAAACCTTTTGTAGCACACACGTGTGGGAGGAAACCGGGATGCCTCGGCGGGGAGGAAACTCCCACACACCGTCTCGCAATTAAAA